>JARYZH020000144.1:171886-771886 GCA_030021035.2 Notholithocarpus densiflorus | reverse complement strand
ACCCGTGAAACTCGACCCGCCCGAAGACATCAAATTCTGGCGAATTCTCAGCGATTCCGACGAGTTTTCAGCTTGATTTGGCAGATTTCGGTGACCAAAACAATCAGATCCGGCATAGATACACCAGATCCGACTATTCTCGGCACGATTTGGGGGAAAAATCATTGGATTTGACGAAATCCTCACCGGATCGGGCGAGATCTCGCCGATTTTGGTCGTTTTTCTGTATTTTCCGTCGGGTTTCGGCCTTACCCGAAACCGATGCCACCCACCGGCAAACCGACCTACGAAACCCGACCCTCTTATTAGGTCGGTTGCGGGTTGAGAATCTGCCCACCCGATCTCTTACGGGTCGGTTGCGGGTTGGGCACAAACCCGACCCGCCCGACCCGTGGACACCCCTAATTTTACTATCTACTTTCTTTCACTTTACCAATATCAAACTCAATTTCTTCCCCTTTACCAATATCAAAGAGAAGAAGGGATGAAGAAATGTCAATGAAGGATTGAGGAATAAATAAACAAGGTACCACTATTGTATTTTATTTGATTCATAGTTATTTTTTTAAAATAGGTTAAAATTAATATGATGTTAATTTTTATTTTTGATACATGTATATTGTAGCACTAATGGATGGGGATGTAGCTGCAAGTGAGACTCAATACTTTGCTCTAAAAAATTGCTTTGACTTAAATGAAACACTTCAAGAAGAAGGTATTAAAATTTTTATTTTATTTGTGATTTACATTTCATTTATCATAGAATATTTTTAAACTCTTATTTTAATATAGCACCAAAATTAATATGATGTTAATTTTTATTTCTAATACATGTCTTATAGCACCAATGGATGGGAATGTAGTTGCAAGTGAGACTTACTACTTTATTCCAAAAAAATGTTTGACTTAAATGAACTCCTTCAAGAAGATATTATAATTTTAATTTATTTGTAAATTTACATTTCATTTATCATAGAATATGATGTTTATATTTTAAACTCTTGTTTTAATATAGCATCAATGGATGACAATGTAGATGTAAGTGAGACTCATCAATTTGTTCCAATGAATAGTTTTGACTTAAATGAATTGTCTCAAGAAGGTATTATTATTTTCATTTTATTTGTAATATATAATTCATATATCATATAATATGATGTTGATTGCTTTTTAACTTTTGTTTTAATATAGCACAAGTTGATGATGATTTGATTGCAAGTGAGGTTCATGGAAGTGTTTCAAAGAATCGTGTTGAATTAAATGAGCTTCCAAATGATGGAAATAATAATAATATTTTTGGAGATGAAATAATTGATTGGAATGAATGTCCAATAGATGAAATGGAAGTTATTGAAGAACTTAAAGATATAAATTTAATAGAAAATGAGTTTGAGCCTTTGGTTGGTCAATGTTTTCTAAGTGAAGAAGAAGCTTTTATTTTCTATAAAAATTATACAAATCAATATAATTTTACAATTTGAAGAGTTGTGGAAGGTCTCACGTTTGAGACCTGAGAGATTTGGGTAATTTCCTTTAAGCTTGGTCTTGTTCTAATGGATTCCTTTTTTTTTTTAAGAATGGAATACGTGCTGAAATATATTAATCAACGAGGAAAATCAGACAAAACAAAAGTGCTAACGTTCGGTAGAACAGCCTCCATCCAGACAAGTAAAGGAAAGGAATGTCTAGCTCTTTAGGCTAAAGCATGTACAACTGCATTACTTTGCCGTACAACATGAGAGAAAGAAATACTCTGAAAAGAGTTTACAGTAAATAAGATATCCTTGATGAGATGACCACCTAGTGAATTTTCATAATCACCGTGCCTTAGAGATTTGATCACTGACTCCAAATCTCCCTCAATGACAGATTTGTTCTAATGGATTACTGATTACTCTGGCTCTATGCAGCTCTTGGTTCTTATGGTAAATTTTATGATGCAATTGATTTACTTTTTACCAGAGTCAATCACTTTTAATCAACAATTCATATTCTTATTAATTTTTTTTTTGTTTTTTCCCAGTACAAGTGTGATCGAAGTTTCCTTATCACAAGTACACACATTAATATTTATATAAAAAAAAGTACACACATTAACAAAAAAAAAAAAACTTTTAATCTTATGAAAGGAAATTGGTATTGTTTGTAAAAGGAAATCTAGTAAAATTGACAATTGACATGAGGTAACATTGGTAGTCACTCTTTTTTATCTCAAAGTCAGAGCTGATTCGTAATTGAAAGCTCGAACCCCACCAAAAATACGAATACAAAGACCTTTTTTCTTCTCTTTCCTAACAAGCGGTCACGTGCGCTCTCTGAGGTACTTCCCCATCGTGCTTTTCGCTCTCCCCAGTCTGCAACTTAGCAGAGAAAATGAAAATACCCAAAAACCAAAAAAAAGAAAAGAAAAGAAAAGAAAAACTCACTCACTCACACAGTTACAAACTTCAAAAATCAAAATTTCTATGAAATCCCTCAACTTTGCCAAATGGGTTCGTACAGAGAGTTGCAGTTGCAGGCTTTTTCACAGCCGTCTTTACTATTATTATTACTGCACTACCATGCACAAAAGATGTGCCTCGAGAGACCTCAGACCCTCTCTTCTACTTTTCACTCATAGCCTGTGACAATAATGACTCTCTTTTTAGCCTGATTATTACTCTTTTCTCTTAAAAACTTTAACCCTCATTTAGTCCCTGCAACCACAGTTTGATACATACATTTATGTCCCTCGCTGTTCTTGCAGAAACAAGCAGAGAGAGAGAGAGAGAGAGAGAGAGAGAGAGAGAGAACCCTTTTCTTTTTTCTTGTTTCTGGGTAGTAATTAGTTTTTGTCAGAGTGCTTAATTACTACCTCAAAGCCACAAACTTTGTTTTTTTACAGCTTGCCTTTCAGTTTCACACCTTTAACTTCCTTTGCCTTTTCTTTGTTTTGTTTGTCTACTTCAATATTACTGCTACTCGGTTCTTGTTTCTACTACAAGTACTAAAAGTAATACTGTTATTACCACTTTCCAGTACTGGTTTTTCTTGTTCTGTCTTTGTCTCCAATCGATGGCTTAAGTTTTGGAGTGATTTAGAATTTTTAGTGTTAGAAACAAACAATTGGTTACTTCTTGTCACCAACAACAAAGTTTGTGTGCTAATGGCTGCTCCTGCTCAGTTGGGTAGTTCTTCTTCTTCTTCTTCTTCTTCAGTGCCGTCTCTGCCGCCACCACGTCCAAAGTCACCACCGGCGTATCCAGATTTGTACGGCAAGCGTCGGGAAACGGCCAAGGTTCAGATGCTTGAAAGAGAGATTGGCTTTCTTGAGGTCAGTTTGTTTGATTTTTATTGTTTAATTAATTTTGATTATTTCAAATTAGTGAATGCATTACTTTGCTTGTTAATTGTTATGATAGTAAATTAGTAAATGCATTATTTCAAATGTCTTTACTTTCAAGATATTTTTTTTTTCTTACTATGATCTTTTAATACTTTGAGCATAATGATGTGGAAATTAAGTGAAAACAAGCAAAGGAAGTGTATGATTAGATGGGTATAGTGTAGTACAATGATTTTTGTTACTGAATCTCAAGAGGTAAAAAAAAAAGAGTTTTTATAGAATATCAATTTGAAGCCATTAAAAATCTTCATAGATGTAACACACAAGAATATTAGGTTGAAAAAGCAACCTACTAAGGGGGGGATGTATTGACCAAAAGGATAGATTGGAATGTTCTTCTAAAAATGGAAACTGATAATTTGAGGTGAATCACCTTTTCCCCTGATACATTTAGTACCAAATTTGGTTTTGCATGCCATCAGAATGTCCAGGATATTATTCCTTTTGTAAGTTATATTATAGTAGTAAAAGTCTGAAATTGGTCATTATTAGTGGCGGTAGTTCTGTAGCTAGCTATGAGCATCCTCAAACTCTGTAACCACTGATGCTTTGAGCAGCTAAGACTATTTAGTAAGACTTAGCTATGTTATGCTCCAATTAAGTGGTATATACATACATTCAAGTGATATTACAAGATTTTCTCTGGCTTTACCTTAGGTGTACTTGTCTGAGATTTTTTATTAATAATGTAACTTTCTCCATATTCCTTCATCTTTTTTTTATTTATTTTTTATTTTTGAGAAAGACTTGTGTCCATATTCCAATTGGACTTCTTGATTACAGTGAGATTGTTGGGGGTTTAGTTCATTCATAGCAGAGCAGTCTGGAAATCAGACTCACTGTAACCGATTCTAGAATTTTGATTTATTTTGGCCATCGATGCTGTAATTTCAAGCAATCAAGTTGGAAGTAACAACAAGGATTGGCTGTTGTAAATACTTTAAAGTGAACCATTCCTAAAAAGGTTTTGTGTAGCATGTAGAGATTCCTGTTTCAAATTTAAGAGTGTAAAGGACAGTAGGCAGAGTAGTTGAGTTGCATTGATTTGTACAGTTTGTTTCACTGTTTGTTATAATGGTGTTTGGCCTCAATTATATCTTACTGATTCCTTATATAAAAAATCATGTGGCCATCAATGTTAGAAACTACTCTCAAGTTTTGTATTCCTATAAGAAAGTCTGCACAAAAACAGTTTTGGCAGAGTTAATAAAGTAACAATTTTGTTTTAATAATTATGCTTATGGTTGGCAAAAATGTGATTGATAATTTTGCTCTGCACAGGAGGAACTGAAATCTGCTCAATCCCTTCAACCTGCTTCTAGATGCTGCAAAGAGTATGCTTAACTTTTGCAACTTCCTTGTCCAGTGCCTGCAAGAAATTTTTATGTGGGATTACTGATTATGTGGAGGATTTCGTTAATGGAATTTTCTTTTTGATATATATAGATATATATATTATTTCCTTCCCACCTAAAGGATTATTTTGAACATGACCATTTTGTAGGATTACTGATTATGTGGTGGCAAACTCGGATCCTTTTATACCAACGTAAGAATATTGTCATCAACTTGTTTTATGAAATTTGGAAGGGGAATATGATCCTTATGTTTTTCTCTTTAAAGTAGGAATCGGAAGATCCGTCGGCCATGTCGCTTCTGGAAATGGCTCTGGTACCATTCTGTTGTCTTTTTTTATTATGTTTTATACATGTATAATTGTATTATCTGTGAACTAAGTTTTACTACACAGTTTATAACATATCTATTTATTGGAGCACTAAATGATGAACTAAATAAGCAAAAGCTGTCCAACATTACTACCACATGATTGTAGAAGTTCTGTTTCCCAGCATTGGAAATGTGGTTATGATTTTCAATTAAAATCAATCGATTCTCAGTGTCCACTCATGCTGCTGTGGTGAATGCTGTGGTCCTGCTTTACTTTGTATATTCTAAAATAAAAGGTGTAAAAATTAACAATTAAAATTATTTGTAGCTCTGTTTTATTTATTTTTCTCTACTAACATAATACACAAGAAAAGACTTGATTGTCATCTTAGAAATTAGCTAGAGCTTATATGGCATTGCTACCAGACCCTTATAACATTGGCTTTGTGACTTTATTTGAACTTGACTTCAATTAACAAAGGTATGCATGATGAACCTATTCTGACCCGGAAAATCACAGTTGAAAGTTGGAACTTTATTCTGGTACTTGCCTCTAATGCAAAATTTGTCCTCTAACTCTCAATTTTATCTGGCAGTTATGAGTGTGGTGATAGGGAAACCTAAGCAAAAAGTACCAATTAAATTAGAACAAATTAAGATTTCTGGTCTGCCTCTAGCAGAAACAGAAATTTTCAACTCATGCCTCTTGTGAAAACTAATGTCCATATATAATGACAAGTGTCCTTTTTTGTGCAGTGGAATGCCATGTTTTAACCTCTCATGGATCTGCTGTTGCTGCTGTACCGGGTGCTCAACTCATCTAGAAAGGCTGCGCTGCAGCTGCTGCAGCTGTGACTGCAATCCATGCAAGTATTGTTCATGTAATCCGTGTAACTGTTGTTCCTGTGTTGGTTGTCATTTTCCAAAGTGGCGGTGGTGTTGCTCTTGTCCCCGTTCAAATTGCTGTAGAAAAGTCTCATGCAGAAGAAACTGTTGCCATTTCCCATCTCCTTCATGCCCTGATTGCTCTTGCTGCATATGCAGATGCTCATGTCCTAAATGTCCAAAGGTACGCCCTCGTTGCTGTTGTACAGACATCTGTTGTAACCCTTGCTATCTATGTTACTAGTATATTCAAGCAATTCCATTTGGAAGCTTTGTTCCTCAACATGGCCTTTTATTTTAAATGGAATATAAACTCTGCAAATATGGAAGGATATAAGATAGTATCTTCAAATGCCATTATAAATGGGTGGTATTAGACATTTCTATGAAGGAAATTGGTGTCCTCTGCCCTGGATTGATGGATTTTGCTTTGAAAATTTTCCATTGATATATATTAGTAATTTTATTATTGGATGATTGGGGGTTCTTGTTTCTGCTTTTAAAAAAGTTCTTTTGAGGCCTTTAAATTTAATAAAGGCAAAACTTCAAAGTTAAGCTTGCATGTTTAAAAACCTTAGCCTTAGGTGGAGCTCAGCTATGCAGGAGTGCCATTGCAATGAGTTTTCCTTTGCCTCCATAAATCAAAATAGGTGTCCCTACACTGAACCCATAATTGACATGAATTATTGAAGCGCGCATGCCATATTTTGGATCATCCAGGGTTCTGTCAGATTTATTTTCCTGCAAAAACTTCAACCACAGGACATTTGCAGATGTTCATTCATTTCATTCACTTCTCTGACATAAAGCCATTTGGGTGCATGGCCATTGGACGGTCTAGGGAGAACAATAGTAGAAACTAGAAAGTGTTCCTCCAAAAATAATTGAGCATGTGTGACCATAATGGCCCAAATTAAGTGGTAGGATCCTAGGAGGTGTTAACAACCTTTCTGCCCTTGGGCTAGACTTGTTATGAGCCCAATTTCTCATTCCCTGTTTAGTTGACATAGCAAGACTTGGAATAGTAAGGATTAAGTAGGAGAAGGGGACTCTTGGCCCTTGGGACTATTCAACTTAACCAAGCCTAGATTAGATGCACTTGGGTTGGCTACACTACACCTACATGTATAGAGTTTAATGCGGTACCAGAATTAAAAAAAAAAAAAAATGGTAGGGCATGAGGGATGATGATTATATTAATGTTAACAGGTCCCTTTAGGGCACTAGTTAACAATCTATTTTGAGAAAATTTTGACACCACTTTTATAGGAAATAGAAAAAGTTGTCAAAATATTAATTTTTTTTTTCCCATAAAATTTTTCTTAAAATGGTTTGTTAACAATTGTCCTAAGGGCATTCGTTAATATTTCTCTTATATTAAATTTTTCCAAAGCAAAGAATCTCGCTGCATTCTTTATATGTGAAAAAATACTAGCAGCAATTCTAGCTGCAGATCAGTGCAAAGATTACCGCTTGTAAGATTTTGCTAGGATTGAATTGGGTTTGGATTACCTTCAGTATTTTTCAAAAATGAATTTTCTTTTATTTTAATGAGATACTATCACATCACCCTCTTACTAAATAAAATGTGGTAATTAAAACTCACTATCACTTGTCATTGTATATTTAAAACAAAAGAACATGTCCAGTTAAAAAAGTATTGGAGGAAGTAAGCCACAACTGATTAAATTTGATACTTATTCTCACAAACTCAAATCAAATTATGACCAAGTAGTAACTAATTAAATAAACAATAACAACAAAGTTGTTGTCTCAAATTTGGATCTATTCGTAATAGAATTGACTAAATTAAATTTGATGCTGGCACAGGCATAATAGACAGACAGTTCGGTAACTAACTAAATCATATTATTAAATAAAAAAGTAACAAGTTTCAGTTTCCCACTTCCACTCCAGCAGAAGGAGAGCTTCAAAATATCAACTGGAAATAGTCAAAAGTTACGGAAAAGCTATACTTAACATTGGCATGTCAGTCATTCTGTAACATTAACTTAACTAAACAAGCCAATTGCAAATTTTATGACAAACTGACACTGTACTCTCTTAATTGCCTTTTCATCGCGGCAAAACAAACCACTTTGGTCAAGTCCGATAGAGCTGGGCTTTGAAAGCTGTTTTATTAGTAAACTGCTGCTGAGGCCCAAGTACATTAAAAGCAATCTAATACTGCTGTGTCCATGCAAAGGCAACTGGGCTCTTAACTTGGTGTTGGGCGTTGCTCCAGACAATTGAACCAAATTCAGACATAGGTGTTTTGGGTGCACCTCTCTTGGCCACAAAGGTAACCGTGTACCTCTGTTTCTCCCCTACACTTTTAAAAACAAGCTTTGTAGGCTTCACTGCCACATTCACCATTGTTGGTGCACCAACGGTTACATCATAGACAGAGCCAGCAGCCCCGACATTCGTCAACACACGAGTGTATCGAACAACCCTCTTGTTTGCAAACAAGACAGAGAATGATGGGTAATTGAGTTGACCGGGGTCGGAAAATTTCCTCGAACACGTAACATTGGGGCGTTTGACAATGGTTTGGACTTGAGCAACGGTGTAGTCCAAGGAGCACAAGAAGGTTATGTAATCCTCAATTGAGATATCGTATACAAGGCCCGGATCGAGGGCTTTATGTGGTTCTACATGACCAGCCCCGTGAGCCAACGGGTTGGAAAATCCTCCTCCTGCAGCATCCCGGAGAGGGGAATTGGTGTTGTCCTTAGTGTAAGCAGTAGTCATTAGTGCAGATTTGATTGCACTTGGACTCCATTCTGGATGAGCTGCTTTTAGCAATGCTGCCAATCCACTGATATGTGGGCAAGACATTGACGTACCTATAAAGTTTCCCAACATCATCACAAGTATATAAATAATCATTCTTGAATAATAAATATGAATAACACAATCACACCTAGGTAGCTGCATCATAAATAAACTTTTTAATTTTCCATTTAAATATTGATTGACAAACAAGTAGGACTAGTAAATATCACTCAGCCTCACAAGCAAGCTTTTAAATTCATTTCCACTTTATTTATTATGTGCATTCATTGCTGATGATGAAAGCTTGACCAACTTTTCTCTGAAAGCATTTCAAAATTAATGCAACACCAAAAAAAAAAAAAAAAAATGAATGAAAGTACCTGACATGATGTTGAATTTGGTCTTCCTAGAGTCTGTATCCAATCCAGTGGGCCCAACAGCCTCAGACCAAGCAGCCAAGATATTAACACCAGGCCCAATCACATCCGGCTTCAATATCTGTGGATTCACCATATTCGGCCCTCGAGAACTAAACGCCGCCACTACTGGTGAAGGCTTTACATTCAACACCGTCCCACCAAAACTCAGCACAGCCGTTGGATTCGAATCTGACCGCACGTATTCTCTGATCATATCCCCTACTTTCCTCCCCACCGCCACAGCCGGCAACAAGTGACTGTCAGCCACCAACTCTTCCCCACTCGCCGCCGTGTTCGCGAGGATCATCCCAACTCCACCCGCGTCTTGTACAACCGCTCCTTTCTCCACACGTGCGTTCACTCCTCTATCGCAAACCACCACTTTCCCACGTGCGAAGTCCGGTTCGAGCGAACCGGGTAAGCACATGTTGCTTGAACTGCTGTTCCCTTTGTTGTAAACCAACCCAACCGGTTTGGCCCCCATTCCGTTTCCGCTGTATAAAGACACACCGGTGAACCGGTTTTTGTTTCCGAGTAAAGCGAAAGCCGGGAAATCCCGGTCTATAGTACCGGCTCCAACGGTCATGATCCAGGGTGCCACGTTGGCCAATGAGGCTCTGATGGGCCCACTGTTTCCGGCTGAGCAAGAGACGAAAATGCCCTTCTCAACCGCCGTGAAAGCTCCGATTGCGATGGTGTCTCTGTAATACGGAGCGGACCCACCGCCGAGAGAGAGCGAAAGCACGTTCACGCCGTCGCTTATGGCCTGATCCATACCCGCGAGAATATCGGATCCGAAGCACCCAACGCTCCAACAAACTTTATAAACTGCGACGCGCGTCCGAGGCGCCATTCCACGCGCCGTGCCCTGCGCGTAGCCGAGAAGAGAAGCGTTCCCCACGGGGGATCCGGCGGCGGTGCTGGCCGTGTGAGTCCCATGGCCGTCATTGTCGCGCGGCGACATGGCTTCCTTTGGGTTCTTCACGGAGCCTCCACTGGAGGCCATGCGGTACCCTTTGGAAAAGCTTCGTGCTCCGATGAGTTTCTTGTTGCAGAGTGTGGGTTTGAAATCGGGTCCGGACTCGCACTTGCCATTCCACCGGGTCGGGATCTCGGGCAAACCCGACTCGTCGAAGCTTTTGGATTCGGGCCAGACACCCGTGTCTAAAACCCCGATGATGACATCGTTAGAGGCTTGGTCAAGGACCTGAGTGTTGTGGCTGTCGAACTCAGTGTTGAGGCCTAGGAACTCGGGAGTGCGAGTGGTGTGGAGAGTGTAGAGAGTGTCTTCGTAAACGCCGAGGACAGAGTCGGATCGGCGGAGCGAGTCGGCTTCGTCGGAGTCGAGTGAGGCGGCGAAGCCATGGTAAGCGTCGGTGTAAGTGTAGAGAAGAGAGGAATCAGATTGGAGTTGAGAGGAGTACCAATCATGGTGGGAGGCATAGGAAGAAGGTTTGTCTTGGTGTTTCATATGAACTATATAAGTTTGCTTAGGCATGGCTGAAACAGAAAGAAATGCTAGTATAACAAGGAGAGCACTGGTGCTGGTGAGGGAGAGCAAGAAGGCATTGGAAGCCATGGCTGTGTCTGTCTGTGTGAGAGAGAAAAGCGTTTAACTTAATCAGTTATTTATAAAGGAGTTAAAAGAAAGAGAGAAAGACAGTCGATGACTGTCGCTCAGACAGAATACAAAAGAAAGGAAGGAGGGGAAGACTCGTGTTGGTTTTATAAACATTTCCATTTCTTTGGTACATTTAACGTTGTTTTAGAATTGTTGTTTGTATTTTTAAAAAATATATGTGATAAAAAAAGTGTGTGAAAATACGTATAATGTTATTTAAAAATTAAAAAATGTTACTCAAACTAACATGACAAACGCCCCTTATTATCTTTTGCTATTTTTTCTTTTTATAAATAATATGTACAATTTTTATTTTTTTATTTTAAGTCATTGAAGTAAAGGTTTTTTTATTTTTTTATTTTATAAAATAAGAGAAAAAGAAAAAAGAAATATAGGGTTACTAGTAGATTCAAGTAAAATAATTTACATTCAATTATAAATTTACCGCTTTAACAAATGGTGGAAATTCTTAAAATGTTATTAATAAAGTTTTGAACTCAAAAACTTATGAATCACCTAAATAATGACCAATGTGTTATTTTTTTGTGCTAAGCATTTTAGTGCCTGAAAGATTTGGATTTGTCTCGCTAGGATCTAAGAATAAAGTTCAAGATCCGTGACTTCTAAGACCTATAAAAAAAAACAAAGAAAGAGAAGAAGGGAAAAGAAATTCGATCAATAACATTTAAATATAAAAAGAAAAAAAGTTCACTAATTTTGGGGGCCATGGTTGATTAATATTCCCATTTTGGCTTTATTTTATTGGTTATTCTAAAAGTATTGTAGGTCTTTTAAAAACAATAATGCCTGCAAGTTGTGCTTGGGCCCTTAAAAAAACAAGAGAGAAGGACCATCATGTTACTTTTGGAGTGTATTGCAGACGAAAAATGGTTGTTCTTGTTTAAGAGTATTAATATGTTTTATATGGACTCCATCTAAATTTAACTATCGTCCTATCGTCCCAAAGTTTTCCATCTCTTCATTGAGGAATTGCAAGTGCGTAATGGGTTTCTTTGTTTCCTTTTTTTATTGTGGGATTTTGGATTAGTCCCCCACTTCGGTGAACATGTGAATTGCTGTTGGACGAGAGCTTAAATATTTTTTATCAATGGTGTTCTTGTCTCAATGGTGTTCTTGTCTTTTGTCAATCAAATGGCTGGAGAAACGTCATCTCAAGGGTCCACCAATCTACCTCCACCAGACTATCTTTTCCAATTGAATCTTCCCCATTCTTTGTTGATGTATGAGGTAAGAACTCCATTGCCATCCAGAGAAACTCTGTACCAAGCCTTTCCACACTTTTGAAAGTTAGAAATTGTTTTGCTAAACCGATCATCGTGTGCTTGATTTTGGGTATGGGCTACATTCACTCCTTCACAATAGGCAGATTATAGAATACTTCGATGCCACCATAAATGTGTATTTTTTGCTCTTATATGAATAGAAGGTTTTACCATTAATTTAACTAGTAAGTTGCCCATGCTCGATGCATGGAGAATATTGTAATATTTTATATAAAATAGTTTTAGAGAATATTGTACTTATATTATAGCATAATTTAATTAGTAAGTTGTCTGTGCGATGCATAGATAATATTGTAATATTTTATATAAAATAGTTTTAGAGAATATTGTATATATATTGTAGCATAATTGTTATAGAACTTTGTTAATAATAAGTTTATCATAAGAAGCGACAATTATAAATTACACGCATATTCATAATAATTATTCAGCTCAAGTAATGAGAAAAAAAAAAAAAAAGAATGAATATTATAGAATAAAAGTTTATATAGAATGTATCTTTCTCTTTCTCCTTAATTCTAAAACAAAATACACACCACAAACGCTCACAGTCAATCACAACCTTTACAAAATCCACAATTCACAATGTCTGACCTTAACATCAAAATCATAATTACTGCTATCACTCAATATAAAATGCAAGCTCCCTTCCTTATTTGTAGCCAACTCATATGGGTTAGGATTAGATATGATAACAATATTGGAGCATTGAACCAAAGAAAACAAAAAGTATTTATTTTTTAATTAGAATAGTATTGAAACATTGAACCAAATGAAACAAAAAGTCAATATTTAATTTGTTCTTGTCTTTGATGTGGCACTTGAGAATATTTCAATTCTCTTTGCAAAAAATGCGCCACTTGGCAGAATCTCATGCTTTCTCACATGAGATCTCTGCTTTTATATATATACTAGCATGTAACCCATGCAAACGCATGGTAGGGGTGGCAAAATTGGACACGACCCGTGAATCTGACACGACACAACACAAAATTAGCAGATTATGGGTTGAAACTTAATGGGTTTGTGTTATATTCGGTTTGACACGACTAATCCGTTTAATAAACGGGTTGGGTTAGTATTTAACCTATGGAATCCGTTTGACCCGTTTAATTAAATAAGATTTTACTAATATACACTTCAAACCTTAAGTATATAAACTTATTAGTTGTTATGGTTTACTTTCTTTGACATATTATGATTGATTATTTGTGATATTGAGATATGCTTTAGTTTTGAATGATTATTTGTAATGCAATTATTCGTTAGTTCAGAATTTTATATTAAAAATATTTATTTGTTTGTTTTTTCATAATTTTTTTTTTCATTTTGATAAAATCTGATAAATAGGTTGACATGACTGACCCGTTTAATAAATGGGTTGTGTTAGGGTTGAGGAATTTTGACCCGTTTAATAAATATGTCGTATTAGTGTTGACTCATATAGTCGGATACTCATGAATTGATACGACACGAACCTGACACGCGAATACGAATTGCCACTCCTACGCATGGATCCATTTAAAATTAAACACAGTTTTTATTATAAAAATATAAATAATTAGTCAAATTATTAAAAAATATAGCATGTAACACATGCATTAATGCATATGTATAGATATATTTAAAATTAAACACAATTTTTATCATAAAAATATAAATAATTAGTCAAATTATTATTTTTAAAGTAAATCTAATTAGTCACATATTAAAATTCTTACCTAAATTTAATATTACTTACGATCATTTTTTTCTAATTTTTAATAAGATAGAATGTGTTGTGATTTTTGTTGAGTATATGTGATTGATTTTTTTTTTTTTAATTTTGTAGTTTATTAATATTAGATTCTTAGTATTTTGCACTCATTAACTCACTTGGCACAAATATTAAAAAACTTAAGTGGACACATGACACAAACTTAAGTGAATAATTATGGTTTGATCCTCACATAAATTTAGACAAATGACACAAAATTGGATTCTAATTAAACTTCCTTTAAATTTTGCCTATTAATATATTTATATATATATATATATATTTATATAGATTGATTAGTGAAATTCAATATTGTATAAGACGAGAGAGTACACATTTGTTACATTCCCAATTTTTTTTCTTGGCAATATCTCTTATCATCAATACCAATGTAAAACTGTAAATAATAACAGAGTTTTACTAATGTATTGGCTAACTTTTTCAAAGCTTTTTCAATTTTTCATAAAACGTTTCCTTAAATTGATGATTAATATATGCCCTAAGGGAACACATTAACCGAACCCATAATAATATTGGTAACTACTGTGACAAATGACAAAAGGCAACTATTCATTTTTTTGGGAATATTCATTTCAAAATGGATATTTTGTGTCAACTTTTAATGTTGCTTATCCTAGATGGAGTTAAAACTTATAAGACTAAGGTCATAAATGAACAAGGTCAAGCTCAAGAAAAAAATATTTTTATGTTTGGTTATTTAGTAAACAAGTCAAGCTCAAGTCTATAAAAATATAAGTTTATAGATCATATAGTAAATAATATCTGATTGACACAAATTTTGACATGTATATTAATAACGTAAAGAACATATAATTCAACAGTTAGATTTTCATAATATATAGTAATGTTTATTTTATTGAGTAATATTGTAATATTAAATTACAACCAATTATGTAGCTAAACTTTGTCTAATATTTAATTGTAAAAATAAATATAGAATGAAGAAGTCATGTCCTTTAAAAAAAACTAAATAAATAAAGATCCTTAATAAGTTTAGCTACAAAATTGGTTGTAACTTAAGGCTACAAATTTGCTTAATATTTTTTTATTGGAAGTGAATTTTGACAAATTCACAATTGGATTACATCTTCTTTTTATATCCTTAATGCTTGCAAAATTTAGAAAATTAAAGATCAATAGCTACGTCATCAATAAATTATTTAAATTACAAGTTTTTATAGTTCAAAATTATGCATAAAATATAAGCTTATAGATTATATAGTAAATAATATCCGATTGATACAAAATTTGACACATGTATCAAGAATGTAAAGAACATAAAATTAAACGGTTAGATTTTCAAAGTATATAGCAATTTTTATTTTATTGAGTAAGGTTGTAATCTTAGCCTACAACCAATTTTGTTTCTAAACTTTGTCCATTATAGCAAATTTTATTTTATTGAGTAAAGTTATAACCTTAGACTACAACCAATTTTGTAGTTAAATTTTGTCCATTAGTAAGGCTACAACCTTATTTAATATCTTTTTATTGGAGGTGAATTTTGACAAATCCATCATTATATTATATCTTTTTTTTTATTCTTCGTGCTTGCAAAATTTATAGAAAACTAATGATCAATAGTTATGTCATCAATAAATTATTTAAATTGCAGGTTTTTGTAATTTAAAGTTATGCATAAAATATAAGTTTATAGATCATATAGTAAATAATATTCGATTGACATAAAATTTGAGATGTATATTAATAGCGTAAAGAACATACAATTCAACGATTAGATTTTACATGTAGTAATGTTTATTTTATTGAGTAATATTGTAGCTTTAGATTCCAACAAATTTTTTAGCTAAACTTTGTCCAATATTTAATCGTAAAAATAAATATAAAATGAAGAAGACATGTCCTTTAAAAATAAAAAATATATAAAAGGACATGTAAGTCATGAATCATTCATGAACAAGAAAGTCATCTCATTAAAAACCCAATTTAAAATACTAATATTACTATTTTTGTGTGTATTCTAATAAATATTACTGTTTACTCAACCAAAAAAAAAAAAAAAGTCATCCCATTTATATATTTGTAAGTGGAAGCGGCAAACACATATTATGGTGACATTGAGGGAGATGGTGACGGTGTTGGCATGAAAATGAGTTAGAAACCAAAACGAAGGGTATTGAAGGAAAAGAAAAAATGGGCACGATGATCGAGACGAAGGTCACACGCTAATTATGCGGTATAATTTTGTCTTTTTAAATCGTGGAGGGAGAGAGAGTAAATATTACTATTTTTGTGTGTATTCTAATAAATATGACTGTTTACTCAACCAAAGAAAAAAAAAAAAAAGTCATTCCATTTATATATCTGTAAGTGGAAGCGGCAAACGCATATTACGGCGACATTGAGGGAGATGGTGACGGTGTTGGCATGAAAATGAGTTAGAAACCAAAACGAAGGGTATTGAAGGAAAAGAAAAAAATGGGCACGATGATCGAGACGAAGGTCACACGCTAATTATGCGGTATAATTTTGTCTTTTTAAATCGTGGAGAGAGAGAGTGAGTGAGAGATAGCAAATTAGCAATTGCATTGCAGGCAGAGAGTATTGCACGCCATTTAAAAAAGGGACTAACGGCTAGATTTTTATGAAAGCTACACCCTCCTCTCTTTCACTTTCTTTTTGACTAGATTTTCTTTTTTTTAAGATAACTGCTACCCTGCATTCTGTACACTCTGTACTATTCTCTTTCATCACGTATGAATTGCTTTTTTTTGTTTGACACTTTTTTTTTTTTTTTTTTAAGAGAAGTTTGACATATATATATATAATTTAAAATCTAATTAAATTTCCACTTTTTAATTTTTGCACTCAATAATTTGCTTGCTACCAAAATATAAAAAAAATTAGTCAAAATTAAACTTTAATTGAAATTCAATTTAGAATATAACTAGATTTAGACTCTTTGATTTTTGCACTTAATAATTCATCTTGACACAAAAAATTAAAAATTAGATTGGACACAAAATTGGACTGCAATTTAGAGTCTAATTAGACTTTCTTTAAGCTTTAGTTTTAACTAAAATTTAGAATCTGATTGGATTTAAACTTTTTGGTTTTTGCACCCAATAACTCACTTGCTACCAAAATTAAACTCTAATTAAAATTCAATTTAGATTTAGACTATTTGACTTTTGCACTTACTAATTCAGCTTGACACAAAAAAAATTAAAAAATTAGATTGGACACGTGACGCAAAATTGGCCTGCAATTTAGAATTTAATTCGACTTTCTTTAAGTTTTAGCTTTAACTATACTAGCATGTAATCCATGCAAATGCATGGATGCATTTAAAATTAAACATAACTTTTATTATAAAAATATAAATAATTAGTGAAATTATTAAAACTACTATATATATATATATATATATATAGAGCATAAGTCCAAAGCAAAAGTCCTTTAACTACTATATATATCAGAAGTCCTTAATAGCTCTAAATCATTTTAAGTATTTAAGTAATTTAAGTATTAAGTACAAAGTCCAAAGCTATCATTTTGTTAAAGGACTTCTGCTTTAATATCATGTTAAATACTTAAAATACTGATTCTTCCAAAAGTTTAAGCTATTATTAAGAGATTATAAATTTAATTATTTAATCACATAATTCTAACATAAAATTTTCCTTATCGCTATTTTTTTGGGAGCAAATTCTCTATCCCTATCTTGAGCTTGTGAACATAAGATGAGAGAATGTGTGTGTGTATGTATGAGTTGGGTTTAAGTTATATTTGATGTAACTCTAAGTAGTGTTACACCACCCAATAACTTGTTATTTAATTCACATTTCGAAAATCCAACTGTTGAATTACATGTTTTATATGTTCTTAATATGCATGTCAATTTTCATGCCAATCGAATGTAATTTACCATTTGTTCCATAAACTTATCTTTTATGTATTATTTTAAACTACAAAAACATAAATTTAGACAATTGATTGATGACATGACTATTGATCTTTGATCACCTTGAAATTTTGCAAGCATAGAGAATATACGAAAATAACGTGATCTAACAGTAGATTTGTCAAAATTCATATCTAATTAAAAAATTATTAAGTGGTATAACGTTGCTAAAGTTACATTAGGAATAACTTGAACCTCATCCTATATATATATATATATATGTATGGAACTTACCACTAATTCTGATGTTCTGTTCGTCACAATCTTAGGGGGGGTGCAACCGAAGACATGCAGTGCACATAGCAACACTAGTAACCGACACTGGCTTAGGAGTGCAAGTTCAGCAAATTGTAAAGTAGTTCATATGAAAGTCTGGTTTATTCTACTAGAGAAAATTGACAAATTGTCTAAAAAATATATAATATTCATTATCATCCGTCATGGAATTTAGGCCTGATCATTGATTGAGAAGCAAATGGACATCTACCAAAAGTGAAAGAAATATGGAAATCAAGAACTGCACGCCCATAAAAAGGCAGGGGCCACTGGATTATTATGTCAGTCCAAAAGGCACTCCCGTGAAATTCTACGATCCCCTTCCCTAAAAACAAGAACAAGAGAGAGAGAGAGAGTTCTTGTCTTCTGGGCGTTGGCCTGTTAGGTTAAAAAGGCAAAAATAAATCATAACTGATAACATGATTAGATAAACAATCATGTATTAAATGGTAAAATTCAAAAAGGTTTACCGTAGCAGGGAAGATACAAACAAAATAAATATATGCAGCAGTGATGAAAAATTATAGACACAAAAGATCTTTTTCTTCGTGTGTGTGTGTGTGTTTTTTTATTTTTATTATTATTGGTTTCGGGTTTTTATTTTTATGTGGTGTTAAACACTTGCAACATCATCGAATAAAGTTAGCCCAAATGCCATCTAAATAAATGTCACAAAATAAACTACAAGATAGTTCTATATGTTTTAAAGATATACGATAGGCTGGTGGTATGTGTGTGTATATATATATATATTTGAGAATGTTATAATATTATGCTAATTTCACAATTCAAATAATTTTCTCTCTTAAACCTTTAAACACTTTATGCATGAGGAGATGCTAATTAAGTTACAAAACTATTGACAAAATGAGAAAGAGTTGGCAAGAAGGAAATAATAATTTTGTGCAAGGCAACTCTCAAATGGTCAAAAGGAAATAGTATTTTAGTGCAATGCTAAGAGCATTCCCATTGGCAATTGCAAATGGGAAATGTAGGAAAAAAGTACAAACAAGGCACAAAAAGGTGTTGGCAACTGAACTTGTAAAATGCTAGAATTACAATTTTTTTTGCAATTGTGCTATAGTGCCATCCTAATGATAAAGTGGAAGAGAGATGGGGGAGAAGAGAGAGGGAGAGTTGTATTGGAATCTATTATATTATTTTAGTTCGTAATATATATTATTTTAATGAGTAGAATAGGAAAATAAAAATTGGGATGTTGGGTATGTTGTAAAATGGTATGGTATAATTGATAAAATAGATTTTTGAGATGGTAAAATAGGATAAGATACAATTTTCCATTGCGAATGCTCTAACAAATGCATAGTACTTTTTCTTTTTCTTCTTCTTCTTTCTTCAATCTCTTTTTTATTTGGTATAAGAAAAACTTTACTCATTGATATGCCACTTTGAAATTTGAATGATAAAATGGACCTGCGGGGGGCCCGTTATGGACTATAAATTATAAAACCTTCCCACCACCACTAACATTATTGATAATGAACTTTCATGAATTGAAATTATAAAAAAAGGTCTAAAAACCGGTAAAGCTAATACAAGAATTTATTACAATTGGCACGAGTCCTTTTCAAAATATTGCACATATAAACATAACGGCTACTTTCTTTGTAGTAGGTTATGGGTTGGTTAGTAGTACGATGAGGTGGTTCCATATATCCCACACGAATAAATATCACATAGGATTATATCTTATGGACACCAATAATTAGAAGCATAGATTGGAAAAGGCATTATATGAAGACAGACGCAGGCCCATCCATGCCTACCTCTTTCTCTGCGTGTAACAAACTCTAGATTATGCATAAAAAAACAAAACCCATGTGCCACTCTTCCCCACTTCTTTAAAAAGGGACTTGCCTTAGTATTAGTGGGATTTGAGTGGGTGAGACCCTCTGACTCTAAAGTCTAAAGTCTAAACAGTAGCCGAAAATGCTGATTAATTTTGTTGGAAGTGAGGGAGGGGGAGGAAATGTAGACTGAGGAGCTAGTATCTCATGCGCCAGACGCATGAGAGATTTAATTCGAGATTGATCAGATACACCCTACTCACTCACTAGTTGTACTTTGATCAAATTAATTAATGAATTAATATCATGCATATATTAGATTTATGGGTAGTGTTAACGGTCACGGTGCAATACTCGTTAAGAAATAACTTTATGTCAGTGAAGTCAATTTTTTATCAGATTTTTGACCAATTTTATAGGGTGTAGAACTAATAAAACCAGCATTTTAAGTTTTACTTGTCACTTCAGTACTATTTTCAGTCATTTCATTAATTTGCACCAATTTTTTATTAGGTAAACTCCACAATAATTCATCCTTGATTGACACTGGAATTAACATATCCCTAGATTTATTTATATTTTCATTTTTTCACCATGTGTAGCTTTGAGTGGTCTCCACCTACATACAAACTACTTGTACTTAAACTTAGTACTACAAGGGCTGCCGTAATGAGAATACAAAATGTGTGGGAGTATTGAACCGTTGAGAGGACATTCTTAGAGTTTTCATGCAAACTACTTGTACTTAAGTAAGGGCATGCCCTAATGTGAATGAAAATGATAGTAGGAATTCCCACTATCAGTGACCTTAATTCTATCGCCTCCCATTTCACCAAAACCAAACATATGCTTAAAGATGGGTTGAGTTTTGACCAACAGCCATCAGGAAAGGAGGCCTAGGTTGGATTCAATTTTTTTTTTCAATTTATCCATATGAGAGAGAATTCTTATATATTGGGAAAAATATAAATAGTAAAAATATCCCTTCCTGCTTGATCTATCTTGTTTTACTCTATCACACGTAGACGTGACAAAATAGGTAGGTCAGGTTTGGATTAAAAAAAAAAAAAAAGGTCATTTTAAGCGACTTAGAAACGGGTCAGGTTAGGTTGGGTCGAGTCAATCAGTATTTTTTAACATAATTTTTTTTAATTTAAAAAAAAACATATATTTGCCACTTAGTAAGTCATGCAACAAATTACCTTGTGTGAAATTCATTACTTTGAATTTATTACTCATATCAAGAGATAGTTCAACTCAACAAATTGATATTTGTTCAATAATTATAAAATTATACAAATCCCAACATTGCTAACCAAAGCAAAATAGCACAAACACGAAGGAATCTTGTCTATCATTTGAAAATCGAATCAAAACAAACACACAATTTTCACTTCTACACATTATCAATAGCCCAAAACATAAAACAAAATTACAAATGCCCTATTGGAGGTGAGGCGTCGGTCGGTCCTAGAAACGGCGACAGCCGCGCGAGGAGTTAACGACCGGACGTGCTACAACAAATAATTTCATAAAGAATAGAAACATATAAGAAATTTACAATCTTGAAATCTAATTTAATATCTTGGAAAATAATTTGATAGTTGTGTTTACTTTTAGATGCACTATGATTGGCACTTTGTTTCAATTTTAGAATATACTTCAAAGTTTAATTGTTTATTTATTTATACACGGTCACTTTTATGAATATTGTGTCATTGTTAACCAACACACACTCAAGGAAATAACATTTTTTATTTTAAAAAGTTGTTTATTTTGACTATGGACCGTTAACAAATAGGCCTAAGTATCCATAATTTAAACAAATTTCATTGATCAATATACTTTAAGTTCACTCTTTTCACACTTAATTATGAATGTTTCTCATACATCTCTATAATTTCAAATACATATATATATATATATATATAACCCTATTGTAAGCATATTATCTTGGCATGTATTTTGTCATTTGATATATAAAAATCTTACTTATCGCGTTCTTAATTCAAGCAAGAAGAATGCCCCAATCATTCATCTTCAATTTTTTTGCATGCAACTAGATAATTGTCTCAATTTTTTTTTTCTTGAGGCTATTATATTTGAATGATGTTATCCCAAAAATGTTTAAAAAATTGATTTTTTATAAAAAAAAAAAGTAATAATCACATGCTTTATATTTTTCAATTGAGTGAGTTGTGCACTATAAAGCCCACAACAAACAAGTAAACCAATCATGTCTTAATTTAATTTAATTTTTTTTACAAAAAAAAAGGTTTAAAAAAATGGTTTAGGTCACGGGTTATTGGGTTGTATCGGGTCAACTAGTTTTTACTTCGGGTAAAAAAATTGTTCGAGTTCAGGTCAAGTCAGCGAATCTTGACCCACTTCGCCTTGTCTAGTCACATGCAAACTTTTCCCTTCTCAAAATGATGACTAGAGAGCATTCACAACAAGGTTGCTAAAAAATATTGCTTTTAGTAACTCAAAACATTACTTTATTTATTTTGATACCCCACTTTATAATATATCCAACATCAAATGTTTTATTTTAGTATTAAATACATTAAAATAATATATCTAACACAATAAACAACAACCACAATCATCAACACATTAAAATAGTATTTTTTTTATAACTTTGGAGCTTCAATAAAGTGTCAAGGATGACACTTTACTGTAGCTTAGTTGTCAAAAATTTTAACAATAGCACTCTTGTTATAGCATGCATTTTTTGAATAAGTTGTTAAAAAATAGCTTTTTTAGCTTTTAACATTCTTATTGTGAATGCTCTAATAAGTTTTACTTGCTCCACTTATTTATATATGAGTAATGTTACAAATACAAATTTTTTTATAATATTTTTATAAATTATTGACGTGATAAATTTATGCTAGTTCTCATCTGAACCTAATACTGATATCAATTTTTTACTTTCTAATCATTACTAACTATATAGTAGTTTGTAAGAAAGTATGTAAAATGGTTTTTATTCTAGCATTTTTTTTTATATATATTATTGATAATCATTTCAAAATATGTCTCTTTCGTTTTCAAACTTCAAAGTACTTTACGTTTACCTTTTTCTTTGAGCTCTATCTTGTCGACGTTGAGTCAATTCAAAGGAAGAAAGGGGAAAAAAGACTCAATCTTAAATTCATAAAGAAAATGATCAAAATTCATATATTTTTTTTTCATAAAGATTTGGTCACTTTTACAATTCTAAATTAAGAAATGACGGAAAGCAAGAAGTTTCAAAATCATTAATAATTAAGCTTTGCCTCCTAATATAATTTGGGAGCTCCCTTGATAAAATAAAAAAATTGGGAGCAAAAAATGTAATGTTGTGTTTGTTAATTGAAAAGGGTGAGTTTTTATCCAAAAAAAAAAAAAAAAATTTGAAAAGGATGATTAAGTCTGGAACTACAACTAATTCTATAATTTTATCACAATTTTGTGACATAGTGACCCGTAAGTAGTGAAATCATGAATCCATGTAAACTCATTATTTTATTTCCACCACTTATAACTCGCCACGTAAGTAAATTGAGACAAAAATAATGAAAATTGTTATAACACTATACTTCGCTCGAAAAGGATTAAGGAAGAAATAGTTGGTGTGGGAATGTGTGAGTTTGCATTTCAAGGTGTGATTTTTATTTCTATCTTTTTGTCTTTGTGGTAAACTGGTAAAGATGCCACAATCATAGCCCCTCTATGAAAGTGCCGCATGGGACGTGGAGAAAGAGAGTACAAATTAGAAATTTCCCTTACTGTTTACTCTAATACATGTCTTGGCTGTTGGCGTGGAGTGCGAGTTGCACATGGAGACTGGACACCACTGCCTGCCTCTATCTCTCTGTTTGCCAACATAAAAAAGCATCGGTAGTTGCAGCTGTCTCCAAATATTTCTTATCATCATCATTATCATCTTCTTCTTTTAATCTTATTTTTATACAATAATACTGTAGCCTAATTTCTTTTTGTCTTTTAGGTTAACTTTTCAACCAGCGAGGAAAAGAAAGTACATATACAGTAACTTACGTGCGCATGTATGGAGGTCAACTGAATAACATCAATTTTCATTTCTTTTATGGATAGTGTTTTCCGTTAAGAAACAATTTTATGTAAATAAAATTAATTTTTTGTTAAAATTTTGACAAAGATAATAAGATGTAGAGCCAATAAAGTCACTTATTATTTCAATACTATTTTTAGTCATTTTATTAATATATATCGTAACTTATATGTGCATTTATGGAGGTCGACTGAATAACACCAATTTCCATTTCTTTTATGGGTAGTGTTATCCGTTAAGAAAAAACTTTACATTAATAAAGTCAATATTTTGTTAGATTTTTGACTAATTCTATTAGATGTAAAGTCAATAAAGTCACTTATCATTTCAATACTATTTTTAGTCATTTTATTAATTTATACCAATTTTTTATTAAATAAATTTCATAATAAATCATCCTTAACGACATTCCGTTAACATTTTTTTATTTTTTTCTTTGTCCAAATGTGGGACAGTATTCAATTCATAATTCGATTAATGAAAATTCCTTCCTCAATCCTCAGTACAAAGTTGTAAAGCATGCCACATTGTCAGAGCTCCACCCAAAGAATAAAAAAGAAAAAGATAAAGAAAGATCGGCCTCTGACTGACAGTGTGGGTGTGGCACTGGCACACAATGGGGCTTAAAGAAAGAAATTTAGTTGACAATACAATACAATGTACTCCATAGCCTGTACACGTGCTGCTAAAATTTATTTTGAATCCAAGATTTGGATTAAATATGAACAGGCCAGGTTGAATAAATTTATATATACGCAAACATAAATGAGAATTCGAATACAATATGAAATTATAGGGAATCCAAGCCAGCCAGATTGGATGTTGCTTCCGCTTTATCCAATCAAGTTGCTCCCAAGATTCTCCCCCCTAAGCTCATGACGCTCAGGGGCAGAGCTACATGTATGAGTGGGAGGCTGAAAATTTTAAAAATATTTTAATACTATATATAAATATTTAATATCTTAATTATTAGCCTACAAAAATGGAACTTGGCCCTCCCAAATATTTAAACTAGTCCAATGATGCTCTTAAAAAAATTGTCCAATTGATCTAGTGGTTATAGATAATATTTTTTTTTTCTCACATTTATTTTCTATTGTAAAATGTGTTCTTGTGTCTGTTAAAGTTTTGAATCATTCATGTCTATGAATACTTCAATAGTTTAATTGAAATTTTTTTACTCACTTTGATAGACAATTTGGTAATTTATATTAAAAATAAAAACTTTAAGGATTCACTATGAAAGATACTAAATTATATGTATGTGTGGATGTATGTGTTTGTGCATGTTTATGAAAGTTTGTATAAACTAATAAATTAGTATCATAAGTTAGCCCCCAAACAAAAATTTGTGGCTACGCTCATGGTGACGCTTAACGCCTAGTCATCATGATGGGACTTGTTAGTGATTGTAATCATGAAAGGACTCGAGGAAGAAGCCGTGGCTAACTCCATGCCAATAGCAGCGAAAGATTGGGGGGGGGGGGGGGGAAGAGCAGGGACGAAGGGAAACTTGGGCAATGGGGGGCAATAGCCCTCCTAAATATTTAAAAAAAAAAAAAGTATATATTTAGGTACCAATTTTAGCAATTTTGTTTTATAAAATTACACTTTGTCCCCTTAACAATATCATTGATTCTTTTAAGAATAATGCTATAGTCACAAATTTTTCTACAATATTTTTACAAACTGCTGAGATAGTAAAGTATTTTTCTTCGTTTAAAGGCCAGATTTAAAATCTAAAACAAAATAAACAAGCGAAGAAAATTAGTCCAAAAATAAAAATTACCAATAGTAAAGCTAAAAACAATTAAGCCCAATTTACTAATTTTATCCAAAACAAACAACCCGGTCCTTTAAAAAATTTTAAACAAACTAATTTTGTCCATACCCAAACACATGCAATCAATAACTTCAAGTTTTGGCTCCGTCCTAGGGGGGTGAAGTGTTCTTTGGAATGACTAGGCGTCACGTAAAGGGACGGAAAAATGTTAGATACTACTAGTTATTACCTTCTAGTAGAATATTGGAGAGGTTTCTTGCCCCACTTGCTGAACACCCTTAATTTGGCTGATATTTTATGGGGTCTGTTACTTCATTTTCTGTTTCAAAAAAATATTATAGTACTTATTTTATCTTATTTCTTCTTCTCTAATAACGTTTTATTTAATCCAATGAAGCCACATCTAGTGATTTAAATATTGAATCCTATTCTAATCTCTCAAATAAAATAAAATGTTGACCAATTTTCAAAAGAAAAAAATGATTTAAAGGAGCAAAAGTAGTGGTGGCTTTAGATTTTTTTTTTTGGGTGATTACTAAAAAAACTGAAATTATACAAAATTTAATAAAGAATTAACTTGAATATATCAATCTAAAAAAAAAAAATGCAAATGTATGAAGTATTACAATTTCTTTCTATTAATAAAGAGAAGGAAAAAAAAGACTAATAAGATGAGAGTAATAAAGTAAGAGGAAGTTTGAAATGATAATAGAGAGAGAGAGAGAGAGAGAGACGAATGGTTTTTGCTAAAACTACAAGCAAAGTGGCTAAGGAGAACAAAATTGCTGCGGTTACAACGCCAAAGAAAGCATAGCTGCCAATACCGCCAATGAGAAATTACTACCATAGTATTTCTCTTGGTACAATTTTTTAAAGAAAAATAAAACTAGAGATTATTTTTAAGTAATGGGTTGAACATGTTTCAAATTTGAATGAATTAGGGATTTTTATTTTTGTTTTTTGTTTTTAAATAGGCTTTTTGTTGAATAATTTTTTCACTGGTTTTGTTTGATCTAGTCTTGTTTTTGTTTGGGTTATTTTTGTTTTTATTTAGGCTTTTTTTTTTAGGAGTTAAGGATTATGTTTGGAGGACCATAATTATTTTTAAAGAAATGCTATGTTCACAATATTATTACAACAAATTTTATATGACAAATTATTACTAGCGGATAAAAGTTGATGTTAGTATTAGGTCTAAATTAGAATCAGTAATAGCTTACCTCATAGAATATGTTATGAAATTATTGTAAATAAGTTGTGGATGTAGCATTACTTTTATTTTTATTGAATCCAAATTATTGTGATTTTCAAGCTAGGGTGCTCAACATTTTTTTTAGAGTGGTCACAATAGGCTAGTTTAGCAAATTTTTTTTTTTTCTTGAAATATATATATATATATACTTTGTTTTTTTTTTTTTTTTTTTTTTTTGCAAGTTAGGGTGCTCACAAGACTACCCTGACATCAATGTGGAGCCTTCAGCGAATAGAAGTTGATGGAGACAAATGACGGAAAATGGAAGGTCATGACTTCCTTGTTACCAAATTATGATATATTTTTGCCGAACGAGTATGGAATATACATAATGCTTCAGTCATAATAAATTTTACAACAATTTTTATTTATTTATTTTTATAATAGTTTAGTTGGTATGGTTTTGTTTTGTTTTATTTCTTGGGAGGGTGGTTTATTACGTGACTCTAAACTTATTGTTTATTTTTATAATTCGATGATTATAATGGGAGAGAGCGAATTTAACATTTGACATCTCCAAATATAAGTAAATGTTGGTTGAGTTACAAGATTCTCGGCGTTAAAAAACTTATTTATGTTATTTATACACACATTATTATATGATTTATGCAAGGTTTGTGAAAGGGCTTTCAGTTGAGAACTACAACTAATTGGAGTCCTCGAGTGTTAGGTACGGCACCGTTGTACATACAATAAACATAACAAAAAAAACTAGAGTATATACAATAGTTTTCCTTTGATAAAACTTCGACCCAAAGTTGGAAAAAGTTACTAGGCAAGTGGCAACATTGAATCAGTAGTCAACTACATGTTCATTGGAGTCGCTTCCGTAACCGCAATTTTTGCTAAAAACTCTACGAATACGATTGATGGAATTAAAATTTTCCATTAACAGGTGACATCCAAAGACTTATAGGTACTGGTCCAAGTATTGTCACTACTGGTAGAGGTAGTGGTAGGCAACAACATGGTTTACAACCTAACCCTACTTTAACAGTTACAAATTATTGTCACTCACTGTAGCGAAAGCTAATAAATGTCCATAGTTTACAAGTTCCACACTCAAAATCCCCAGCTAGTTACAAAAGGTAAAAGACTCTAAAAGTACAAAGATACTTCCAAGCATTTAATAATAGCCAAAGGACAATTAAGTTAGAGCTGAGGGGTGGGTTTCAGTTAATTCAACTGATAAATATTCAAATGGTTGAATAAAAGATTTGAAGTTCAATCTCCACCTACACCATAAACCGATTGATGTTTTGGTTTGATGGTAAAGAGTTATCATCAGGAGTAGACGTTATAAGTTGAAATTTTTTTTAAAAAAAAAAAAGAAAAGAAAAAAAAGGTAAGAGTTGAGGGCTCTTTTTTGGGTCTTTGTTGGGTAACCTTGACTTGGGCTACAATGCACAGGTTGAGCCCAAACAATTAAGCAGGAGGTCATTTATTTGTCTTCATGATATATTGGGCTCTCACCCCAAATTATTTAACTACACAAGTTGGGCCATTGTGTCATATTTTATTTACTACTCCTATGAACTTCATGTACCTTGACCATGTTTGCTTGGGAATAAAAACCATGTCATAGCCCAAGTGTGCATGCTCCTAAAAATACCTTTGCTTTGAATCCTCTTCACTCTTCTTCCCTAATTTTTTTTTTTGTACAAAGGGAAAGTTTTATTTATTCAAATAGACAGTTTAAGAGAGTACATAGTTTGTTACATAGTACTTTCTAAAAGTGCCCATTTGACAAACATCTCTAAGATACTTTTCATACATAAAACTTGGGCAAGACTCATATACAAAAATTCTATCCATTTGCAAGCTTCCCCTTTTAGCTAGTCCATCGGCCACTCCATTAGTCTCCCGGTATATGTGAGCAGGAAGGACGATCTACTCGCAAGTGATATGGGACCTGCAGTCATTAATTAAAACATAAAGAGCATAAGCACCATCATGTGTTAGCCATTGCATAACCAGGGTAGAATCTATTTGTAAATTAATATGTTTAAACCCCAGATTCCAAGCCAGATTTAAACCAAAACGAATAGCTTATAATTCTGCTATGTTATTGGTAGTTGTTCCTAAATGAATAGAAAAACCTTTTAACCAAAACCCATTAAAATCACGAAAGACTATGTTCTCCTCCTCTTTTACTCACTTTCCTTCTCTAACTTACAATTTAAACTTAACTTGTTAGCTTTACTTTCACATTCATCATGTTTATATAATTTCTTTTTTTTGCCACTTGTGGGCAATGGTCCCCCAATTTTTTTTTTTTTAAAATAAAAAAATACTACTATATATATATATATATTAATATATGTATTAATTTTAGCAATTTGGTTAACAATATATTATTAATTCTTTTAAATGCCATAAAAACATTTATAGATCTAAAATTTAAAACAAAATTAACATGCTAAAAAAAATTTATTAAAACAAAAAAAATTACCAATAGCAAAACTAAAAAAAAATTAAGCTCAATTAATTAATTTTACCTAAAACAAACATCCTAGACCTTTAAAAAAAAAAATTAATTTTTTTTCTCTCTAACCTAGCAACAGATACACACATTAAAAAAAAAAAAAAAAAAAAAAAAAACCCTAAGCGACTAGGCAACCTAACCGAGAGAAGAGAGAGTGAAAAACTATGGAGTGAGCATTTTTAGTTATGAATGTCATCAAAACTAATATTCGCAACAAAATGAAAGATGAGGTTTTTTGTATGCTAAAATATTATTCATTGAAAAGAACATTATGCTAAAATATTATTCATTGAAAAGGACATCGATGTGACAATTAGTATGAATTTATTCAAAGATGATTTCGAAGATTTAAGAAACGTCGAGTTTTATTATCATAAATGATTGCATTGTAATGTATCAAGAAACAATAATTTTGTGTCTTTATTTTTTATGACAGTTTGTTTGTTTTTTTGAGAAACAATGATAGTTTGTTAATAACTTAATACTAAATGAATGCTTATTTGGAGTTTTATAATAATTTTTTCTTGTTTATAATTCCACTTCCTAAATTCGAGTTTTGACTCTGTCCTTGACTATACTAATATTTCATATTTGTGCTACTGTCTTATTCTTACTTACTTGACATTGTTGGATACTCCTTGTTTGGCTATGAAAAATATTTTATTTTGCCATAGTCGAATATATGTACATAGCTTTGATAAAATATTTACATTGCTTTGTTATATCTATTTAATAGCATTGCTGGACCTCTTTATCTCTTTAGCATGTTGTTGCTGGATATCCCACATTTGTATTTGTGTTTGTTACCAGAAGGTAAATGGTATACTTAGACGCCATTGCTGGACGTATTGAATCTCTCACTATTTCTATCAGATGCTTTATAATCCAATTAAAACCACAACAAAAATGTTATTACTTTCCTTATATTAATTAATTATTTTCCTAAACCACCAAATATTTTATTTTACTTACTAATTACATTATTTTATTGTCAATGGAGAAGCAGAACAGTAGCGACCAATTAGCTGTTTAACGTGTGATAGAACGACATGTGATCAAGCAATAAGCCCCTTCCTCCCCCCCCCACCCCCTCTTCCGGAAAAGTTAGATAGAGTAAGCTCAAGAAAATGACATAGTATAGAAAAGATGGGGTGCAAACATTTTTCTAGCTAGATGAGGTCAGTAGCTAATCTCTACAAAAGACTCTCCAAGTTTGATTTGTCTCATCGATACAAATTGTGACCTAAATCTTGCTGATATTTGAATTTTAGTAAATAATGACATTATTGCTTCAATCCGATTAATTCTTAACAAATTAGTATTTGTAAATTTTGAAGCTCGTTCTAGCTATATACAAAATCCTTGATTCATATTAATAATAATAATAAAATTAAGAAAATTCTTTTGGGAACTCCATAGATTTATGAAGGCCTAATGTAGATCACATCATATTGGGGGTTTGTTAGTTTTGTGGTATATGTCGACCATACTTGGCTATTCTAATTCAAGGGGAGAAAATGGGCTTTTGCCTTTTTTTTTTTTTTCTTTTAAAAAAAAATCCAGCATTTTGCCCAATTTCTCAAACTAATTAGGAAAAGACCCTTGTTTTGAAACTCGATTTTCTAAAAATCGAGTTCCAATTTAAAACTCGATTTTTGGACAATCGAGTTATAACAAACTGAAAATTAATTAATTAATTTTTTTTTGGAACTCGAGTTTATGGAACTCGAGTACCATGTGAAGTACTCGAGTTCATGGAACTCGAGTTCCTTGAAAAAATTCAAGTGGAACTCGAGTACTTTACATGGTACTCGAGTTCCAAATTGAAGGACCAAACTTGGATTTGCTCGGCGAACTTAGGTAGAGCTTGACAGAATACCTTAGGTTGGGTAAGGAGTGAAATTCTAGGCCGTATCCTTTGGGTTGGCTTAACAAAACTATGATTGCTGAGACTAGGCACTGATTTAAATCTTTCATCCTTCATTATAACTATCAAATTATTATTATTTTAAAAAGAGGTGTATTATTTTGTAAATACGCTCGTAGATCAAGCTTGAAAGCATGAACCAAAAATGAAATTGATTTTTTGTATTTCGTGACTGCGATTGAAAGCTTAACAATATTGAAGATTCACATTCACTATTAAGTAACAAACGTTAGTCGCTTTTTCCGAGTGGTTAAGGCCCCGTGAGAGTTGGAATCTCTTAGGCGACGACTTTATAAATGTTTTTGTCTCCTCCCATTTATCTGCTATTGGGTTTATCATAAAGGCTTCTCGACTATACTCTTTTTCCCCAAATAAAAAACTACCATCTTTATTTGTGTTAGTCATTTAAATGAAATTGGATATATATAATTGCAAATTCCAATCATAAGGACTGCCAGAGTATGACATGATAACTAGGTCAGCATTTGCAAAAAGTGGACTAATTTACATGTCTTCCTTGATTAAAGAATGCATAATGAGATACTTGTTTTGTTTCTTTGGTTTTTGTTTTTGTTTTTGTTTTTTTGTTTTTCCCTCTTGATTGGCAGCTATGACTTACCTAAACACCCATGAACACCCCTATTTTTAGACATAATCATCATGAGAGACTTATTTGTTTTTCAGAAGTGCAGCAGGACAATGAGCACAAAATTTCTGTTCCCTCAACTTTGTTTCGTTATAGCCTAATAGGAGTTTAGAACCAATTCACAAATGGTAGACCACATATACATTATAATTTATAAGACTTAGCTAACTGGCTAACAATAATTTTTATCATCACAGGCTAACCAGACGGTATTAGTAAAATCATGTAATCAAGCTTGTTCAAATTAGGATCCTACGTAGGATTGGTGGAAGAGTTTCATATATTGAATTATAGGATCGGATCAAGGATTGTAGAATCCTACTTTTTGTTGAAAAAAAAGAAAAGAAAATAATATTAATAATGACTGTGTGTGTTTGAATAATATTTAGAATAATGACATATTCTCAATGGAAAACAAAGTTTTGTTTCACTATATTATTGAGAGGGAAGTTGGGAGGGAATATATAAATCATGGACCATCTGATAGCAGCAATACATACTAGGGTATACGTAGACTTGACATAAATAAATTTTCTCGGAAAATGATGTTATGTCTAGCCTTTTCAACATGCTTAAACCATTTCTTTCTTAAAATGGTTTAAGATTGCCCAAATTGTGAATGCTGTATTAACTCTTTCCAAAAAGTTTCACTGCAGCTAGTCAATGCTTGAACATCCAGGAGACCAAACCAATAGGGGAAACAGTTACTAAAGGCAATGTTTCGCATGGCTTAATCACATTATATAGCCAATGGGTTTATAGCCCAGTGCCACTTTCCCATCGCCCTTGTTGTGTTTGTCTTCCCCCTTTAAATTAGCCCAAAAATTATGCATATAAACCCCACCCCAAAACTAGTTACAAAAATTTCTTCGGAGAAAAGCAAAGACATGTGCACCGGTGTGGGCTAATCAGGTTTAAGAGAACATTTCTAGTGCGACGGTACAATGGGCACAGTTGCTGTTCCCTGAATTTTTGTCATAATAGGAGTTCAGAACCAATTCACAGATGGCGGCCAACTGGCTAGACCATAGGGCATAGGCAGCTTTTTTTTACAATAGATTTTGGGCAAAAACACAGAAAAATATTTATGGATGAGCCACAATTTTTTCTGGGGTAAAGTATGAGCTATCTTCATGTCAATGAAAAATTCGCATAATCTAAGCACCGATAAAACATGGAAAAACAGAAACATCGAACAGTGCTAAAAATGTTTAAAGAACTTCACATTGCACTTGATATGTAACCAATCAAACTCCTACAGTTATACAGCCCAAATGCTTGTTGGAAATAAGACACTCCAGCACAATTCACAAAAAAGAGTTTGGATTATGGAAACAGATAAGAGATCCTGGTCGTTCTTACGAAGACTGTAGCAGAAACAGATGCGAACTCCTGGTCTTTCTTAGCAAGACTGTAGCAGAAACAGATGCGCAGGTCCAAAGGCCACTGCATGTTGACTCTAATGACCATACTTTTGAAACTCCCATTCGCTGTTATCTGCAAAAGCAATAAGAAAGGAAATAAATAAAGTTCTTAAAATGATATAAGAGACAGAGACAGATAGAAAAAGAAGAGGAGGGGGTGTTAAGCACAATGCTTACCTAATGGGCACACTTGACGAGTCTTGAGCCATCTACTAATGCAGTGGAAATGAAAGGCATGATTGCAAACCCCTACATCAAAAAAACCAGCCCCTCAGCCAAAGAGATCATATGCACACAAGTGGAAAATGCAATAATGATCATCTTAATTACTTTTTTTATTTCAAAAATTGAGATAAATACAAAAACAAGCGCACAACCACATGTAGAAGCACATAAGAGGTTGTATTTTACTACTACACCAACTCACACATCAATTAAAAACTGCAACACAGTATGTTTATACAAGCTGTACAAAATCACAGATCTGACAAGTGTAGGATTATTGTTAACAAAATGCATTTAACACACACTTCTAATTGTGCCAAAAGAAAAATGGGTAATTTAATTTGTAACACCATTATGGACATGGTCCATAAAACATATCAAAGCAATTTGATCGTGCAGAATCACATATCAACTTAATGCTGGTAATTCAACAAGTTTAAAGGAAGACCGGCCATTACTACTTTATAGACAATACTATTTATTATTTCTACCTATGTTTTGTAACAGTATGGAGTCCCCAGATGAAATGGGTAGGAAGAAGCTTATGAGTAGAAAGGATACAGCCCTGAAAACTTTTTACTTTTGAATGTAAAACCTAAGAGGTACAGTCCTGCCATTGAAGAGATGTAAAACCATAAAAACTTGTTGAATAACTAACATAACAGGTTGTTTGACTTGGGGTAATCTTTTGGGATTATCCTTGAAGATTTCTAGAATCCCATCAAACCTCACTTTTGTGGGAAGGTGATTCCCTTTCAAAAAGGTGGGGATCCATGTTCACGTCGTTTCTGTGTATTCTTTTTTTTTTTTTTGGGGGGGGGGGGTTGGGGATTATCTTCCCCTTAAGGATTATCATTGACTTTGATTTTTATCTCCTTTTCGAACTGTTTTAGTCTTCTAATAAAAATAAATAATTTTGATTGACAAGACATGATGTCTTAATAGACCACAAAAAAGAAAGAAAATAAATTGAAATATTTTTGTTGTTCTTGCATGTATTATGTGAAAATGATATTAGACTATCATCATAGGAGATTAGATATAATTCATGGCTCAAACTATTTTTTCTTTATGGGAGCACACATTAACCATCCATTTTGGGAAACTTTTTAAGGGGAATTGAAAAATCTGTCAAAACAATTAGTTACTTTTTCATTTTTCCATAAAAAAGTTTCCTAAAATGGTTTACTAATGTGTGCCCTAAGGGCACACGTTAGTAAATCCCTTTCTTTATTTGCAATAAGCCATATAAAATGATGGGTATTACAATATATTTTGGGGGGAATAAATAATTTCTACATTAGTCCTAGAAACAAACCAAACATTGAGATCTCACATTTTAAGAAACTTTATTAGATCCCTAATCACATCAAACATGACATTTATATTTCCGAGTATCTAGGTTTTTAGCATCACATTCCTAGGGATATGATTGCTAGGGGCATACTAGATTATCCTAGATTCCCCAAACCAAATGCTATGTGGCATATTAGATTATCCAAGATTCCCCAAGCCAAATGCTATGCAAGTATAAAAGGTTGTGTCTTCAGCTGCACAAGCACTTGTGAATAGAGGTTGGGGGCATATGAAATTATTTAACTGAAATGCGTTTACCATGTTGTGTTCTGATTCTTCTGAATCATTTCTAACAATAGCAGAATTATAAAGTTTTTTCTTCTTTCTTTCTCTCTTTTTATTTTTATTTATTTATTTATGATAAATAACAATAGCAGAAGTATGAAGTTGAAAGATTATGTCACAAAATAGTCAGATATAACTCTTTTTACTGTACAAAAACATAGGGTTTGGCCAAGACATCATTAATCAAACATTCAAAATATAAATAACATTTTACAGAGAGTAAAAATATTAAGAAACTTTTAATTCTCAAATTATACTGCATAAAGAACAAGAGAGATGTCATGCTCATATCACATAGAAAATTTGTAAACATCTTCTTAACCACTTGATTTTTTTTTATAGGTCTTCGTAACCACTTGATCGAAAGCATCAAGCCATCAATCCGGATGTAAAGGAATCATACAGAGAAATCAACCACAAATAACTACAGCAATCAACTCCTACAAATCAAGCTATGTAACTTTGATTGTTGTGGAGACACGGGATTTTTTTCCCTGAATAAATAATTGTGGACTTCATAGGACTTTCTAAATAGCATGTAGTATTATATAATTTTTTTTTAATTACAAATATATTTGATGGATCTTGAACCCACAACCTCACTCTTTACCTTACTCTTGCAAGGGCAGATCACATATAATGATAGTGTCATACTGTCATGTACTATTAAATAGTGTCAGCTCATTGGCCATGTAGAATAACATGCTGTCAGCTCTTAACATATTATGATAAACAAGTTTAAACTGGAGTCTGGACCATCTGGTAATTATATCCCCATGATTTGTCAAAATGGATGTGCAGAACATGGAAAATGGAACATGTCCTAAAATCCCCTAAAAAATACATAAGCACATTCTGATTTAAATTGATGGTGTGCTGGGACAAAAGGTGTAACTATACACTCTTGGTTAAGATGTTTTTGGGAGTAACACAACGCAATTAGCTAAAGGGTGCGTTTGTATAAGCTGTTGGAAAACTATGTTTTGAGTTTAAAATGAGCGTTCATAAGAAAGCTATGAGAAGTTATGGTTTCAAAATAGAGATTTGGGTTTTAAAAATGCTCATTTAATATCGCAAAACGCCTAACCAAACGAACCCAAATAACATGGAAAGTAACATAAAATTTCATGTTAGCAAAAAAAAAAAAAAAAAAAAAAAAAAAAAACCTAATCTCTAGAACTCAACCAAACCAAAGAAAACAATAGATATCCTTATGAAGCAAAATTCAACACAAAGAACCAAATTTATGAAATACTTCACCATCCCTTATATCAAGCACACTTTGTTTCAAGCTTATGAATAATAGGTGAAACTACCAATTACATCCTCTCACTTTAAATTGTTTTCAATTCAGTTTTTTTTTTTTTTTCTTCCAAAATTCATTTAAGTTATTTAACTTCCATTTGTTTCCAATGTAATTTGTCCATCCAATCTACAACATTAAATCCACTAAAACGACATTTTAGAAAGTGAAAGTTCTACAATGAAGGGCAAGATTGGATGGACCTACACAGAAGTACTAAATTTAAAACAGCTTAAAGTTAAGGGACTAAAATTGAAAAAAAAAAAGAAAGAAAAAAAAGAAAAAAAAAAACCCATAAAGGAATGAATTGAAAGAGTGTATTATAGAACACTACGTTAAAAACTATAACCTACCACACTCTTTAAAGTCATTGACAATGGTCAACACAACAACTAAACCAATACAGAGACACAAGGTAAGATAATAGTAAACAAAGAATAGGGTTTTTAGAATCGAAAGCTTACCCCAAGCAACTGTACATTCCTCACTTGTAGCGCTAGCCTGGTTCGCTTGGCACTCGATGCCTGATGAACAAACACCATGACCACAATAAAAATACATACTAATAATTAAAGGCTAAAACACACAGTTTATACCACAAATTGTTTATTTATTTATTTAAAAAAACCCATAAATCTCCCATCTGTTTTTGTTAGACACAAAATTTCCAATAATTCAAGAATACTGTAGCTTCTTTAAATTTGAAGGGCGAAAATTCGACAATGGGCCAAATTTTGAGTAGAAATTCGTAAGCAAGAACAAATCGAAAATCAAAAGCCAGAAAAAGAAACTCACAAAGATCCATGATATGATTCCTGCAAATCGCACAGTTATCAACCACAATATCTGCAAGCAAAAACCAACATTACATAACTCCAAAGATTCAATCATCAAAAACCCTAAAAAAATTGAAAACCCTAGATATACACATAAAACATACACACAGGCACAAATTGTAACAAAATAATGCAAAAAGAATGAGAGAAAGCTAGGGTTAGGGTTTGGGATAGAAGAGGTACCCCAGGCCCAGAGAGCGACTGCGTTCCACTTCTTGATCTCGAAACGCTTGTTCTTCTTTGAGGAAGAAGGTCCGGCGCTGCTCGAAGCCTCGCCGACTGGGACCATCGGCACGTCGGAATCCAAGGTCGCCATGGCTAGATAGAGCTCTTGGTTTTGGCTCTTGTTCAAGAAAAAGCAAATGAAAGAATAGCTATGGAATTGGACGAGTGTTTTAATTTATAGAGAATCGCAGCCTCGCAGCCCAGCCCAGTGTATATATAGGCTGGGTTTTCTTACGGGTTTTTATGTATGACTTGAGTTCTATGGATATGAGGCCCATTGTTAAAAAAATTATTTTCACAAGAAAAATTTATAAAATTAATAAATAGATTTTATAGATTTTTTTTATGTAAGAAATTTTTTTCAAAAGATCTTTTTTTTTTTTTTTATTAGTTAATTGCATACTTAATGATAAATTTTTTAATGAAAGTAGACAAGAGGCCTGAATTGAATAACTTTGAAACTTAAAGGACTCAATTGAACGAAAGTAAGTTAAAAGACATAAATGAATTTCAATCAAACTTAGAGGGTATACTTTGTATTTTAGCTTAAAAAAATTTTTTTTAAAAAAATTCTCACATAAAAAAATCTAATCTATTAAATATTTATATTAATTTTATAGAATTTTTTCTAATGGAAAATTTTTAACAAAATTAGACGGTCCTTAAACAAGTTATATTTCATCTCCCTTTTGTTTAGTTGTTATACATTTAAAATTGTATATTGTGTCATATCATTCAAAATTTTATACAATAAAAAATAGAATGGTAATTGATTTTAAATAACATAGTACTATATTTATCTTCACAATTATTAATTATTAACTCTTTATTTTTAATAACATAGTACTATATATAAACATGAATGCAAACCCCACGTATTCCAAACTTTTTTTCTTTCCTCGTGTAGGAGCACTCTCTCTCTCTCTCTCTCTCTCTCATTCTATACAAGGTTCTATCTCCTCTAGGTTGCCCTAGAGGTTGGTAGTTTCTTCTTCTAAGTAATTTTCTTGTGTCTATACTCTGCTTATGGCTGATGATGTTGCTCACACGTTGGGGAATATGCATTTATCAGTGGAGGAAGAGGAGGATATTGTTATTCTTGACGATGGTATGGTTTTCGATATTGAGGGTTGTACTCTTAGTCTAATAGGTAAGTTTCTCACATGTAAACCTTTCAATCACCGGGTTGTTAAAGATACTCTTAGAAAGGTTTTGGGGTCTGGATGAGGATCTTTAGATTCTTGAAGTTGGTTCGAATTTGTTCTAGTTCAAATTCCCCTTTGGTCTTTTGATAATCAATTGTTGATGTTATGTCGGTGTAAGAAAGGGATGAATGCATGTAGTGTGTGTCTTGAACATGCTTCTCTATGGGTTCAAATCTGGGGTGCACCGTTTGACATGCTATCTTTGAAGGTGGCTACTGATGTGGGTACTCGACTAGGGGTGGTTGAGAACTTGGAGAACCGTAGGAGTAGGAAGATCAGAATCTTTTTCTTAGGGTCCGTGTAGCCCTTCTGATTTTGAAACTGCTTCGGCGAGGTGGATTCTTGGTTGCTTCAGATGGGTCTCGAACTTGGGCTACTTTCAAGTACGAGCGACACTCGATGTTTTGCCACTATTGTGGGCTATTAGGACATGATTTACATCATTGTGCTTTATACTTTGAGAGGAAGAAAAGTGGGGAGGTAGGGGAATTTGAGTATGGTGACTGGCTTCGGGCTAACTCAAGACGTCCTTGGTTTCTACCTCAACATGATACTCCGAGGTATAAGAAGAACGAGCATAAGGATGGATATAAGGATGGGCCATATTGTTCTGATTGAATCCAGGTTGTGCTGCCGGCGATGAATGTTAGAATAGCTAGTGTTTGGGATGATGCTATTGCGAAAAACCCTAGCGAAGGTCAACGTTCCGAACATATGTGAGAAGAGGACCTTGGCTGACACATGGGAAAGCCAAGGTGTATGTTTAGATTTCCAGCAAAAAAAAACCATTAAAAATCCAGCAAAACTAAGTATTATCTTTGTAACCTATGGTCCAACATCGTGAGATCCTAAGTGGATAGTAAGGGAGAAATGATTTGATTGGTAGGGGAGTGATTTTTGGTGAAAGAAGGATCCCGAAGGTTTCCCTTGATTCATATATTTGCTTGGAATGCATGAACCAATGGAAAACTTTGTTCCCCTATATGCATGACACCTCCCAACAATTTCCTCTCAATTGTCATTTTCAACTAAAGCTGTCATCCAATACATTGAGCTACCCACCCACTCCTTTGACTTTCCAAGAAAGAATCTTTCATTTATAGCTAAAGCTAAATTCCCCTTTTGAGTTGTAATTGCCTAATTAAGCTAAACCACTGCCCAATGCACTTTTTCAAGTTCTAGAGGACATGGTTTTACTTAATAGACCAGGGACGTCCTCGCCCGGGGTACTAGACCATGTCCACTATAAAAGGAATACTAAGGTAAGGCAGAGGGGGGGGGGGGGGGAAGAAAGGGGAATCAGAGGGAGGAAAGGAGGGAGAGTTCAGAGGTTTAAAAGATATATTCTTAGAGTTATAAGAGCCCAGTAAGGGAAGGGAAAGAAAAAGGGACAAAACAAGAGAGAGCCAAGAAGTAGGAATTCGTCCCATATCCTTGAGATTATTCAAAATATCACTTAGCCTCCAAAGAAACATATGCCAAAACATGCACACATCAAATATCACTCTCTCCCACAAAATCCTCCTCACCTAACTATCTTGGAAGGCAATGCCCAAGCAAAGCTACTTGGACTTGAGTTCCAAATCCCACAAGTCTTGTGCAAAAGCACTAAGTCATTGAGAATTGAGGCCAGAATCCTCGTGGCTGATTCATTCTCATGAAATTCATTTACATATATGTATATGTATTAAAATATATATTCTAATCTAAGAAACTAACAATTATTTGAAGATATGTGTATTGTATAGTGTGTTCTTGTGTAGGACCTATAGGGGTAAAGGAAATGGACGAAGTTCCATTGCATAATAAGTATGGAGAAAGGTCCTACAGCTCAAGGAACCAAAGATTCTAGGTTCCATGGATTACTGACCTAGTACACTCGGGAGCCATGGCATCACGTTCGGGGTATCACGACATCACGTCCGGGGTACCACGATATTACGCTCGGGGAACCAAGTGAAGGAACTCTTTTAAATGTTCACACAATAAAAGATGAGCCCTAAACCTTCTATTTCAATCTCCTTCTCATTGTGAATATTATGAATGATTATTTTACTTATTTTGTTAGAGTAAATGATCATTTTATGACACTAAAACACTTATAATGATATTTTATTGCTTAGGAGGAATCGCATTTTTGCCATGAGGAGCTTTATGTGACTTGCGCACAAACCGGTTCATATAACGACCCCAACAGGCCGCAGAGAACCGGACCCAGTCCAACCATCCATCCTTGGAGGCCCAAGATCCCTTGTCATCAATGGACTTGGGTACCTTCCAAAAAAAAAAGAACCCACACAGTCATCTAGAATTGTTTGTATTTTGAGTGCTAATTAGTAGTATGCTACTAAAAAATTCCGAACAAAAATTCGTAATTTTGCTCCCTAAAAAAAAGGTTACTTTACTTCTCATTATTTTCCTTGCAAAACATTCAAGTAATATACGAAAAGAAAAATTTTATTCATTTGTACCCAAATATATATGAAATCTCAAACGGGTTGTTAAGGATATGCATTAGATACCCATGTATTGTTGCACTACCTATGCTACCTCTATGTCTCATTGATACATGATAGTACACCACCCTTTTCAAGTATGAGTATTTCTTTTATATAAATATATATATATATATAAATAAATAAAATATATATATATATAAGCGGCAATGCTGCTACAGTACTTTGGTACTGTGCATTTAGTGTATTTACACTGTTCATCTACAGTGGAATTTTGGTGTGGCACTTTGCCCTTTTTTTATTTTTATTTTAAGTTTCGAACAGTAGCTACCGTCACAGGCGGCACTGTAGCTACAGTAGTTACAGTTTATTTTTTTTTGGGTCTTCCGTTTATACCTTCTTTTTTTTTTCTTTTTTTTTTTAATATATTGTTTTACTGACATAACAAATTTCACAATATTTTCACAATTATTGAGGTGTCAATTTCTTATAAGTCAAAATAAAATAATAAAATATGAAACTGTGACCAACCACAACTGAAAATAAATATTTTGTGAAAATGTTGTGACACTTGTTAGGTAAATATGTAAAAGTTATAGTACTTTTGGTTTGTTCAAGTGACACTGTAGCTACAGAGTTTTTTTTTTTTTTTTTCTTCAGTCTTTCGTTTATACTTTTTTTTTCTTTTAAATATTTATAAGAACCCGCATATATATTGTTATACTGACACAACAAATTTCACTATATTTTCACAATTATTAAGGTGTTAATTTCTTATAAGTCAAAATAAAATAATAAAATATGAAACTGTGACCAACTACAACTGAAAATAAATGTTTTGTGAAAATGTTATGACACTTGTTGGGTGAATGTGTAAAAGCTACAGTACTTTTGGTTTGTTCAATATGTATTGTTCATCATTTTTTTTTTAATTTTTAATTTTTATCTTTTCCCAATCATCGATTTGTGCTCTTTTTTCTACAGTATTTTTGCACTGTTCATACAGCGTTTTTCACTGTTCATCTACAGTTCCATTTTGGTCAACCACTTTGTCTTTTTTTTTTTTAAGTTTTGAATAGTAGCTATAGTACCAAGCGGCACTGTAGCTACAGTAGCGACTTTTTTTTTTTTTTTTTTTCTTTTTTCAGTCTTCTATTTGTACTTTTTTTTTCCTTTTATATATATCACTGTACATCTAGTGTTTTTGCGCTGTACATCTACAGTGCCATTTTGTTGAGCCACTTTGTCTTTTTTTTTTTTTTTTTTTTTTTATTATTTAGTTTTGAACAGTAGCTACAGTACCAAGTTGGTTTACTCAACTTTGTTGAGCCAAAATTCACTATTCCACATACAATTTTTTGGGTTGCCTTTTTGTATATTTTTTTCTTTACACACTATTTTAAGTAAAAACACATAGTTTTGCACACAAAAACAAAAAAAAAAACTTAAGAAAAAAACATTTTTCATCCTTTATGTTTGGGGTAGTTTACAATTCTTCCTTAAACTTTAAAATCATGCAATTTTTCCCTTAATATTTTGGAAAAGAGCAAATATATCATATTGTTATTCTCTCAGTTAAACCCTAATGAAAGCTTATGATTCTTAAAATATTTTATTGTGTAATGTCTAAATTACTCCTGCTAAATTTTAACATCCTAAAAATTTTCTTTACGTATTTTGAGTTATAAATGATAAAAATTCTTAAAAAGATAGAATGATGATATTCAATGACACAAGCCTTTTGTTATCTTTTTTATTTTTATTTTTTTATTTTTTTTAATTTCTTAGCAAAACTCAGTTGTTTATTGTTGGAATATGATGATATTCGTTATCATTCTTAGAAGTTTTTAGAGAATAGATATATTGTCTTTAGCAAGTAGGTACTAAAAAACTATTATAGTTAAATAAATATTTATATGTTAAATAACTACCCTAACTTTGTGGTTGATCAAAATTCTTAAACGAATGAGATTAACTTTTTTCGATATAATTATCAAAATTCTTAAAATTAATGTCTCTTTTGATTAATGTAAATCTCTATATACTTTAAAAATCAAATGATTCATATCTTTGTTTTATAATACAAATAAAATCTAGAATTGACCTTAATTACTACAATACTTTTTTTTCCACGGCAAACACGTATTGCCCTAACTAGTGTATTAACAAATGGGAAAATTAAAAGGACACGTGTCTTTGTCACGTAATAGAGAGGATTATATACAAAGGAAGACTATGGGTGTGTTTGGATACCGCTTATTTTGCTGAAATTGAAAAATTATTGCTGAAAGTACTGTAGATAAAGATAAAAGTTAGTTGAAATAGTACAGTGGAACCCATAAATAGTGCCAAAAAGTGCAGTGAGGCCCATGAATAGTAACAAAAATAAGCTGAATAGTGAAATAATTTTAATTTTTAATCTTAACTCAAACGCACACTATGTCTCATTGCTCTACACCGCGAAAGAGCATCCACACTGATGGAGCTATAGATTTAGCAATTTGGTACAACAAAAAACTTCTTTATCTATTTTACTATTTCACTTTACAAAATACCCAACATTAATAGTTTTATTTTAATTTTCAACACAACAAAATAATATAAACAATACAATAAAATAATATATTCACTACACATTAAAATAACATAAAAAACTACAATAATATAAATAAATATAAAATATACAGCCCACCATCACCGATCAACCACCACTTCACACAGCCCACCACCACCACCACCACCCACAACCTACTTCTACCACCCAAATCAGCCCACAATTATCTAAGAAATTCAACCCACAATCACAAAAAAAAAAAAAAAAAAAAAAGCCACGGTAACATAAAAAAAAAAAAAAAAAAAAAAAAAAACCACCTGAACCTCCAAAAAGCGCATAATAATACACTAGACCTATCTTATTGAAACCTAAAAGGGCCCACAATTAGCAAAAAACCGAAAAAAATTATTAGCACAAGTATGTTTTTATATGGCAAATTTTCTACACTAGACATATCTAAAAAGACCCACAGTTAGCAAAAGGCCCAAAAAATTATTAGCACAAGTATGTTTTATATGACAAATTTTCTACACTAAACCAGGGATAGACTCAGGAGATTAAGCTAGCGGGGGCCAGAGTATAAAGAAAAAAAAAACTCCAAATAGATATCAATATAGTATTAAAAAATTATAAATACACAAAATCATTGCTTCTAAATATATTAAGATGCAATCATCTACCAACAAAGACAAAAACAAAAAAAAAAACAATTTTTTTTTTAATACTAGACTAGTTAGGAAATTTTTTTTTGGTGAAGTTAGAGCATTTACAGTGGTAGTACTAAAAATTGTAGCTTTTAGTACCTTAAAAAGTTACTTTATTTATCTTACCACCTCGCTTTTATTTACAATACACCCAATATCAATTTTTTTTTTTTTTTATCACTTCATTTAAAATAATATAAATAACTCATTAAAATGATAAGAAAAAGAGAGAATTTGAGTTTTTTAATTGAAAGAAGAACTATAATTTTAATAAAATATTGTATTTTATTTTTAATAACTTGCTATAGTCACCAGCTCTTTATACTAGTTTACTTTAGTTGGAAAAAAATTAACTTTAACTTCTCTAATAACACATGGTTTTTTGTGTGGCTAAAATACAATCATCGTTGTGAATATTTTTATTGTTTTTGTTAAATTTTTGAGTTGGATAATTGCTATTTGGATTAAGTTAGCTAGACTAACTAGAGAGAAGGACTCAACTACAAAAATGAAATACAAAATTTTTGGACCGGGGGCCTGGGTCCCCCTCTTGGGTCCGTCCCTGCACTAGACCTATCTAAAAGGACCTGCTAACTGAAAAAATTTATTAGCACAAGTATTACTTGTGCTAATAAATTTTTTCAAAAACATTGAAAGGGCCTAAGAAGGCCCTATCGTGCATAGTTACTTACCGCATATTCGTGATCATTGAAAGGCCCTAAGAAGCATTACACTAGCTTATTCGACTATATAAACGCATAATTCACTTCAAAATCTCACTTCCATAAACCCAAATTAAATTCCCACCAATGGAGTCTCCCTATTGGGCTCTTTTAGCAATGGCATCCCTAGCAGCTTTAGCTTTCCTCTCAAAATTATTATTACCCTTCAAACGAAACCAACTAAAACTTCCCCCAGGTCCCAAAACTTGGCCTATCATAGGCAATCTAAACCTTATCGGTCCTCTTCCTCATCAATCTCTTCACAAATTGGCCCAAAAATATGGACCAATTATGCAACTCAAGTTTGGATCCTTTACTGTTATGGTTGCATCATCTGCAGAAGTGGCAAAGCAAATCCTGAAGACACATGACCATGTCTTTGCTTCTAGACCCCAAACTGCTGCTGGTAAATATACCACTTATAACTATCTCAATATTACATGGGCACCTAATGGACCCTATTGGCGTCAAGGGCGTAAGATTTACCTCTTTGAGCTGTTTAGCTCAAAACGACTCGAAACCTTTCAATATATTCGTGTTGAAGAAATGTGTGCCTTTGTGTCACGCCTTCGCACCTTGTCAGGGAAGCCAATTATGCTAAAAGATCATCTCTCCCGTCTTACTCTAAGCATTATAAGCAGAATTGTATTGGGTAAGAAGTATTTTAGTGAGTCCAAACATGAAACTTCGATTGTGACGCTTGAAGAATTTCAAGAAATGTTAGACGAGTTGTTCTTGCTAAATGGGGTGTTCAACATAGGGGATTGGATACCATGGCTCAATTTTTTGGACTTACAAGGGTACGTGAAACGAATGAAGGCCTTAAAGAAAAAACTTGATCGATTCCATGACCATGTGTTAGATGAACACAAAGCAAAGAAAGAACGAGTGAAGCAAAGGACATGGTGGATTTATTATTGCAGCTAAGTGATGATCCTGATCTTGACGTTAAGTTAACCTATGAGAGTGTAAAGGGTCTCACTCAGGTAATTCTGTTACCTTTCTATTTCAATTATTATTATTTTTTCCTCTTGTTTGACTCGGGGAAGGTATATGAACAAAATATATGTTATCCCACTAGTGAATTACATAAAGGACAAATTTTTGCAGTGTCCTATACTTTTCTAGCAGCGATTATATATTGCAAATCGTACCATTATATATTGCAATCCTTTACAATTTCCTAAACCCATCTAAGATTCATCAAAATGCAAATCATTCTATATAGTCCTTGTACAATATTCCTTTACAGTTCCCTAAACCCATCTAGGATTCATCAAAATGCAAAACATTTTATATAGTTCTTGTACGTGCAATGTTACATGATTGAACCATTAGTTCTCAATCAAACATACACTTCTACATTTAAATTTACAATTTTTATCCTAAATTACTAATGAATAAACAAATGAAAACATTAAACTACAAAAAAATAAATATAAATTTTCCAAACCAACTTCATTGCCCACAACTGAGCCCTATCCCACAGAGGTCTCAAACTTGCCACCAACCAACAAAGCAAGAAAGCAAGCTACAATCAAAAACACAAAACCCAATTCCTTCTCTCAAACCACCAAAAACTTGACCTTTGGCCAATGTCCCTATCAAAATGCAACCAAACCATCCCAAAATTTAATTCTTCTATATTGTCATAACCTTCTCATTCTTCTATAGGTGATTGTCGTAATATTCTTAGCACAATCAAATTTCAAGTCAGGATGAATATATATATATATATTTATATATATATATATATATTTATATGACCATGTAAGGAATTAAAACATTTAAGATAGAAAGAGAGTAATAGTCCATTATGAGGAAGCCAACTCTAAGTGAGATAAACATATCTTAAAAGGGCATAAACATCAAGATCAAGATAAATATAGTGAATTCATAAATAACAGCACTTTGACAAATACTGTGGACTAAGTTCAAGGCCTTAGAAACTATTAGGTATCACCAGTTTGATTTAAATCATAGAATAAACACCTACTAACTTCCAATTCTAATACTTTCTAAAGCATAAATGGATTGCCAATATAAATAACAACCTTATGCATTAGTCTCCAACAATAGACTAATAATAACATACAATTATACTCCAAAAGTATAAACTATAAACCCCATAACAAGTAAATCCACTTGCTAATTCCCAACAACTTTAAAAATATTCTCATTTGGCTCACCAACAACTACATGTGTTTTGACATTTGCCTGCTTATAAAAGAACATAAAAATATCTCCAATTAAATTAGGTAAAGCATATGGTATGACAACAAAATCATGGGAAGCATATACTCTGCCAATACTCTCAAGTGAAAAGTGAAAAAAGCCCAAAAAAACTCACTCCCAAATCTTATCACCATTACAAGTGTGAAGGCACAGCTCTTCTAGGCAAAAATTTGAACGGGAGAAGAAATAAGAATTGACTAATGAGCAAAATATGTTTTTCTGCCCAAGGTTCTGTCTCTCTCTTTTTTATTTTCGTTTCTATTTTCCCAGACAGCCAACCAAGGTTCTTCCTTATTCCAAAAAAAAAAAAAAAAAAAAAAAAAAAAATTGTCATCAAGAGACTTCTAATATTAATGAGAAATTTTTATTGATCTAATCTAAAAGAAGATTTACAAAAAGGTAAATACAACTGAACTTTTGAAATAATTAATAGTTGCCCCAATTTAAAATTCCAAGGGAACTTTTCTCAAACATGTCTTATTTTTAAACCCAAGATAAAAAATTTTCCCTTTTACAGAACACGCCACCCCATTACAAAACAAACAACATTCATCATGCAAAATTACAAAATAACAAGACTATCCATGTTTTGATTCTCTGTTATTTCGCAGCATAAATTGAAGATTTAGAAACCACATCGTTGGCATACTTCTGAGGTCTGTTTTTGTCTGTCTGTGCCTCTATGTGTGGAGATCGCATAAAAATTTGAACAATAAAAAAGCCTGATGCTTACTCTGTGTAAGAAATAGAAACTTGCAGCGGAATATAAGTAATCGGTTTTTTTCGGCATACCTCTCTTGGCCTAAACCGATGATCACACAGGAACTTTGAGATTGTTCTACACTGTCTAGAGCCAGCCTCCACGTAGACCAGCTATCCAAACACGTTTTCAATTCCAGTTTGTGTAACCTACTAACCAAAAAAAAACGTTTCTCCGACGGTGTTGCACACTACTAGAGTGATACAAACATAACCTACAACCTAAGAACCTCACAACACTCTGTAAACACTAAGAGATATGCAGAATACGTTCCACACTCCAATGGGTACCACTCTTGGTGTTTATATACACACCACTCCATTAATAATGAGTGGGATAGTGGACTTAGTGGGGTAGTGTAACAGTCCAATACTATTACTCCCTAGATGTTACAATCTGAGGCAAATAGAGGGACATGCTCACATTGGGTGTCTGTCCATATTCTTTCAGTTTCTAACACTCTGAAACAATGGGGAACATATTAAACTTTTTTCCCAGTTGTGCGTTCACACTAGTACTGCGAAGGTGATGCTACAGAAGATCAAAAAAATGATGTTTAAACTTCAAGCACTAACACGTCGCCTTTAGCTTAATAGGTTTGTTCCATTAGTTTTTGCTTAAAATAAAATGATGTGGCATTGAGTTTTAGGGCTGTTTGGTAGGGTGTTTTGAGCAACAATTTTCAGAATTTAAATAATATTATACGTATTTTCATACATTTTTTCATCCACACATATTTTCAAAAAATACAAACAACATTATTAGAACAACATTACCAAACGACCCTTAATCACTACGGTTGGATTCAGGGGTGGCTTGATGTATTTGGGGGCTTAAGGCGAAAATTGATCATCTTGTTTTAGATGCAAAATTACTACTAATTAACATGAACTGCGTAGAATTTTTTTTTTTTTAGAAATTTTATAGACAGAAAAAATTGGACAAAATATTTCATACTTGTTGATGTGGTAGATTGATAGTGGTAAGTAAAACAGTGGTGTTAATGGTAGACTTAGATGAAAACTAGTAAAAGTTTGCTAACTAAACTCTTATTATTATTCTTATTTTTTTTAGAAGTGTAACATTCCCAATATTTTTTACAACAAATCCTAGATTTTAAGCTGCTTTTTGTTTTCTATTTGAAAATATCACTATAATTATTTTTTTGCCATCAACAATAGGCTGTAACAACCTGTTACTTAGTATTAGTTGTAAAAGTGTTGTGAAAAATATTGTGGACGTTGCATTTTTCTCTATTTTTTATTTATTTTTCATTTGGTAAAAAAAAATTATTTTATTTATTGATTATAAATAACCCTATTGGTTAAAATTTGGGGGCCTTTTTTTTACTTGGGGCCTTAGGCGACCGCATTTTTTGCTCCACCATTCAGCCGGCCCTGGTTGGATTATTAGTGGGTAGGGTTATAAATGAGTCTAGCTTTGTCGAGTAGTGCATGTTCAAGCTTGTCTCGTTAGGAAAAGTCAAAAGCTGAAACTTGGCTTGAGCTTTTAACAAGCCTAAGAATAGTTTTTGAGCTTGAGCTCGTGGGAAAGTCAAAAAGTTTGAGTTTGAGTTTGGCTTGGCTTGACTTGATTAATTAGTCAAGCCAAGCTCAAGCTTAATATCAAGTTTAAATTTGAGCTCAGGTCAAGCTTTTGAGCTTGAGATCTAAAAAAATTACATTATTAAATACTTAGATCTCTAAAAAAAAATTACATTATCAAATGCTTAATACTCATTTTATCATGCACCTAGTCCTATTTATGATTAGCCATTATTCAAATTAAAATTTTACATAATTAAATTCATTCATTCATCATTCACTGTCTACAGTTTCAGCAGTTGTTCAAAATACAATTTTTACATTCACATTAAAGGTGAAAAACCAGAAAAATACTTGCTTGTAACTATTATGAATAAGAAAATACTAATATATTTCATAACTTTACTTTAGATGATTAATAGGGAAGGATCATATGTGGCCAAATTAATTAATTAATTAATTAATTTTTAAATATAACTATAGTTTAAAGTGGTTCTTGGTCAGTTTAGAAGGAAAGAAAATATTAAGGTAATGGGTAGTGGTCTCATGTTGGCCATGTTATTATTAAGATATGTGTAATGAGTATATTTAGCTAACACATATAAGCTTATAAATGAGTCTATACTTGAATTATGTTGGATCAAGCCTAATAGCTCAAGAGCTTGTTCGTGAACAAAATTTTTTTGCTTGGGCTCGGCTCGTTTATTAAACAAGCCTAAAATTAGGACTCAAGCTTGGCTTATTTATAAACAAACAAACATGCATAAGCTTTTTATTGAGCCGGACTTGAGTTGTTTATGATTGACTTGGTTCATTTACAGCCCTATTAGTGGGTGATGTGGTTGCAATAGTATATATATTACCTCTATTTTTTTGTTGTTGCAATAATACTTGTTGTATTATTATTATTATTTTTTTGTAATGTGTCCTATTCAAATTTCACTAAGGGTAAGCCATACCCTTTATTTTATAATTCACTAATTACAGCCTGTCACACATTTTTTTTTTTTAAATTTTAAATAAAGTAACTAAAGTTAAAATGAAAAAAAAATCAAATAAATAACATGTTATAGTTTATGAGGAACGTAAAAATGGAACACTCAAAATTGAACAAATGATTTTACTCACCAACCATTCGAGTTTTAAGTTTCAAGTCCACCCCATCAATTGATATATATTTTTTTGTTTTGGTTATGTCCAAATTTCAGGACCTAATATCTGGGGGCACAGATACCTCTGCAACGACTGTGGAATGGGCAATGTCTGAACTTTTAAATCAACCACACCTCATACAAAAGGCAATCGAAGAGCTCGATGGAGTAATTGGAAGAGAGAGGTGGGTGGAAGAGAAAGACATTCCGCAACTTCCATATATTGATGCAATTATGAAAGAGACAATGAGGAAACATCCTGTGGTTGTATTGCTTGCACCACATTTAGCACTTGAAGATTGTGATGTAGCTGGTTACAAAATCTATAAAGGAACTAGAGTCTTCGTAAACGCATGGAGTATTGGGAGAGATCCTTCACTGTAGGATGCACCTGAAGAGTTCTATCCAGATAGGTTCTTGGGGAAGGATATTGATGTGAAGGGACAATATTTTGGACTTTTGCCATTTGGTTCGGGGAGGAGAATGTGCCCTGGCTACAGCCTCGGACTAAAGATGATTAGTTCGAGTTTGGCTAATCTGTTACATGGATTTGAATGGAAATTGCCGGACAATGTGAAGCCAGGAGATTTGAGCATGGAAGAAGTTTATGGTTTATCTACTCCTAGAAAGTCCCCACTTGTTGCAGTCCTAAAGCCTCGACTCCCACTCCATCTATATTAGACTATTAGTTGTAACTTTCAGCATGAATAATCCATCTTGTTTTATTTTGAGCCAAAATAAAATCTTGTTCCTCTGTGTGGCATAATCGATTATCAAATCGGTTTGTGATGTGGATATAGCTAATTCAGCATCCAAATGTTATATATATAATCACTTTTTGATCAAATTCCTACTCGGAAACACAATGGATAACAGGCTTTAAGAAAGAAAGCTAGCTAATTAAAAGGCTCAATAGTGTGACTAGTGATAATGTATCAAAAAAAAAAAAAAAAAACCACATATATGGATCAAAGTAAACAAAAATGCTCTAATCTCATCTCACAAAGACTAGTATAATTCTTTCAATATGCATAACTTCAAAAGACCCAAGTGTGGCATAAAAATAAATTTTTTTCTTGGCCAAAGGAAAAAACAATAAGATTACAACAAGAGAAATATGTTATGCACTTCCAAATGAATTTTAAGATTAGAAAAATTAAATAACTCTCCAAATATAATGATTGGCTAGAAACTCACAGGGGTTACAATCTCCACATTGTTATCTTCAAGATTTTCTAATCACTTTTATCCTTCAACAACAAGTTGTATTTAAGTGGTTATGTGCATGTGCAATGAATATTGAGTATGAAAGCAATGAATTTCCTTATGCAAGAGTAGTATAATGAAATTATAACTTAAACCTCAAGCTAGGCAAAATATATATATTTTTTCAGCACAACTATAAAAAAAATAAAAGAAAGATAGAAATTCATGTACACTCCCCCAAACCTAAGCCAAACATTGTCCTCAATGTTAAAAATGATACTCTCAAATATATGCCTAGAAAGAAATGAGAGCAAGATATGGATATGCAACATGAAAGACAAGTATAATGTTGGTAAGGTGGACTGGTGGAGAGGAGAAGAAGTACCTTATCAAGCTGATTGTTATAAATTTTAGGGATAATTACAGTAAACACACCTGAGGTTTGGCCCGTTTGCGCTTTGCCTACCCATGGTTCAAAACTTATCATTTTGCCCACCTGTACTTCAATCCGTTACCCCCCCCCCCATTACCCACCTCACCCTCAGACGTTAGAAAAACACCATTTTATTCCAAATTAGAACATAACACGGATCAAACAACACGAACTCACTCTCTTTTCCTCATGAGCCCTAGAAACGTGAAAATCCTTGTAACTGAGCTGGGGTTTTGATTTTTCTAATCATGCTTTCGTGTGAGGGTGAGGTTCTGACTTTGGGTTGTCTTGAGGCATTGAATATTCGAATATAGATCATCACCAGGTACGACATTTCTGCTTTATGGTTCTGAGCTGGGGTTTCAAGTTTTGATGGTAGCTTTGATTCATAGGAAGTTGATAATCAATGTTTTCTTCGAGTGGAAATTATTCAGGTTCAAGTGGGCATATGTGTACATATGAGACTTGTGTGCTGAGAACAAGTCTGACAGTGGATAATTTTGGGAGAAGGTTTCTGGGTTGTAGCCGATATAAGGTAAGTATACTTTTTACTTAATCTAGTTGATTCACGTGACATTGGAATGTGATGTGTTCAATTCAATTTATGAACAGGTTGGTCCCAAGTGCCCTTTCTTTAAATGGATTGATAATCCCACTTGTATGCGTGAGAATGAAGCTGCCCATTTGGTGCAACAAAAGCTGGATTTACTGCGGAGTGAGCTGCAACTTGCACATGAAAGGGAAAGAGAAGCTACCCAGGCAACAGCAGAAGCTACCCAGGCAGCAGCAGAAACTACCCAAATGGCAGAAATTGCTCAAGACAGGGCAGCAAAAGCCATTGAGAGGGAGAGAAAGTTTTGAGCTTCCTCTGTTCAAGTCAAGGAGATAGTAGTGAGAGCTTTAGAGCAAGAGAGAAAGTGCAGAATTGCACTAATTCTGTCATGGTTTTTTTTTTATATATTATTTTGGTTATGTTGTTTTCATATTTTGGCTCAAGTGAGAATGTTGGAATGATGAAAATGAGTCTGCCTGATGGGTTGTAATATAAGCTGGTCCTCAATTGTATTGTAATAGAACTATGTAAGAATTTTTTGAGAATGAGAACTATGTAAGGTGGTAGATGTTGTTGGCTTGAAGCCACTTAATAATAAAAGCCTTTTTAAGATAAAGTATTATTTATGTTAGATGCTGTTGGTATTTTTGTTTAAAATGAATTGGCTACTTGTGAGCTGTGAGCTGTTGGTGTTGGTGTTTTGTTGAATGTTGTGAGCTGTGTTGGTTTGTGCATAAAGTGAATTGTGTGAAGACAATTGTGTTGAAAATGAATTTAAAGTGCATGACAATCTGTCAACTTGCAAGAAAAGACAACAAATGCACACATACACCTGCTATTCAACACATACATCTGCTATTCAACACATACACCCTGCACACATAAACAAACTCATATAATAATAACTCATATAACAAACTGCAATAATCAGAATAATAATTCTGAACACCTGTCATTAAGTTGGGAAATTGTATACATATTTTAAGGTGACATTGAATAGTCTTTCATCAACCACCAGTAAATATAAGGCATTTAGTACAACAACCAAAACAGTTGCAGCTGCCCAATGTTTACAAAACTTACAAAAATACAAAAAGTGTTTGAACAGCTATATAAAAAAGTGTCTTACCATTGTCTGCCCTGCCATTGTCTACAAATTACATAAAACCCTAACACTACATAACCCTAATACATTATACATAGCAACAAAAGTGTCTTGACTTAGTCTTCATTTACTGCCCCTGCCCCTGCCTCTCCACCACAGCTGGCATTTCCACCTCTTGTTCTACATTTCTGAGCCTTAGCTGCATCACCCCTTCCTCTCAAAGCAGCTCATCTGGTAGCAGGTGGTCTTATAGGCTACAAAGTACAAGAATTCACATGTTAGCTACCAGTATCACAGTTTTATGAATAAAACATCAAACCTAATACTACAGTAACTGTGATGATAGTGCTCTACTGTCCCATGTTTCTGCAGGGGTGTGTGGTGCTGGCTGGCTTGAAGAGAACCAAAGAGCTCCTTTAATTGTGTACCTGAAGTCTGAAGAGTACCATTGACTTGGGTTCTGTGACCATGGAGTTGGTGGCCCTAACCATGGAGCTTGTGGCTGTGGAGTTGGAGCTTGTGGCTGTGACCCTGCTGCCTGGTTGGATGAGGATGAGGCCATAGTGTAAGGCTGATGTGTTGGTAGGGGCTGAGCTGAGGATTGGGTCTGTGATGAAGATGGGGCTTGGGATCCTTGTCTGTGTGTAGAAGGCCTTCCACTTCCCTGCAACCAAATATGAGCATGTTTTTACAGTGTCAGTTATTGGCATTTTGCATTTTAATAAAAAAAATTTGTAACAGATTTCCCTTTCTGCAATCTCTGCCTCCTCTCCCATGGTGTCTTACCAGTGACATTGGCCTTGCATCCCCTTGCATTGTGCCCTTCCTGTAGACACCTTCCACACCTCACTGACCTGTTTGCTCTAGACACCTTATAAGGATTCGGCTCATCAGCATCTCTCTTCCTCTTCATGGGTGGCCTGCCTGGTGGCTTATAGACAATAGGTGCAACAGGCTTGGGTTGGCCACTTGACATCCACTCAGATTGGCCAGGCATGGGAGGTATGGGTGTCTTGTATGTCTCCACATAAGCATCCTTGTAGTAGCATGGATGGGTGTAATCTTCTGGTTTCTCACGATTCACAAAAATGGCTGCAATTCCATGCTTGCAGGGGATTCTTGTCAAGTTCCATACTCTACAAATGCATGTCCTATTTACCAAGTACACCACATGCCTTTCCCTCTCATTGTCAACCTCATACACAAACCTCCCAGAAGGCATTGCACAGAAACCCTTACACTCTAATTTTAACTGCTCCAACTTTTTTTGTATGCTTGGACACAACTTGCCACCATACTTTTCTATGCCAGTCTTCTTTATATACAGCCTGCTTATAAGCCTAACTCTGATCCACTCCGGCATTGATAAGATAGGCTTGTCTCTAGCCTTCACAATCATAGAGTTAAAACTCTCACTCAGATTGTTTACCATATAATCTGTCAAAGCTCTTGAAGAAAAGTGGGATCTGGTCCACTGTGCAGGCTCTATATCAGCTAGATACTTCCAAGCTTTTTCATCCAAACTCTTAAGATGGTCCATCCCCCTTTCAAATTCCTTGGTTGATGTTATGCCAGCACACCTCCACAGTACACTCTTCAACTCCATGCCCTTGTGGTTAACCTTGAAGTTGTTGTATATGTGCTTCACACAATACCTGTGCTCCACAGTTGGGAATAGAGTCTCCATTGCAGGTAGAAGGCCTTGCAATCAAGTAAGCAAGTAAGCATTCAATGTCAGCAAGTAAGCATGTAAAAAGGTAAGCATGTAATGAAGTCATGAACATGAGCTAGATGATAATACCTTCTGCCTGTCACTGATGAATACCAGATTGAGCTCCTCTGGCCTGCCAATGTCATCTGCAAACTGCTCCAAGAACCAGATCCAGCTATCCTTGTTCTCTTGCTCAACCACAGCCATTGCCACTAGGAATATATTGTCATTTCCATCCTTGGCAGTGGCAGACAATAATTGCCCACCAAACCTACCCTTTAAGTGGCATCCATCCAGCCCAACAAAAGGTTTACAACCACCTAGAAAGCCAACTTTCTGAGCATTGTACCTAATGTACATCCTTTTAAACTTGAGCTCTGCATTCTCATTTTCCATCTCTATTTGCAGAATCACCCTACTTCCTACATCTGTTCTTAATATCATTTTTGCATAATCTCTAAGTAGGCCATATTGAGCCTCTTCATTCCCAGTAATCAGCCCCCTAGTTGCCTTACTTGATCTATACACCTGACTAAAACTTAAATCAATTGAAATCTTCTGCATCACATGGTGCTTAATACCTGAGACCTCCCAATTAGGATTCTTACCAAAATCCTCCAAATACCTCTTTGCCACATAGGCTGATGTAACTTGCCCATTTTTAAATGTTAGGGGGCAGGTACACTCAGGATAAAGTGTCTTGATCTCAAATGTGCATTCTCCAGTCACCATTGAGGCATAACACCTCCATTCACAATTGTTTTTACAATGTACATAAATCTTCTTCTTCTCATTCAACTTCCACTTGACATCAATGTGATGCTAAATCACATACTCCCTCAAAGCCTTCCTAAACACCTGGGAGTTTGGGAACTTCATCCCTTTTGCCAACCTAACATTTTCCATATCAGTCCTTTCATTGAACTCCAAATTTCCAGGCCCCTGCTCATCATCAGAACTATCCACACTTGCAATATCATCCTTTAAAGCTGGTTCAGCCCACTCTTCATCTAAATCTATGTTTGGAGGAGGAACATTGCTTGGGCCAGGTGCATTTGTGTTTGGCTGAGGTGTATTACTGTTTGGATGAGGTGTATCAATGGTTGGAACAGTGTTAGGCTCATATGGCACTGTGTGAGGTGGAGAAGACTCACCAAAAATGTTATCAGCAAAGTCTTCTCCTTCCAGACTTTCATTCAACCAATCAAACTCCTCCTCCAGACCATCACCATCACCCCCTGTAGCAACTCCTACACCACCCCCTATAGCAGCCCTTGCACCAACCCCTCCACCATCAGGAACTTCAATTGCAAGTGGAGCATTACCACTCTCCACATACAGTATGATGGTGTCTCTTGGCCCTCCCTCATTAGGCTTACACATGGGTACCACATCTTGATCATCTTGTATGAGCCTCAAGTCTTGCTCCAAGTTGCCCCCAAGACCTAAATAATGAACCCTACACGGTTCATCAATCCCCAATTCCTCACATATACCTTTTATTTCAAAATAACTAAGCAAATCAGGATCCCTATACACTATTTCAACTTTCCCACCAAAGTATTCTAAACTAGGGTTCCACAGAAAAGCACCCCCATAATGTACCTCCAATTTCACTTCCTCATCATCCATCTGCAATAACAAATTACCATTTGACACGTATACAATTAACAATTAAAGAATTGTAAACAACAAAAGAGTAAACAGTTGCATGTTTCTGTTTTGCTTTTGGGATGCAACACACAGAGGGACCACATTTTTTGCTTTGCTTTTGATTCTGTTTTACTAAATAGCACATGCAAACACTAAAATTTAAACCCAATAGAAACTTGGGTCCACTGTGAGACACAATGACCACGACAAACAAAATGCCCATAAACAAACACAAATCCAAAGAACAGGTGGTCACATTTTTCATAAATATCAACAAACACAACCAATATTCTCATTCCATTACATGTAACATTGGCCATTGATTGATTACTCAAAAAACAATAAAACAACCAAAAGCCCAAAGTAAAAACCCAAATAGTGACTAATTTCTTACCAGGATTTTAGTCCCTCAAACAACCCGTTGCTCGTCTAGGTTTACACTTGCAACACTATGTCAATATCAGATGCAAAATGGATTTTCGCGTTTTTAGGGCTCGTGAGGAAAAGAGAGTGAGTTCGTTTTGTTTGATCTGTGTTATGTTCTAATTTGGAATAAAAGGGTGTTTTTTTAACATCTGAGGATGAGGTGGGTAACGGGGGGGTAACGGATTGAAGTACAGGTGGGCAAAGTGATAAGTTTTGAACCATGGGTAGGCAAAGCGCAAACGGGCCAAACCTCAGGTGGGTTTACTGTAATTATCCCTAAATTTTAATTCTTGCCAAATATCGGCCAAAAAAAAAAAAAAAAAACTAGACAAGAAAATATATACAAGGACAAGTCTAGAAGCATAAAATAAACAAGAAAAATATGAAATTTGTTATTATTATTATTATTATTATTATTGTAAGGACTAGATTTGAGTCTCTAGCCGAAACGATAAATGGACGTAGGCCCAAAAAGCCCAAAACAATAAATTTGTAGAGAGTGGGCTGGAAATCTGAGTTAAAATGAGTTGGACAACAAACAAGCTGGATTCAATTGACAAGAACGGGCAAGTAGATTGAATTGATCGAAAGAAAACCTTCCTCGGCAAAGTCCGAGGAAGTCAATTCTTATATATTTCTTACAAGTTTGTTTACAAAGTTGGTTCCTGATTGCTACAGTGTTTCTCACTTGATTTCTCCTTCTTTTATACTCTGTTCCCCTTTCATCTTTTTGCTCCACGTGCATGCTAGATAGTTGGTGTTGATACTTGTCCCATCAGCACCTCCCATAAGTCTTCACATAGTAGCTGTAAGGCTGAAATTTACTGTTCAGGTATCACCTCCACATTAATGTGGCCAGAGAGTTAGCTGCAGTGCATTTAATGTGGAGGCAACAGCTTTCTCTTTAGATATTTTAGGACTTCTTCCTGTCTGATGTCTCTGCAATGCTTATCCACACCAACAGAACTTCTTGGAATGTTACCATGGTTGACAGACTACCTCTTTGGACCTCAGCTTTGGCTAGCCAAGGAGGCATGTATCCTCGGACCATCTTGTTGAGCCATTATGACCAAAACCAACACAGTCTCTTTTGACAAAGATTCCTCCTCTTCGGACAAACCCTCATCCTCGGCTTGGGCCACAGGCCCAATATATTAATAGATAATGAACTCTTGGGCCCAATGCCCCTACAATTATTATATATATATATTTATTTATTTATTAATCCTAACTACAAATAGTAAAAGGAAAAATTCAATTAAGGTCTTATTTAATTTCCTAACCAAGTCCCTGACAATGGCCCCAAAATTTATACTGAAATATAGTTTGGCAAGTGTGAGGTTGAACCTACAGGGACTTGTATGAACGAAAGAAAATTAATCAAATCTTAACTAAATAAATCCTAATCTAGTTTAATAAAAATTAGTTGTTTTGAAATTGAATAAAATAAAAAATAAAATAATCTAAGCAAAGTTATAAAATATCATGGAAGATATTCTCATTAAAATCTCTAGTTTAAAATTTAAAGTATACTCTTCTTCACTTTCTAAATATAAAATCAAATCATCAATTATATTCATTGACAAAGAAATTACATGAGATTATCAATTTTAAAATCAAGAAATAATAAACTAAGCATTTAATCAATTAAGATAAATCCTAAATCATGAGAAAAACATGATTGACTCATGTTGAGAATCCTATCTTAGTCAATTAATATAAAGCAAAAAGAATTAAATCATTAAAGAATAGCCATTATGAGAAAAATCAAATCTCATAAATAAATAAATACCGATAGTCTTTAATAAAGTTTTATTGTTAACCTTAATTGAAAATTTACTTACTCATGGTAATTGAAATAAAATACAAAAATAAAATACTAACCTAAGCCTTTATATATGAGAAAAGCCATCTGACACTATGACATAGTCCTAGTTGAACTAGGAGTTTTTATGTTTGCAAGCCACATGTTCAGCACATTAGACCTGGGTTTCATTTAGTAAAGTCTGCTTTTATAGTCGAATAAGAGATTTGAGATTCGCTCCCCACCTATACCAAAAATCAATTGGTGTTTTGGTTTAATGATAAAGAGCAATTATCAAGAGTGGATACCATAAGTTGAAAAAAAAAAAAAAAAATTGGGTCTCACTTTTTATTCTTTAATTTTCTTCTTGCAGTTCACGCCTGGACTGGACTTACTTCTTATTCTTTTTCTTCGTTTTAAAATTTTTTATTTATTTTTTATTTATTCTTTTCATGGCTAGCTCTTAAGTTGGCTTGTGAATTGTTCAACATGTCCTGGATAGTCTTTATCATCTACTATAAACAAAGATAATTTATAATTGGTCATAAAATAGCATAAAAGTAAAACTAACTATGCAAATATGAGAGGACTTTATTTAATATATTTCATGCACATCAAACACCCTAGTTTAATTTTAAAACCGTGGTTACATTCCATGACGTATAATTAGTTGCACAATTGACTTAAAGGATGGATGCCTACAAAAGAAAAGAAGCAAAAGAATATTGACGCTCTGAATTAAGCTTAAGTGAAAGATCAAACTCTCTTTGCAAAGGAAAAGAGAAATGTTTTTTTGAGGATTTTCTTATGCATACCTTGTTCGTCTACTCCTATCCTTTTTAAGTTTGTTTTTTGGCATGTAAGTGATAAATAATCGTTTTCTTGAATTTTGTTACCATGATAAATGGCACATTAGAGCAGTCATATTAGCCTCAGTGCATTTTTAGTCTAAATATCCTACTTTTGTTACTTTAGGAGTATGTTTGGTAGACTATAATAGGTACTGTAATATAATAGTTATTTTTATGGTTTAGCTATTTAGTAGTTTGGTTATATTTTTATTACAGGAAATAATCATTTCTTATGAATAGCTATTCTTTAAAATAAGGAATAATTATTCCTCTCTAAAAGGGCTATAATAGCTATTCTATAGTAGGTGTATTGATTTCTAAAATTAATATATTTTCAAATAAAACAACTTTCCATACGAACATAACAATTATGAAAAAAAATAAAAAATAACTAATCTCTCTTTCAAATTTAAAAAACATTATTTTTTAAGAAATATAATTATATTATTAAGATATTTCCTAAAATATATCTTAAGTTTTATTCTAATGTTACAACTTAAACAGTTTGATTTAAAATGCTTTCATTCCATTGTCTTCAGGGTTCTATTTTTGTGTTGTTACCAAACAAATGAATAGTAATAAGTATTACATTACATCATATTGTATTCCTTGTAAAACCTATTCCTATTCTTTTGTAATCAATATAATAGCCTACCAAAAAAGCCCTAACTAATCAATTATTCATAGCCTACTATATTAGATTTAATACTCTATTATTATTCTATTTAAATATTTTTTTTCTCTCCAAATAGTTTTTATTTTCATCATACTTCTCCAATTCAACATATCTTCCTAGATCAAACCATCGCAGCCATGCCTATAACCCAGATCAAACAATCTTTACCATCCCTCAAACCCAGATAAAAAAAAAAAAAAAAAAAAATCAGATTACAACATCAACAACAAAATCCAAACAGATGAAACACAAATCAAGCAGACCCACTTCAGCCAAGAAAAACAAAAAAGAGTCCAAACATACCCACAATGGCAACCCACGATTGATGACGACGCACCACCAGTACGATGGCGACCCACAACAACCATTATCCATTACCTATCACTAGTTCATGACTTAGCCATCATTCTCCTCCCAGATCATGACCCAAATTTCTTGACTACCCCACACCCACTGTTAGACATGGCAAACAGTTGGGTTGGGTCGGGTTCGGGTCGTTGGGTTGCGAGTCAAACGGGCAGGGTTAAAAAAGGGCCATTTTAAACAAGTTGAAAACAGGTCGGGCCAATCGGGTCGTGGGCGGGTTGGGCAGGTTAGGGCCGACCCGTATTTTCACAAGAAAAAAACATTAAAAAAAAATGCCAAATTTTTAGAGAGAATGAATCAAATCAATCAAGAAAATGAATTGTACATAATACCCTTTTTTTTTGTTAAGTGGGCACCTACTATTATTAGACTATTTGTGTTTCTATTAATACATGTGAAGGGAAAAAAACAAACAAACCAAAAAATATAAAACTTTCCATATCCTTCCAATTCTGATAGTTTTGTGCATGACTAAAATTTTTTACACTCATAACAACAAAATTTTCCATGTTAATAACTCACATGCATAATGCTTATAATTATAAATTTACAACTTGAGAGAGAGATAGAATTTAAGGAGCACAAAAAGTATATATTTTAAGTTTACACACTTTAGATTCAAAGTTCATTATGATATGGACTTTTGGACTTTTTCTTCTACTTTAGTTTTGTTTTGTGCTTGTTAGACTTAGTGTTAGTAACTTAGTTCTAGTATTTAACTCTACTACTTAGTATTTAACTTAGTGTTAGATGTTTAGTAGTGTAGACGTGTAGCGGTGTAGTTGTAAATTCTTTTGCCTTTTGTATTTTTTTCCTCTACTACTTAGCATTTAACTTTTGTGTTAGACATTTAGTAGTGTAGATTTGTAGTTGTAGATGCTTTTTCCTTTTAATTAACTTAGTTTTTAATTAATAGGGGCATGACCACTGCCACTGGTGGCTACTAAATGGCTAGATAGTGTCTGTGCAGTGTTTTGGGCCTTTTTGTCTATGCACCTAGCGCATGTAGTCTAAATATTTATATAAAAAAAGGTTTAAAAATTGGGTCGAGTCACAGGTTAGGTAGGTTGGGTCGGGTTGGTTCGCAAAAAAACGGGCTGGCTAGCAGGAAAAATTCTAGAACCACAACTAATTCTATATCCATTTTCATTATTATCTGATGTGATTATCTGAGTGGTACAAAAAAAGTGGTTGATCTATGTAAAAGTGTCACGTTTGCTACTTAAAATAGTTGTATATATATATATATATATTTTTTTTTGGGATAGATAATAGTTGTAAAATTGTGGACCTAGAATTTAACTCCACCATGTATTGAGCTAAGCAGGCGATTATTATATTAATTGAGCTGATTAGGTGATATGTCCTTTTCTACTGAACAAACATTCATAGCGTGCGGTATCAGATTGAGAAGTCACCGTTTCTTTTTATATACAAGGAGAAGGAGTCAAGGACCAAATCATACTACAGTAGTTGAGCCCTTTTTAAAAACGTTGTCTTATATGTGAAGGCAGTTTCATTCTGTTTATTATTTTAATTGGCGGAAACGATTGTCTCTGTAACAATTCCACGGGATTAATGATAAATTACTCCCACTGGCAGAGTTACTTCTCCTATGAGCAATTTCTGTCCAATGTTGTACAATCCCTTTAATTGGCTGCCAATTTTTTGGTAGCAAGTTCGATTTGAAGACATTAATTTTTTTTAATAATTTGTTACTATTGGCAATTTGGCAACTATTTTTTCACCATTTTCATACATCTAGGTTCGGTAGACAAGTTTCTCAAAAAAAAAAAAAAAAAAGGGTTCGGTAGATAAATGTGGGTTCCAGTTAGCTCAATTTTGGTAAAGTTATTGATGGTTGAATAAAAAATTTAGGGTTTAATCATTACCTATACTAAAAACTAATTAGTGTTTTAGTTTGATGATAAATAACTGTCATCAGGAGCAGATACCATATATTGAAACTCTCTTAAAAAGGAAGATTTGGTAGACAGATCCCTAGCCCCCCAAAAAAAAAATGTTGGGTAGGCAAATAGATAAGGTAAAAAACGTGATGTATTTCCCACGTGTATATTCATTTGGTCGTTGAACATTAAAGAAACGAATATCTCGTCTCGTTTGGTTGCACGAAGAGGAGAAATTAAATTTATAACCATTATATATTTAATATATATGCATATATTTATTTATTTTTATGCATTTGACCCATTATCCACATTTACTAGTATACCCTTTGGTTAAGATATCAATAAAGTATTATATAACAAACAACTCCTATATTTAAAAAGTTACAAAAAAAAAAAATGTAGAATTCACAGTAAGTTCTAATCAATGTGTCACATAAAAACTATACTTATAAAATATAAATACAAAATTATATGAAAAATCCATAGCTGTATTAAATATAAAAACCACAACTTCTAATCAATGTATTACATAGTTATTAATTTTTGGTTGTTTTGAAATTTTGCAAGCATATATAGAAATTAGAGAATATATAAAGATAATGTAATTTACGATAAATTTGTTAAAATTCGCATAGTCTTATTATAAGAAATATTTAAAGATAATTTGTTAAATGCCAACGAACTTCAATAATGATCTTGTTGCAGAAACTTTCCTTCTGCCTATATCAAGCCTCTTATCTTGTCCTATCAAGCAAAGAAGAAGTCTTTTTCCATCCCAAAAACAAAAAAAGCAAAGAAGAAGTCTCTTACTTTGTCCTTTCTTGTTCGTCCACTTCTAAGCATATATACTGTACAACGAAAATTGGGACTTTGGAAAAATTTGTCAATCCTTTGCTTGCCTTTTACCAAACAATTTATACTCTCTCTCTCTCTCTCTCAATAGTTTTCCTACCAAACATACTGATGATGCTGAAATCGTCAGTTGAAATGATTGTCCAAAAGGAGAGCCGTCCAAGATCGTCCAAAGCCCTGCAAGAACGTGTAAAGAAAAGAACACCGGTGTGGTGCCTGCCACAAGGCCTCCGATGGTAAAGTTAGATAGCTGAGATAGAAAAGAGGGCTCAATATCAAAGTATCAGAGTATCTGGGTTAGAACTAAGTACCTCCTCAGGTCTTGAGGTGCCTGTATATATACACTTGCTTCCTTCTCCTAGTTGTTGGAGGTGTCTTAATGGTGACTTCAATGTGTTATTTGTAATGCCTCCGTGAGGTGTTAATGAGAGGATCTTTGTCTCTCCAACGGTAAGGAGATTTATTGCTGTTGTGTAATGCCTTGCCATTAATTGTGAGTTAATGGCTTTTCTTCTGTCCGACGGATACTGTTAAGGACGAAGACTGATGGTTTCCTTGTCCAATGGGCCCTCCTCTGGACAAGGATGGTGCTTGAAGGAATTATGCCGAGTCTATCACATACCATTGAAGTTGTGGCGAATTCCAACTAAACGTGTATGCATGGATATGCATATGCTTTGAGATACATGGTCGTCACGTAATGACCTGACATGACATGGTATATGTACATGTTCAAGTGCAACGATGACGAATGAAGATTTGCATATTCTCGTAAGATTAATTCACGACTACTTTCTAATTATTAGCATTCGTAAGCCCAAATGATGGATTATATTGAGAAGAAAATCAGTGCACACAACTTTTGTGTCACACCGCCTTTAATTTAATTAATGAACTAATCAAATGGCCCAGAAGCTAGAAATTGACCAAGTGAATTGATGAAATTATTCGTCGCAAGCAGCCAGGTTCAATTTGTGAACACATTTAATGACTGAAATGTATATATAGTGCAACAGAGAGAATTATGAAGTGGTTAATTGCAGTGCAACAATGAGAAATACAGCCAAATTGCTAATAGTAACAAATTATCAAAAAAAAAAAAAAAAAAAACAATGAGAAATACATGCACTCTCAATCAACGGGAATATGGCCAGAATCATGAGAGTAACTGTTTCACTTCTACGCACGCTATTGCCTCTATTTAGATATATATTGCATGTGTAAGGTTGAAAATGAAACATAAATAGCTTGGGTTTGGCTCAAAGAACAGTTTGTTCATATTTGTTTATTTACAAACAAGTCAAGTTTGAGTATTAGTTTTGGACTTGTTTAATAAACAAGCCAAGTAATATATATATATATATATATATATATATATATATATTTATATATATATTTATATATATGTTCATTAACAAGCTTGTAAACAATAGAGCTCAATAAAAAATAAATTAACCGAGCTTAGGCTCATTTAAGGGTTGGTAAAAAGATTGATATGAACTTAAAAATAAACCAATATCTTAGTAAGCTTTTAATTAATTGGAAGTTGGGTTCACTTGTCCAAACTAAGAGTCTGTTTGAAAATAGCTTATTTAGCTGAAACTGAAAACTTTTTGCTGAAAATACTATAGATAAAGCTAAAATGTAGTTAAAATAGTATAGTAGGACTTATGAGTAGTACCAAAAGTGTAATGAGACTCATGATTCATGAATAATAGAAAAAATAAGCTTAAATAGTAAATTGGTCATGCTAACGGGTGTACTTAGGGTAATGGTTAACAATCCATTTTAGGAAAGTTTTGACACAACTTTTATGAGAAATGGAAAAAGTTGTCAAAACATTAATTGCTTTTTTTTTTTTCTCATAAAAACTTTTTTTAAATGGATTATTAATTATTGCCCTAAGGGCATTCGTTATCATTTTCTATAGTAAAAAAAGCTGGCTTTTTAAGCCAATGCCAAATTCAACCTAAATGAGCTTGATAATATACTTAATATAGGCTTGATAATATACTTGTGTTGGACTTGGATAATAGTTTGATATTGAGTTTAAGCTTGACTTAACTAATGAATCAAATTGAGTCAAACCGAGTTCAAACTTTTGGATGAGTTTGAGTTTGAATATTGTTTGTAAGCTTGGTTTGAATTCAATTTGAGTTTGAACATTTTATTTTTGTTATTGAGTATTGACCCGAACTAAAAAACTCAATACTTGAATAAAGCTCAGTTTGTTTACAACCCTGTTATTGAGACTGTTAACTTGATCCTCATATATCACCAAGAGACTTAGAAGTTAGAGCACTCATAGCATAATTGCCGAGTGCTAAAAGTAGTCCCAAAAAAAAAAAAATACATATATATATATATATATATCTATATATATAAAAGGCTATTGTGAATGCTCTTACTTTTTTATTTATTTATTTATTTATTTTTTTCAAGTAATTGGTAATTAGAAAGTGAATGCTCTTACTTAAAAGGTAGTATATTGTGTACCTGTGGAACCCACTTATGTGTGAGAGACCAGCATAAATGTTGGGTACAAGATATAAATTTTCGAGTAATTCTTAAGTACTCTTGGAGTATAGAGAATGATGCTCCCTCTTCTCACATTCATGATGGAGTCCGCTCATTAAATTCATGGTAAAGTCCGCTTATGAATATGAGAGGAGGAAACGCTTTTTCTTGGAATTGACACAATGGTTTTGCATGAATATTAATTAATTCCCCCCCGCCCCGAGGGGGCACCGCAAAGGAAACAGGCCCTAGTGGTAGGCCCGGTTTAACGTTATATTTTAATATTTCTATAGTGTAGATTAATTGCATCTTCCCGAGCAAATTTGTTTATTTTAATATCTCTATAGTGTAGATTAATTGCATCTTCTAAAGTAAATTTACTTTCAGATATACATCTCTGGTTGACATACCAAGAACAAGGTGTAATCATTCTCAAAAAAAGAGAGAACAAGGTGTAATATCAGGTAACTCCATTGTACAATGTTCCAGGTTATTGAAAATAGCATTACTCTAAAGCATCCCATCTTAACAAACCATTTTTAGTTTATCTAAACATTTTATAATCATTAGTTAGTTTATCCTATGTCCATAAGATAGACATCACCAGTGCACTCTTTTATTTATAACTAGTCACTAACCCGTATGATGCACGAGAATAGCTACTGGATGAGTTTCAGGGGAAAAAAAACAATGTTGTTTTATTTATTAGTTGTTTATGGAAAGGAATAAGAAACATAATGTCGTATCTCTAGTTTAGTTTGTATTGTATATATAGGTATATATCAGATATGTTGTAATATATATACCAAAGGTGCCTATTGAAAGGTTATAACCCTTTAAATTGGATATACCAAAATGTGTCTATTGAAATGTCATAACCCTTTTATATTAGATATATATTAAAGGTGCTTATTGATCGAAAATATGCATATTGAATGAAAATGTGTTTATTGACAGAAAATGTGTCTATTGAATGAAAATGTGCCTATTGACCGAAAAAATGCATATTGAATGAAAATGTGTCTATTGAAGGGTCATAATCCTTTAGGTATAAATAATGGTTCATATTCATTTGGTAATTTTTTCTCAACTTCTTCTTTTTCATCTTTCTTAGAAACACAAAAAACTTGTGGGTCTTCTCTAAAATTGTTATTTGTAAGTCGGTTTTTTTTTTCCCCTTAAATAGTGAAAATGGTTTAGGAATCAAGTCACACCAACGGTAGCAACAATAATAATGAATGATTTCTTTACATGCCTTACGAAAGCTATCCTTCTAAGATTTCTTATTCTCTTCCCTATGCCTTACTGATGCTTTCTTCTTAATGACAATTTTTTTTAATATAGACATTTTATGTGAAACGGTGAGTAGATACTAAAATTTAACAAGAAAAACAAAAAGGCACAACTGTTTGGTGTTTTTAAATATATACGTGGCATAAATTTATATAGTCATGTGGCGCAATAATAAATGGTCAATAAAAAGTTACAAGTTTCGCTTTTATATTATTATATAGATGTGCTAGAAGGAGATGACTATACCATTCACGAAATCTCCTCTTGGTACAAAACAAATTTCCTACAACATACATATATGGTAAATTGATATATCTAACTTCTCAATTTATAATATGTGGGTCTTACATTTATGTAGGGCTGTCTACGGATTGGGTCGGATTGGGTTTAGGCTTAACCCGTATTCGACCCGACCTAATCGGGTGGAGAAACCCTCAACCTGCTGCCAATTGAGAGGATGATCAGATTAGGCGGGTTGGTTATGGTCGAAGATTTGGAAAATGATGAGAATCTGACATGAAAACGATGAAAAACGGCCAAAATCCGGTGAGATCTCGCCATCTCAACCATTTTTGGCAAGATCTCAGCTGGATTCGGCCATTTTCATCTAGAATTTGAGCCTAAGAAAATTAAATTTGACCCCCCAAAAAAATTCTTTGGTCTCTTAAACCAAAAAAATAGGCCAAATAACAACAAACAATAGTCCAAAACATCAACAAGATTACTTAGACAACACCAAAACACTTAACAAGAAACTCATATTTTAGCCTTTTGAACACAAAAAAAGCTGGGTATGCTATGGATAGGCAGAGAAAGAAAGAGGTTGGTAGGGTATCTGTTTGAGAATTGCTTTTTTTGATAGCTTATTTGCATAATGTGAAAGAAAAGGCTAAAAGTTAGCATATTTTCAAAAAATTAAAAGTTAGATTATTTGAAATAAAGTTGCGATAAAAAGTAGGATGAGGAATGCAAACAATATATAAAATAAGCAAAAATCTAGCTTATAATCATTCTCCAAATGCACACAAAAGCTAAAACTTAGCTTATTTTCAAAAAATTAAAAGTTAAAGTATTCGAAATAAAGTTAAGACAAAAAGTAGTTTGAGACTCACAAAAAGTACATAAATTTAGTAAAAGACTATTTTATAATCATTTCTCAAACACACACTTAGAATTCGTTTGGTTGGAGTGAAAACTGGAGGGATAGAAAATGAGGAGAGAAAATTGGGAGAATGTGTGTTTGGTTAGGAGTGGAAAGGAGGGAAGAAAATGGTGGGGCTCGGCAGTTTTATCCTTGGGCCCACCAAAACTCAATATTTCCAAATTAGGGAGAAAACTCGAGTGAAAATGAGAGCTATGTTTTGGTTGAAATTGCCCAACCCAAAGCTTAGACTTTTTAAAGCATTTTTGTATTTTTCTTCTTTATTTATTTTTTGGTCTTTTTATATGTTATCATACCCATTTTTGTTTTTTTTTTTTTTTTTTTTTCCTGTGCTTATCCTTTCTTTCATTTTTTTTTTAATTACCTTTTCTTTTGTGCTTATCCTCTCTTCAGTTTTTCTTTTCTTTTCTTTTGTGCTTATCCTTTATTTTCTCAACAATTTAGGATTTTTTTGTTTGGTTACAAAAGTTTTGGGTCTTGAACTTGTCCTTTCTTAAAAAAAAAAAAAAAAAATTGAAGAACCATTCATACATAATTCGGTTTATTTATTTATTTTTATTTAATAGAGACATGATAGTAAATTTATACAAACTATATTGTCTATCTTATATTTCTTCTCAATCAAATGAAAATTTTTTCATCATTTTATTTTTCCATCCCCCAACCAAATACCATGAGAAAACCTGCATTTTTTATCATCACTTTTCCATAATTCCAACCAAACCTACTATTAAGTTGGTTTCTGTGTAGAAATTGGAATAAGAGATTGAAACTGTGAGAGTAAGGGTCTGTTTAGTTGGGGGTGAAGCAAGGAGGATAGAAAATAGGAAAGAGAAAACTGATTTTATATGTGTTTTGTTGGAGAGAATGAGAGGATGAAAAATTGATAGAGACAAGTGAATGAAGAGTTTCAGTTAATGATTGAACTAGCCCTCCTCCTTTTACGTGCTTGCTGGTTGCTTTTCTCTCTCTTTTTTTTTTTTTTTTTTTTCCTTGGGCATGAGTTGTAGTGCTTTCTTTTCTTTTCTTTTTTTGGTTGCTTTTTCCTTGTTTTTTTTTCTCCCTTTTCTAGGCGTAAGTTGTGGGCGCCACACACACAAATAAATTTTTTTTTGGGTCTAGCCAGACGTGAATTTTTTTTTTAATTTTTATTTTTTTGGGCATGATTTTTAGTTTTTAATAAATTTGGGTGATTGCTTTTTTTTTCTTTGGTTGTTTTCACTGTTTTTGTTTTAATTGTGCATCATTTTTTTAACCAGGGCATATGAGTAAATTTATTCAAACTCATTTTTTCCATTTCTCTACTTTTTGACCTTCAACCAAACACAAATGAAGGAAACTAAAATTTCTTATATCCTCTAACTTTTCTATCCCTTTCTTATTTTCTATTCTCTCACAGTTTTTTACCTCTACGACCAAATGGACCCTAAGAGGGGAACAAGTGAATTTGATTAAGCAAAAAGCAATGAAGGTAGGAACCTAGGAGGGGTCACATTTGATAGAAAGGTTTTTTTTTTTTTGGTTCCCCACAATGTTTTCTCAAAACTTTCAACTAGAGACTAATCACTGTTCGCGACAAATGGACCCATAGCAGGGTAAATCGTTAGCCCATGAAGTTTTTTCAAAGTGTTGGTGCCCGGACTTGAACTAGGGAGCTCCTAGTCAAACCCAAGACAGCCACTTTAAAACCGAATGTCCAACCATTCGGCGAACCCCACTGAGTTACATTTGATAGAAAGGTTATTGGCTTACCGCTGTGAATTATTAAATCATGAGACAAACGTGTTTTACCCCTTTTTTTTATTTTTTATTTTTTATTCTTCTAAATACAGGCGTGTTTTACCTCCTACTTGCGCATCGTGAAACCTTACTATTTTGCTCTCTCTCTACTCTATGGAAATATGATTACGTGTACTAATTAAGTACTAAAGGGATCATTATTAGCCATACGTGCAGATTGTATTCTAATATCATCTTAAGAAAATAACAATAGTTCAACCTTTAACTTTAAGCAGTAGCTTTTTCTTCTTTTATTTTATAATTATTTTAACTTCTTCACATTTTTCTAACGTGTTCATTAATTATATGTGATTGGTACGTAATATTCTGTATCTCACTACTCCACGTGCAGCTCGTGTTTAAGATACAGTACAGCTAGCTATGAAACTCTTCATGACTACTCATAGATTTAAACCTATATAAACTCCCCCAAACCAACCCGAACTCTCTCACCACTGCAACCACCAAAATCCTCAGCAATGGAGCTCACTTCTTGGGCTGTTGTTTTAGCCATGGCATGGCTAGCTGCTTTGCTCTTTTTCTTCAAAAATAACCCCCTTCGATTCCACAAGCTAAAACTTCCACCAGGACCCAAACCTTGGCCTATCATAGGCAATCTAAACGCTATTGGTCCTCTCCCTCACCAATCCTTTCATAAATTGTCTAAAAAATACGGACCAATTATGCAACTTAAGTTCGGGTCTGTCCCAGTAGTGGTTGCTTCATCTGCCGAAATGGCAAAGCAATTCCTAAAAACACATGATCACATCTTTGCCTGTAGACCCCAAACTGCTGCTGGGAAATACACCACTTATAACTACACCAATATCTCATGGGCACCTTATGGACCATACTTGCGCCAAGGGCGTAAGATATATCTCTCTGAGCTATTTAGCTCGAAACAACTAGAGTCCTTTGAGTATATTCGTGTCGAAGAAAGGCGTGCTCTTCTCTCACGCTTATGTGCCTTGTCTGGGAAGCCGATTAGGCTGAAAGAGCATCTCTCGCGCCTTACATTAAGCGTCATAAGCAGAATTGTATTGGGCAAGAAGTATTTCAGTGAGTCTGAATACGAGTCTTCAATAGTGACACTCAAAGAATTTCAAAATATGTTAGACGAACTGTTCTTGCTAAATGGGGTGTTGAACATTGGGGACTGGATACCATGGCTAGATTTCTTAGACTTGCAGGGATACTTGAAGCGAATGAAGGCTATCACAAAAAAATTTGATCGATTCCACGACCATGTTATTGGTGAACATAAGGCAAAGAGAGAAAGCGTGAAAGATTTTGTGCCAAAGGATATGGTGGATTTATTATTACAGCTCGCCGATGATCCTAATATTGATGTTAAGCTCACTTATGACAATATCAAAGCGCTCACTCAGGTACGCATACATCTATCTATTTAATAAGTTATTTATATATATAAAGAATATAAAATTAAAAAGTTCAGAAAAAAATTGAATCAATAATCTTCGTACAGTATTAATTTACTCATCTATATAGTTTTCACTTACACTTAAGTTAACACGTACGCATACATCTATTTACCTAGCTATATATTATACTGGTATTAAAAGTTGGCCTCAAAGCAAAAATTTCAGGTTTATGACATTTGTTTGAATATTATCATGGCTCACACTCACACTAATAAGAGATAGAGAGTCTAAGAAAAATTTAGAGAAGAAACTGAGAAAGTGAGAATTAGATAGAGAAATATTTGAGAGTGAAAACTAGATTAGAAATAGAATCATCCCCTAAAAACGGGTCTATCCTGACCCATCCCGTCATTTTAGTAGGTCAGTTTCAAGTTAACTATTCTTTTTCTTATATTTTCTTTATTTTTATAATTTTTTTTCTCACAAGTTCAATTATTTATACCCATTTTTATCTTTCGGAATCGAGTGTGTTATTGAGCTCGAGTCTAATTTTTCCAGGCATACATATTAGGTATGTTTATGGCAAATCAACGTAAATATGACAAAAAACATAGGAAAATGTTGTTACAGTTAACAACATTTTTCCAAAAAAAAAAATCCTTATAAATAGATGCACTGATGAATTTGATTGGTGCCACATTAACAAAATAATAAAAATATTTTTTTTTGTATTGTATTTAAAAATTGACTCATCAATTTATAAGACATGTTCTAAAATTTGTAGGATAGGCTAAAAGATATCAACCTTAATTATAAATGATTGGAGTTATAGGTTTCAAAAAAAAAAAAAAGGCCTGCCCTTATCCCCCTAAATGATAAATATATAGTGAATGACAATTTTTGTTTTTGTTCATTAATGTCAGGATCTTGTGGCTGGAGGTACAGATACCTCTGCAACTACTGTGGAATGGGCTATGTCTGAACTCATGAAGCAACCACATCTCATCAAAAAGGCAACGGAAGAACTGGATAGGATTATTGGAAGAGACAGATGGGTAGAAGAGAAAGACATCCCACAGCTTCCTTATATTGATGCAATTATGAAAGAAACAATGAGAAAACACCCTGTTGCCGTATTGCTTGCACCACATTTGGCTCTTCAAGACTGCAATGTCGCTGGTTACGACATTCGCAAAGGAACAACAATATTCATAAACACTTGGAGTATAGGAAGGGATCCATCAATATGGGATGCACCAGAAGAGTTCCGCCCAGAGAGATTTTTGGGTAAGGCTATTGATGTGAAGGGACAAAATTTTGAGCTATTGCCATTTGGTTCAGGGAGGAGGATGTGCCCTGGGTATAGCCTTGGACTAAAGATGATTAGCTCCAGCTTGGCTAATATGTTGCATGGATTTGAGTGGAAATTGCCAGACAGTATGAAGCCAGAAGATTTGAACATGGAGGAAATTTATGGCTTGGCTACGCCTAGAAAGTTTCCACTTGTTGCAGTCATGAAGCCACGACTCCCGCTTCATCTTTATTAGTTATGACAATAATCGATCTCGTATGTTGTATTTTCTTATTATTTGTACTAGTTTCCTATTATGTGTATCTATCCTTATTGCCGTACTTGGTTGTGTTGTAACCAATAATCATGTGCCATGACTCTGCCTTAATTGAAAATAAAATTGCAACTTCGTTGTTCAAATGATTTCTACTAATACTTTTTTGTCTTACGCGATTTCAGACGCACTTGATAGTCCAAGAAGGTTATGATGGTCTATTCTATATCAATTTGACCCCAACATCATCAACGAATGCCATATTAGCTAGAATAGTAGTTCACAAACAAGAATTTCTATTGAAATACATTTGTTAAACATTAGTTGACAAACTCTTCAGTTCAAAAATACTTCATTGAAACTTTTCAACGATTTGAATCAAAAGAAAAAAGTTTAGAAAAATTGGTTATATGATTAAAAACCCTGCTTACTAAAACCGAATTACCCCAACAAGTGTTGCAGCCAAACTTTGCTTTGCTAGCTGTCACGTCCCAAACCCGATACTCGGATTTGTGACCATGATCGGCATGCTAATATCAAGCTTAAACCTGATATTAACAAGAACCAACTAAACTTTTTATAAAAACTTCCCTGTTTCTTATCATTCTTGTTTCTTTACTTCTTGATATAACTTTCCACTTGATATTCAGAGCATCTACATTATATTTCAAGGGATAACACAATCCATCAGTTACTCCAATTCTAAATTTCACGTAATACATCTCTTATTACTTTAAGGTGCACAACTTTCATTAGATCCTAAAATATACAATACTGCAAAGCTAAACATCAAATTGTTAATTTGGGATCTATACATTTAAAACTAAAACCAGTTCTTTCCAAAACTCGACTAAGGCTCCCTTTACTCCAAAATAGAACCTGTTGACTGAAAGAGTGGAAGGGGTGAGCTACATAGCTCAGTAAGGGTAAGATACACGAAAATTTAATAAGAATGCATGTAAATCAAATCATTTTATTTTATGATTATTCAAATAGGAGAACATCTTTTCGTGCACAGTATTTTATACTATTCATAATAATAACTTATACGTTTTTCATAGGAAAATAATTGCTCTTCTTTTACTTTGTGGTGGACCTTTTTGCAATGTTGGGCTGGGCTGCCTCCTGCTGTACTGGGCCCAAGTGTTCTAAATAAGGGAGTTAAGACCAGTCCAACTGCAACTCACTTTGGTCCGGCTTGTGCACAAACTATGTATTGTTTGTCAAGAACTTCGTTCACATGCCCATGGCGCAGGCGGAGCTACTTCGAATGAGTCATGGCAAGCAGACATGATAATAATAATAAAAGAAAGTACTTTTGTCTTTAGACAAAGTGAATAAATAATCCCCAGTTAAAATGATAATCACAATGATAAGAAACACCTTGTAAAGAAAATGGTAGAAATAATTAGGTAAGACATGAGTTAGCAAAAAGAAAGAAAAAGATCAATCTGTTTATGCCAAGTTATGTCACAGGACCAAGACCAAGGAGGGAAAACCGTTTTCCTCAATGCGAATAATCTCCCAGGGAAAATCCTGCCGTGGAAATTAATCAATTTGAGGGAAGTAGACCTGAATGACTTGTGCCCAAAAGAATCCTTTGCTTTTGATAGAGAGCAGGACTTTCAGAGGGAGAGAGGGGATTAACCTATTGGTGCATGCCTGCCATTCTATCTCTCTTTTTTCCTTCCTTATTTCTAATTTTCCTTTTCTCTTTCTTTTTCTCTCATTTTCTCAGTACTTGTTTCCGTGTTGTGATTTTCTCCTAAAGTTTACTATTACCGTGATCCTCCCTCCTTTACTGTGCATAGCAAGGGTCCTTTATATAGTGCCTGCCGTGACTGGCTTTTACTATTTTAGCCTTTAACTATCTTTGTCTGGTCCGGGTGTCCTTGCTGACCACTACTGGTTTGTCAACCGCACAGCCAGCACCACTTACCTATGTTGGCTGTGCCACTCCCTATCACCAAAGACTATTTTGTTTGTTTGTTTGTCGTGACACTCTTACCTGCTACGGTGTGGGTGCGCTCTCTCTCTCCATCCCTCATGGCATGCACCTAGTGGTTCCAACTCATCCTTACTTCTTTTGGGTAGTATGTCATTCTAGCAGGACATCTCCCCAAAAAGAGCCTGAGTAGGAACCCAGAATAGGTTTTCCCTTCTCCCCACCATCAGACCATACCCTCTTACCTTTAACCCATGACCCACTACCTCCTGTATTGGCTGGGTACAGGCTGGTGAAGTCTGGGCCTTGCGCGTGCTCAACTTCTGCGTGTGTCCAAAATTTGCCCGCTGCGTTTGCCGTGGTCTGGAGGCTCCTCTGCACATTCTGCTGCCCATCCTTGACTTCTTATGGCGTGAGCTACTTTCTGATTCCTCATTCTCTATGGCCCACTCCCTTTAGGGGCCGGGCTTTGCTTGATTGTAGGCTTTTCTTCCTTCAGCCTACCCTTTTGCTCATTTCTGCAGTTTTGCTACCATTTCCTGCCGTTCCATTCTGCCATTCCTGCTGTGATGTTATTTAACCCCAGCCTGCTGGGCCTCTTTGGGCCTGCTGCTTATTCTTCTCTCAATGACTCAATATGGTCATTTGGGTTTTGTATTACATTACTTGTGTGCTCTTTTGTCTCATTTATTTCCTCTTGGGCATCCTTGGCCCATTTGCTTTCCTTGGGCCTTTTTTTAACTCTGTGTTCCCATGGGCTTTTACTAATTCATTTGGGCTTCCCTGACCCAATTACCTTATCCTTCATCCTTGGGGCTTATGGGTTTGCCATCAACCCTTTATTTTCTTTGCTTGCATTACTTCGGGCTTGCTGTGGCCCATTCTTACTTTTCTACATCACATACTGCTCATGGGTTTGCTACTTCTCTCTCTCTGAGCTCCTTTAGGCCCATTTGCTTCCTCAAGGCCCATTTGTTTATTTCATGGGCCTGTGATTCATTATTCCTGCCGGTTGGGCTTAATGGTTTTTCTATCCACTTACTAACTTTTTTCTGCCCATGTTGTTAGGCTTCTTCTTTCTACTGGGCTTCCCAAAATGAGCATCAACATACTTACTAGAATAATATTACCAAAACCTTTTGAGACTGAATTTCTTTCGTTTCTTATAAAGTCACCAAATATAATATTGATTGTTTAAACTCATATATATATATATATATATATATATATATTCTCATTACAAAATAATCATTTTGACTTAAATCAAATAATTGGTAACTTCGTCTTAAATTAGAAACATCTTGACGAATAAGAAAACTTTTCTTATTCGATGAAGCCACTTGTTATATAATATGAAATAAACACATGACTCTATATATATTACTTTGCAAGTGCCCTTTTTTTTTTTTTTTTTTTTTTTTTTTTTTTTCATTTTTTAAAACTGTGCATAATAATACTCCGTCCACACTCCACAGTCCTCATATGATAGCTAATATTCAAGTCCTAACTCTACTACAAAAGTGGGACAAGTTAATTTTGGAAATAATAAGTTGTGGTTAAGAAGAATATAATTCTCTAAACATATATTATACCCATTATGAGTTTACCATAGTATATTGCCCCCATATTATCATTAGCATTTCAGCAACAATGAAGAGATTCCCCATTATCTTCATTTTCCCCTTTCTTCCACCTTCTCTTAGCCTCATATGTAGAACAACAGGTTTTAGTTTCATAGTAATTGTTTTGTTTTGTTTATAGATTTATTTATCGGTCAAAATGGGCATTTGCCTCTTTCGTCCAAAACAAGTAGCAAAATGCCACTGTTTTGAAACTATCTAGCAAAATGCTCCTGTTTTGAAACTCAATTTTTAAAAAATCAAGTTTTAATGAAAAACTCGATTTAATGAAAATCGAATTATAGGCAAAAAAAACTTTAAAAAAAAAAAAAATTACATGGAACTCGAGTTCCATGTAACATTTTGCAAGTAACTCGATTTTCATTAAATCGAGTTTTTCATTGAAACTCGATTTTTTAAAAATCGAGTTTCAAAACATAGACATTTTTCTAGATAGTTTCAGAACAGGGACATTTTACTACTTGTTTTGGGCGAAAGAGGAAAATGCCCATTTTGGCCTTTATTTATGTCATATGATTCATTCTAATAATTTTTACCATGTTTAATATAGGCCACCACATGGTGTACTTTGCAGCACAATGGAGAAAATTAATTGTTTTTTTTTTAAATTAATTGTTAATTGAGGAAGAAGTCAAAGCAATGAGCATCGATAGCTTTGCAGCAATATTCACACCTAAAGTAGCCTCCAACCTATTCGGTGAATAACAATGATCACATAAATTTGTTTCCAATTATTAATCTCTCTTAGATGTTATAGGAATTCATGAGTTGTACATTTGATTTAATTTTCAGATTTTCTAACTCCAAACATGATAGATCATTTACAAACACAAATTTTTTTTTACAAGGTAATACTTTAATTTCTTTATCCCTTTATCCATATTAAGATGACATGATCTACTTTACTATATGTTGATGCTCATTTTGGGAAGCCTGGTAAAAGGAAGAAGCCCAGCAGTGTGGGCAGAGAAGAGTTAGGGAATGGATAGAAAAAACCATTAAGCCCAAATGGTAGGAATAATGGATCATAGGCCCATAAAATAAACAAATGGGCCTTAAGGAAGCAAACGGGTCTAAAGGAGTCCAGAGAAAGAAATAGCAAACCCATGGGCAGTATGTGATGTAGAAAAGTAAGAATGGGCCACAGCAAGCCCGAAGTAATGCAAGCAAAGAAAGTAAGGGGTTGATGGCAAGCCCATGAGCCCCAAGAATGAAGGATAAGGTAATTGGGCCAGGGAAGCCCAAAGAAGTTAGTAAAAGCCCATGGAAACGCAGAGTTAGAAAAAGAGCCAAAGAAGCCCAAGGAAAGAAAATGGGCTAAGGATGCCCAAGAGGAAATAAATGGGACAAAAGTGCCCACAAGCAATGTAATACAAAAACCCAAATGACCATATTGAGTCATTGAGAGAAGAATAAGCAGCAGACACAAAGAGGCCCAATAGGCTGGGGTCAAATAACATCACAACAGGAATGGCAGAATGGTACGGCAGGAAATAGTGGCAAGATTGCGGAAGGAGTAAGAGAGTAGGCTGAAGAAAGAAGAGCCCACAATCAAGCAAAGCCCAGCCCTTGAAGGGAGTAGGCCATAAAGAATGAGGAATGAGAAAATAGCTCACGCCATAAGAAGTCAAGGATGGGCGGCAGAATGTGCAGACGAGCCTCCAGACCACGACAAACGCATGAGCAGCGGGCAAGTTTTGGACATACACGGAAGTAGAGCACGCGCAAGGCCTAGACATCACCAGCTTGTACCCAGCCAATACAGGAAGTGGTGGGTCATGGGTCAGAGGTAAGAGGGTATGGTCTGGCGGTGGGGAGAGGGGAAAACCTATTCTGGGGTTCCCGCTTAGGTTCTTTTGGGAAAAATGTCCCGCTGGGATGACATACTACCCAAAAGAAGCAAAGATGAGCTGGAACCACTAGGTGCATGCCATGAGGGATAGGGAGAGAGAGCACCCACACCGTGGTAGGTAGGAATGCCACGGTGAGCAAGCAAACAAAACAATCTTCTTTGTCTGGTAATAGGGAGTGGCGTAGCCAGCACAGGTAAGTGGTGGTGGTTGGTCAGCTGACAAACCAGTAATAGTCGGCAAGGACACCCAGACCAAACAAAGGTAGTTAAAGGGTAAAATAATAAAAGGCCAGTCACAGCAGGCAGTATATAAAGGACCCTTGCCGTGCACAGAAAGGGTCGGCAGAACAGTAAGAGTAATAACCACTAAGAAAGAATCACAACTTGTTAAATGGGTAAGCACTAAAAGAAGAAAAGAAAAGAATTAGAAATCACAAAAAATAGTGAGAAAAGATAGAATCAGTAAGAGGAAACGGAGAGTGTAAAACAGCAGGTATGCACTAATAGGTTAATCCCTTCTCTCCCTCTAAAGGCATACTCTCTGCCAGAGGCAAATGATTCTTTTGGGCACAAGCCATTCAGGTTCGCTTCCTTCAAAGTGATTAATTTCTACGGTAGGATTTTCCTGGGAGATTATTCACATTGAGAAAAATGGTTCCCTCCTTGGTCTTGGTCCTATGACATAACTTGGCATGACGGATTGATCTTTTTCTTTCTTTTGATAACTCATGTCTTCCTTATTTATTTCCACCATTTTCTTTACAAGGTGTTTCTTATCGTTGTGATTATCATTTTAATTGGGGATCATTTATTTACTTTGTCTAATGGCAAAAGTACTTCCTTTTATTATTATTATCACGTCTGCTTGCCATGACTCATCCAAAGTAGCTCCGCCTGCCATGGGTATGTGAACAAAGCATTTGGCAAACAAGGCATAGTTTGTGCACAAACCGGATCAAAGTGAGTTGCAGTTGGACAGGTCTCAACCCCCTTATCCAGAACACTTGGGTCCTAGTGCAGCAGGAGGCAATCTAGCCCAAAATCACAAAAAAGGCCCACCACACTATATAGCCTAATTGTAGAGTTAATCACGTTGTTATTATTCCTGAAAATAATATCTACATTGATAAATACTTATACTTCAAATACAAACACTTTGTTACAAGCAACTTTTCAAATAAATTATATCTACGTGCGTGTTCAGAGGCTTTTTCTTTTTAAATTTAAAAAAAAAACAATTTATGTTTCAATATTGTATTGGTTGTTCTTTCTTTGTATCTTTATATACAAAATAACCATTTAAAATATACACAAATTCTAGTATAGAAGAGCGTTTTAAGTTTGAACAACAAAAGAGAATTAAGGAAAATCAATCTAAAATGGATATTGGTGTTGTGTGGGAATAATTAAGGAAAATCAATCTACAAGAAGGGGAAGAAGTTTTTGACAGTGTGTTTGGTATTGATACTGGTGCTGTGTGGGATTTGCCTTTGTGTGATTTTAGCATTGGTGGGTTAGATGGGTGGGGTTATGTTCTAGTAGTTTGAGGCGTTTTTTTTTTTTTTTTGTCAATGTGGCTTTTAGCAGGTTTAAGGTAGAGAAAAGAAGTAGGATAGCATGCCTTGTATGTAGTTTTGACAAGCTTTTTGCCAATGTACTTCCAGTTAGCAATATGGAACACTTTGTTTGGCTATGTATCCAAATTACTTTGTCATTTCAATCTGAATGAAATGAAATCATCATTGCTAAATTGGTGTATAATGGATTGAACTGAAATCACCTTGTATACTATTACCTTGTATACTGTTACATTGAATACTTCCCGTTATCCCCTTTGATTGAATTGAAATCACTCGCAAGGGCTCCAATCCAAACCATGTCAAACCAAGCAACATATACAAAACAGAATCCAACAACACAATTGGGACAATCTGAAATGGATACTGATGCTGTATGGGAATCAATCTGTCAAAAACCATTTGAAAAAATTTGCACTTCCAACCAACCTGAAATGGAACCCAAATACAAACCAAATCAACACACACAAACCACAAAAACATAACTACAAATGACAACCCAAAATTTTAAGGAGATGACTAATTGCAAAATACCCAAAATTATTCCCAAAATTGTTTAAGATTCAACCCACTAGAAAAAAAACCCCAATTTTAAATAGAAAAAAAAAACTAAAAAGAAAAAAAAACCCCAAAACTTGGTTTGAAATCAAACAATACCGAGTAATTGAGACACCTATAGAACCTTCTACTAAGATTGTCTTCCATCTAAGACACCACTAGAACCAGTTTAGCAGGGTAGGGGCAGCTCTTTTAGTGTTTTAGGGTTCTTCGTGGGTTTAGGTAGGGAGTTTAGGTGGGTAGTTGATGAGCGGAGCACGTGGGGATCACGTGGAGCTCTTTGTGGCGGGAAGCTGACGTGGGGGGTCATGTGATATTCATCTAGTACACGTAGGATTAGTTAATTAATATTTAAATGGATAAGCTTGACACGTAAGCACTTTGTTTGCCATGTATGAATTTTCTATTAGTGGGTTAATGGCAGAGACCAAAATAGAAATGGTTTTTGTTTTCAAGAACTAAAGTAGGTGCGCTAAAAAGTAGAGACTAAACAGGAATCGGCCAAAAATATAAGGACCAAAAATGCATTTTTACCTTTTTTTTTAAATGGTTGAAATTGAAAGCTATTGCTTCAAATGCAGTAGCTGCACTTTTTTTTTTTTTTTTTTAATTATAAATTTTATGAAAGTGCAGTGCACCTAATCTCAAACCAGAAGTTGGACCCAAAATTATGGTGAAACGTGAACAATGTGGCTGAGGCTAGCTTCAATGTGGACCGGACAGCTGTAGCTTCAACAAAGCAGAGAAAGTATTTTAGCACTCTTCTTTTGTTAAGAAACAGTATTTTTCTTTTGCTGCGAATCAGATATTCTTGCACATTGCTTTTGTTGTTTTGGAATCTTCCAAAACACTTGCCACACACGTGCATTTTAACAACATGTTTTCAATTTTTAAACAACATTACACACTTTTTCATATATTTTTTCACCCACACGTATTTCAAAAAAATATAAATAACATTACTTAAACTCCTCTACCAAACAGGCCCTAAAAGTTGGGCCAGTCTGTTTTACTATGCCCAAAAAACACGAGGACATCGTGTGCATAGATTCTGTGTGTGTATATATATATATTTATATTTAAGGGTCTTGTTAACAGGTATTTAAGTCAAGTTAAACAGTTGCAGTCAAAATTTGAATCATTCAGTCTGCTGCACATCCCTAGAAGCAGTAACACTCATGCAGATTCCCTGGCTACACTTGCAACCTCCTCGGCGCAGAGCTTGCCTCGAATTATCCTCGTAGAAGACTTGTACAAGCTCACGGAGGTAGGAGGGAAGTTGGCCCAGATTTGTCAGGTCCGAGTGGAACCTAGCTGGATGGACCCCATCATATTATTTTTGAGAGAAGATCTCTTGCCGGAAAGTAAATTGAAGGCTGAAAAAATACGTAGAAAAGCACCTCGCTTCTGGTTGTCTGAGGATCGAAAATTATACAAGCGCTCTTTTGCCGGACCATATCTACTATGTGTTCACCCTGAAGCGTCGGAAGTCATCCTAGAAGAGCTACACAAGGGAATTTGTGGGAGCCACACTGGAGGCAGGTCGTTATCTCACAGGGCCATCACGCAAGGCTACTGGTGGTCAAATATGCAAAGAGAAGCACATGAGAATGTAAAGAAGTGCGACCAATGCCAAAGATTCGCACCAAACATACACCAACCAGGAGGGATCCTCAATCCGCTAACCAGCCCTTGGCCATTTGCTCAATGGGGCTTGGATATTGTTGGGCCTTTTCTCAAAGCAGCAGGGAACAAGAGATATTTGCTGGTCGGCACTGACTATTTTACTAAGTGGGTTGAAGCCGAGCCTTTATCAAACACCAGAGATGTGGACGTTAAGAAATTTATTTGGATGAGTATCGTCACTCGGTTCGGGGTCCCTCGCACTCTTATCTCGGACAATGGTCTTCAGTTTGACAGTAAGGCCTTCAGGAGATACTGCGGTGAATTGGGAATTACGAATCGATATTCCACCCCAGCTTATCCCCAGGGGAACGGGCAAGCCGAGGTCGTTAACAAAGTCATAGTAAACGGATTGAAAAAGAGGTTAGATGATGCAAAAGGGAGATGGGTGGAAGAACTGCCGCATGTCCTGTGGGCATATCGAACCACACCTCGCAGATCAATGGGGGAGACTCCCTTTTCAAAGACTTATGGTGCCGAAGCTGTCATTCCTTTGGAAATAGGGTTTCCAATGCTAAAAAGCAGTTCGTTCAATTCAAATAAAAATGATAATCTATTGGAAAGAAGCTTAGATTTCGTTGAAGAAAGAAGGGAATGTGCACTGGTCTAATTGGCGTACTACCAACACAAACTTAAGCAAGGATATGACGCCAAAGTAAGGCTAAGGCCACTAGCGCCTGGTGACTTGGTATTGAGGAAAGTCCTGGGCACTGCAAAAAACCCAGCATGGGGAAAGCTAGGGCCCAATTGGGAAGGACCATATCGCATCACATTGGAAGCAGGTATAGGGGCATATTTTTTGGAAGACTTAGACGAGCATGTAATACCACGTCCTTAGAATGTAAACAACCTAAAAATGTACTATTATTAATAACCGTGTACAAACCCCTAACGAACTAGTAACAGACATTTGCGCCAATCCACTTTAGCTTTATGTTTTGCTTTGTGTTTTAGTTTAACGACACCGTTTGGTTTGTCTTATTCAACAATACCTAAAGTTTTACTTGATTTAATTTGCATTGCACATGGTTCCTTTTGTTTTATAATAAAATGTAAAAAAAGATAAAGGGAGGAAGAAGAAATATATCATTTTATATTGAAAGAGTCTCACTTAGATCTCATTTAAAGTAGTTTTTTCGTGCATATATCAGATTAGCAACTAGTTGAAATTAAAAATCATGCACCAAACTCCAAACCAGGATAAAGTTTAGTTGTTTTCTGGGTCCTATGGGATAAAATAATGGATGTGATGTGAAAAGGTTTGGACCCAGATCATAGTGAAACGTGAAGCTGCAATGTCCGACAGCATTTAGCTTCAACAAAGTAAAAGATATGTTGGGAAAGGGAAAGGGAAAGTAGTGGTGGAGGTGACTCTGCTGCAAATAGCCAAGGCTGTATCAAATCCGTGAGCTATAGTGAACCTAATCGAAAAGCACAAAAAATGTGTATTGATAAGAAATGTAACCAACTGTTTCGGATTCTTACTGACACTTGCCATATGCGTACAATAAGACATTGGCTCCATCGGTCTCTCAGTGTCTTACTACGCCCCAAAAAACACAAGGGCATCGTGCGCATGAATGGTGTATATACAAACCCCATAATAATTCCTACCAAATGGAGTCTTCTTCTTCTTTCTTCTTGGGCTTTTTTAGTAATTGTATAGCTAGCAGCTTTAGCCTTTCTCTCAAAATGATTCCATTAATAAAATACTAATCTTTAAGCCTAAAAAAAGAGTGCATCATTTTCCTCTCAATTTTGAGCAAAAGTGTCATTTCCTCAAATTTTAAAGGAAATTTTTTATAATTAATCCAAAATAAATTTATTAATTTTAGCCCCCTATCACTCGGGTGTCCTTCTAGGACGGTAATTGCAATTTTTAATTGAATGGTTATGGCGATGGTCATGTCTTTTTTTTCTTTCTTTTTTTTAAAGGCAATTAGTTGTAAATTTAAGTCAAATTAATGTCTTAGCTTAAAGATAAAAAGACATAAAAAAAAGAAAACACTTTTTTTTTGGGCTAAAAAAAAAGCAATCACATTGATTAAAAGATAGAAAATATCAAATAAAATAGCAACGAATTTGAATCAAGCATCAACACTTTAATTATATATATATATAATTTTTTTTTTTAAACCTAGCACAAGTCAAGTTCCACTTTATTTTTATTTTTTAATTTGCAAAGAACTTGATACTAGTAATAGCGAGTTTCACTTAAAAAAAAAAAAAAAATACAAAACTTGATTATTCTAATATCAAGTTTCACGTGGCATTTTTTATTTAGAAAAGCCACATTAGCGCTTGCCACTATGGCAAAACACACATGAAATTCGATATTAGTAATATCGAGTTCTACACAGAACTCGATTTTTACAATATCAAGTTTCAAAAAAGTGGTATTTTACTAGATAGTTTCAAAATAATGTTATTTTATTGAAAATTTTGAAAATAAATGGTATTGCCATTTTGCTAACTACTAGTTATATATACAAAGTGTCAAGTACTCTACTAGTCTAGATTTCTCCTTCCATATAAATTGGCCAGATGGTGCGAAGGTTTGGATTTGGGGATTAGGATCTGGTGCAATACCCAACACCAGGTGCAATTATTCCATTCTTCTCTTACAAAAAATTTTAATTTCTCTCATTTTTTAATTTTCATTTCTAACTTTTTTTCACTTTTTTATTTATTTGAATAGTTGGGATTGAAAGCTATTGCATCAAGTGCAATAGCTGCACTTGATCTCAATCCAAGAGTTGGACCCAAAATTATGGTGAAACGTGAACAATGTGGCTGAGTCTAGCTTCAATGTGGACCGGACAGCTGTAGCTTCAACAAAGCAAGTGATATATTAGGAAAGAATTTTAGCACTCTTCTTTTGTCGTTTTGGATTCTTCCAAAACACTTTCCATATGTTTGCAATACGTAGTTAAAAGTTGGGCCAGTCTGTTTTACTACGCCCAAAAAACACAAGGACATCGTGTGCATAAATTCTGTATATATATTTAATGCTATATAAACCCCATAATCCGCCTCAAACTCTCACTGCCATATCCTCTAATTCCTACCAAGTAATGGAGTCCTATGTTGCACGGACATGGACACGGACACGACACGGACACGGACACGGGGATACAGCAATTTTTGAAAAATAAGGACACGACACGGCGGGGACACGGCGGTTAAATAATTAATTAAAATTTATATTTAGGCATATTTTTAGACATAAAATACGTTTATGTCTAGAATTTAAATTATGTAAGAACTACAAATAAGTAAACTAATACCCAAAGTAGTACAATAATACACATAAAAACAAATTTATAACTTATAACTTATATAAATAAAAAATAAAAAAATAAAATAGGACAGAGGGCACTCGGCACCCACAGCAGTAATGAAAAAAAAAAAAAAACGCGTTAAAACTTATATAAATAAGTGAGTAACACTAACAGTACACCCACCCACCCATTCACCAAAATTAACATCTGAAAGAAAGAAAGAAAGAAAAAAAAAAAAAAAAAAAACAGAGAGAGAAGAGAATCGGACCTGTTGTCCACGCCGAGAGAGAGAGATCAGAAGGGACAGAGGACAGAGGGCACGGCGTCGACGTCGGAGCTCGCCGATCGGCCTGATCTAACTCCGGCGAGGGATAGAGGGCAGCGGCAGCGGCAGCGACAGAGGGAGGCTTTCAACTTTCAACAGTCTAAGAGACTCTAAACTTGCTTTATTGTTTTAGGGTTATCACAAAATCAACAGTATTGGTAAGTTCACCTGTCAAAATCTGTGATTTTTTTTTTCACTGCTGGCGTGTCGGACGCGTCGGCGCCGTGTCGGAGAAACGAAAAAAAAAAAAAAAAAAAAAAAAAAAGAAGAAAAAAGACACTGTCGAACACCGGAATCCGGCGCATCATACCCGTTCCGGTGTCCGACACGTGTCGGACACCGACACGACGCCAAAAATGGCGTGTCCGTGCAACCTAGATGGAGTCTTCTTCTTCTTTTCCTTCTTGGGCTCTTATAGCAATGGCATTGGGCTCTTATAGCAATGGCATCACTAGCAGCCTTAGCCTTTCTCTCAAAATTATTACCCTTCAAATCCCACCAGCTAAAATTTCCACCAGGTCCCAAACCTTGGCCAATCATAGGCAATCTGAATCTTGTGGGCTCTCATCCTCCCAAATCGTTTCATAAATTGGCCCAAAAATATGGACCAATTATGCAGCTCAAGATTGGTTCCTTCCCTGTTGTTGTTGCCTCATCTGCCGAAATGGCAAAGGAATTCCTAAAAACGCATGACCGTGTGTTTGCGTCTAGACCCAAATCTGCCGTTGGCAAGTATTTATCTTATAACTATCACAATATCACTTGGGCCCCAGCTGGACCATATTGGCGCCAAAGCCGTAAGATTTTTGTTTCCGAGTTGTTTAACTCAAAACGACTCAACTCCTATCAATACATTCGTGTTGAAGAAATGCGTGCATTTATGTCACGCCTTTGCACCTTGTCAGGGACAGGGAAGCCACTTAAGCTAAAAGAACATCTCTTTGTTCATAATCTAAACATTATAAGCAGAGTTGTATTTGGTAAATACTGTGTTAGAAGTGAGTCCAAAAATGAGACCTCAATAGTGACACATGAAGAGTTACTAGAAATGTTAGACGAGTTGCTTTTCCTACATGGGGTGTTTAATATAGGGGACTGGATACCATGGCTTGATTTCCTAGACTTGCAGAGGTATGTGATGCGAATGAAGGCTTTAGGTAAGAAATTTGATAAATTCCTTGACCATGTCTTTCATGAACACAACGCAAAGAAGGAGGGAGCGAATGATTTTGTGCCAAAGGAAATGGTGAAATTATTAGTGCAGATCGCTGATGATCCTAATGCTGATACTAAGCTCTCCTATGACAGTATCAAGGCGTTCATTCAGGTAATACCACTATCTTTTTAATTCAATTTTTTATATTTTACTCTTGTTTCTCACTTTCTTCTTCTTCTTCTTCTTCTTTGTTTTGTTTTGTTTTTTTTTTTTCTCAAACATTGTGAACAATGTTAGTAACAACTTATTTTACAACATTTTTATAAATTGTTCTTATTTCAGTCCACTACTAACGTAATCACTCACCAAATCAACATCTTGTGAAATATTTTGCAAAATAGTTTGTAACTCTAACATTTTCTAAGGTAATATCCCACAAATGAATTACTTGAATATCCATAAATGATTTTAAAATTGTATTCCAAATTTTTATTAAGCAAGCAGGCATTATACTGTGGAAGCATGCATGCCTTTTTTTGTAATTACAGTAGTAGCGCCTGTTGGCCTAGCTCAGTAAATATTGAGGCATAGATGATAACTTTATATTAGACTTTTTTCTCTTATTTTTTTCTTAAAAAAAATTTCTATCATATCAATTAAATAACAATATTCGGCTATTTACAAAATTTCAAGGTGATCAAAGATTAATAGCCATGTTATCAATCAATTGTTTAAATTTAAGTTTTTGTAGTTTAAAATAATGCATAAAAGATGAGTTTAAATATCAAATGGTAAATTACATCCGATTGGTATGAAAATTGGCATGCATGTTAAAAACATATAGGAAATGCGATCCAATGGTGGATTTTCAAAATATGAATTCAATAACAAGTTATTGGTTAATGTAACATTCAATAATAAGTTATTGACCGCGCCTTTCTCTAAATCCGACTGTTTGATTGTGACCATAATTTACCAGAATTAACATTTCATTATACTCTTCAAATCCAACGGTTAGATTTCAAATCTAAGAATGACATGTGATGGACATGTGCTGTTTACTTTTGCGTGGGTCTTTCTTTTTTCTTTTTCTTTGTATTGAAACCTAAAGTGAGTCATTTTTTTATATATAAAAAAAATCTAATGTGAGGTGTAATTAAAAAAAATTGTAATTATTTTTTTAATCCTAATTTTAAAGTAAGTCAAAAATTTCAGTTTTATATCATATATAGGTAATGATAATAAACAACTAAAACGTATGTTGCCTTATTGGTTGACGCGCGTGCCTTGCTTATTTTTCAAGGTCCCGTCCATGGTTCTATCCTCCTAAACAGCTTTTTTTTTTTTTTTCCCTTTTCATTTTTAAAGTTACTATTATCAAAACTACGTCGTTTTGGTTCTATTTAAAACTAAACATAAAAAAACCCTACACATCTCTTTCTCATTCAGCCGCCCTCTCTCTGCACAAGTGCTCTCTCTCTTTCTCTCTCAAATACTGATTTTCCAAACCCTAGATTCCCTGAAACTCCAAAAAATCCCCAATTTCACAACCACCTCTCTCTCTCTGTGTGTTCTCGGAGCTCTCTCTTTCCCTCCGTCTCCGATTCTCCGACACCGACCCTCTCTGCGTCTTCACTCTCAAGGCCAAGGCGGTCATCGTTGACGGCGTCAGCCGCTTCGAGGAGGACGAGGAACCGTTGGACCCGTCGATCGGAAGAGACTGCGTGGCCGAGTCGGAGAAGATTCTTTCAAGCGCGGCGGAGTCTAGGGTTTTGAGGAGGGCGAAGGAGGAGTTTGGGGCGCTAGGGTTTGTGGGGTTAGGAGGGTTTGGGAATGTCAGGGAAGTGTATGAGTGGAAAGGTTTGAAATTGGAGGTGGACGAGACTGATTTCGGGTTTGGGACTCTGTATGAGATTGAATGCGAAAGTAGTGATCCTGAGGAGGCCAAGAAATTGATCGAAGAGTTTCTCAAAGACAATGGGATAGATTATTCTTAATCAGTCACCTCCAAGTTCGCGATTTTTCGCTCCGGGAACCTACCAGGTGAGTGAATTTTTGTTTAGATACTGTGTTTGTTTGAGTTTTGGATATGGGTTTTTCGTTGATGAAGTTTTTAGTTGGATATTTATTTGATTGCTAGGTTGATTTAGAATTGTTATGGTTTCAATGACATTACAAAATGTATATTGCTGTCCTAATTTTTTAGTTTTATTGACATTACAAAATGTATATTGCTGTCCAAATTTTTTTTTGAAACTTGAGTTTTTAGTATTTTTTTATTAATGTTGTATTAAAGTGTACATCTAGAAAACATTTTTATATATAGAAAACATTAATTAATTGAGACTTTTTTTATTAGTTACTGAGTTTTTGCGTTTTTAATTTATTTAACAAAAACTAGCGGAATGTGGGGTTGGCAATGCAAGTCTTCAGTGGTTGATAAGGAGAATTGTGCTTTGAAATGCCTTTCTCCATCTTGTTATGAGCTCGTCTACGGCAGCGATCCGGTGAGATAAAACTCCTCTTTTAATTGGAAATTGAATTACGTTTACGGGTTTTGTTTTTATTTTTTTTGGTTATTTGGGGTTGAAAATGATTGTGTTTAATTGTAGCTTGAGGAAGGAGAGAAAGATCTCATTAGGAGCCAAGAATTCAAGTACTGTATGCACAAGTAAGTTTAATGTTTTTTTTTTTTTTGGGTGTTATTGTTATAAGCGTATATAAGGCTTATTAGTTGAGTTGAGTCTGAATGAGTCTGAGAGTTCCATTGCACTTCCCTATAAAACCTTCACTGCCCTGACAGGCTCAGCCAACATCAATAACAATATAAAGAGAATCACACAAATATGAAATAGCTAAGCTAGCAAAACATGCATACCCAATAGGCCAAATATATAGTCCAACAGTGTGTGTGTGTGTACCTACAACTATTTAGAGATAAGGTTCTCTTCTCCATGATAAAAGTTCAAGATCATTTGCTCTCTTCTTTTCTTGTTTTAATTATAGCTCTTGTGGTTTTTTACTTTTTGTTTGATTGTCAATTATTTGGGTAGTTGGAGATTCCTTCTTAATAGAGTGTTTCCATCTTTGGGTACCAAGAAATTTCCTGGCTGTTGCTCTGTTTATTTTTGGGGAGTTCATAATGACTTATATGTTTAATTTGGTGGAGGTTGTTGTTGTTTTTTAATTTTTGGTCTTTTCCTCCAAGTAATGAATTATTGTCTTCTCCAATAAAAAAAGTAACGAATTATTGGACTGTTTCCTCAATTGGGTAATGTGGAATCTTGCTGTTCTTTTTTGTTTTTTTAATGGTTTGTTTTTATATTGATGCTTTTTAAATTTTCGGTTTTTGAAATCTCTTTTTCAAAATTCTGCATAATTAGACGCATTCCAAAATTGGGTACTTGGACATTTCTCTGCTATTACTGACGGAAAAAAAAAAAAAGGAAAAAAGAAAATTGCTAAGCCATTACTGCATGTGCTCTATTTATGTTGAATGGCTGTAGATATTTAAGTTCACTGGCTTGTGATACAAAGGCTCATTGATTTTGGGGTTCTGGTGATTCTTTTTCAAGAGTCTGCACTGGTACTTAAGTGTTCTAAGAAAAAATTCTGAGTCCTTGAAATTTCTTAGTGATTCCTCTGTTTTGGGCCCATGTTTATTTAAATAGGCTCTTAACTTTAAAGAGAAGGTATTACTGTATTAGTATTTGGTGGTCATTTGGAAAGTTTGCTTTATTGGGGTGTTTTATAATATGGACCACTGATTTTTTTGCCAGACACCGTTTTCATGCTTTCTTAGCATTTGTTGCTTTTTAATTTTGTACTTTCTGGATGTGGAGCTTTATGTAAGTTGTAAGTTTGGCGTTGATATCTTGGTGTGAGTATATTATTTTTGTTGGCATGTGCAATGAACCATTTCTTGTAATTATATAAGACTGCAACTTTACATCTTCAAAGCTTTCTCTCACTCTTTCACAATTTCCTTGCAGTTTTTTTTCTCTTTTTTTAGTGAAAAGATAACATGGAGGACAAGTGTGCAATCAAGAAAGATGTTACTGAAGTATTCCTTTATACTTAGAATTAAATTCTTTTCATGTTACTTTTTTTCTCAAGGCTATAGCTTTGGACTCAAGGTGATTAGCTCTACCTTGGCTAATATTGGGGTTGGTTCTCAGCTTGTATAAGAAGGTATGTTACTGACTGGAGCAAGCTATGCATCATATCTGATAGACACCCTGGGATACAAGCTGTCTTCACAGACACTAGTCGAAACTTTTTGTAGCCTTCCATGATAGAACATCGTTACTGCCTTCGTCATCTATGCAATAACGTCAACACTAGATGGAACAATGAAACTTTAAAGAATCTAGTATGGAGGGCAGCAAGTGCTACCCAGGAGCGAAAGTTCAATGCCACCTTCGAATTAATTAAGAATGTCAACCGAGATGCGCACCAATATCTGAAAGATGTGCCTAAAGACAAATGAGCTCTAACTTTTGATGAGGGTTACTGTTATGGGACGATGACTACAAACATCTCCGAGTGCTTCAATGGTGTTCTAAAGGGTGCTTGCAGCCTGTCCATTGTGGCAATGGTGAAATACACATGGTTCAAACTGAATGCTTACTTCAATGATCGTCGCAATAACAGCATAGCGCAGTTGAATTCGGGGAAAAAATAGTGTAAATATGCCTTGGATATCTTCATGAGAAATAAGGAGAAGGCAGAGCATCATAGGGTGATGAGATCGAGCGCGTAACAACAATCATATCAAGTAGATACACCGCATAATCCAGGGACTGTTGGACATGGGGATCACACACATGGAGTTAATCTACTGCAAAGAACTTGCACATGTCAGAAATTGAAACTATACAAGATACCATGTTCACATGTCATTGTAGTTTGTATTAGGTATCGACACGATACAGAGCAGTACATTGACTTATGCTATAGCGTGAACAAACTGTTTCGCTGCTATGCTCTCATTTTCCCCGCGTTGAAAGATAGATTATCATGGCCGGATCCTAAAGAAACTCAAAGGGTCATCCCTAACCCTCGATTGATTCGAGAGAAAGGTCGCCCTATCTCAACACGAATCACGAATGAGATGGACGAGTGCGGGAAATGGCCGAGAACCACACCATGGAAGGAGGGGGGAGGAAGGTACAATGCGGGTTGTGTTACCAAGAGGGGCATAACCAAAGAACATGCCCTAAGCAGAACGAGGTACCGACTAGTGGTGGTCTCGCGGACTAGGTACGCTAAGTTTGAACCGTGATATCCTTCTAAATGCAACTTGATGTGCATGAAATATATATAATAAAATACTCTCATATTTGCATTTTTTACCATACTTTTATGCTATCTTGTGATTGATTATGTATATTATCTTTGTTTAATAGGTGATAAGGGTTTTACATGCAAAGTGGAGCTAAGTCAATTGCTAACCCAACTTGAAGGACCTGGAGGGCACGAAGTAAAGAAAAGAAAAGCAACACGAGCTAAGCAAGTAGAAAGAAAATTAAAGAAAGGAGGTCTAGGCCTATTGATTCAAAGCCAACATGAAAAGAAGAAGGACCTGGAGACACGTGAAAGAGTAAGTACCCGTTTGTTTCAGCTTTTAGGAGCTGAAACGCACGTTTTTGTAAAAGTTGGAGCAACTTGTGCGTTTGGTTCAGCCCAAAATGCAACTTTTTCCAGAAAGTTGCGTTTTGGGCAAGGCTGAAAACGCGCTGAGAACGCGCAAAACTTATGGAGCTCTGGAGGTCCATAAACAAAAAGTCCATGCGCGTTCTGGAACTATCCGTTGGGCTCTTCCTTCGATTACCAAATTACCCTTGATAAAAAGTACTCAGTTCTCACGCCTGAAGCTCATTCCTCTCATCGTGCTGCTACAAACACAGCACCACCCTCACCGGTCTACCACCACAATCAACAAAACCCATTTCAACATTTGATAATCCAAACACAAAATCAACAAAACCAAACCAAAAATAACTCAAAATCAACACAAAACAACTTAAAATCAACTCAAACCCCATTGGAAAACCCATCCCAAACCCAACTCAAAATCAACCCAAAACAAAATCAACTCAAAATCAAACCCAAAATCCACAGGAAAAAAAAACCCAAAATCCCAAAATCCTTATGTTTCAATCATCTTCATCTTCTTCTTCATCATCATCATCTTCTCTGGAGTGTGAAAAAAAAAAGAATAAAGAAGGAAAGAGAAAATAAGGAAATAAAGAAAAAAGACGAAAAAAGAGATGCAGAGACTTCTTCATCATCATCATCTTCTTCTTCTTCTTCTTCTTCATCATTAGCTTTCGAACTGTCAAAAAAAAAAAAAAAAAAAGAGATGCAGAGACTTTGAGGGATGAGAGAGGGGTTTGAAGTGTGTGGAACATTCTGGAGTGGAGTGTGAAGTGGAAGGGAAAAAGACGAAATAAGGAAATAAAGAAAAAAAGTAAGGGCACGTGTGTGGAGGAAGTGGCAGGGAAAAAGAGGAAATAAGGAAATAAGGAAAAAAAAATTAAGTGTATGTGTGTGGAGGAGAAAAAAAGAGGGGAAAAAAGAAGAAGGAAATATGGATAAAAAAATAAAATAAAATAAGAGAAACATAAAATAAAGAATAAGAAATTAAAATTGAGAAATATTGTCACAATATTTTTACAATACTTTTACAATAAATCTTAAGTAGTAGGTTATTATTAGTTAATATTAGTGAGAAAAAAATAATTTGTTTAGAAAGAGAAAAAAATAATTATAATAGTACGTTCAAATTAAAATCAGTATAAATTATCACAATATTTTCACAATAAATCTTAAGTGGTAGTTTATTATTAGCTAATATTGGTGAGAAACAAATAATTTCACAATATTGATTTAAGTATGAAATAAACTCCCTTATATATACATTGTCCTTTTTGGTAATTTACCTTTCAAACTGTCACTTTTATAAGTGCTAGCCAAACACTTAACTTTTTCAAAAAGCATTTTTTAACAGCTTTTACCAAACACTCAACTTTTTAAAAAAACACTTTTTTATTATGCACTTTTTGAAAACTCTACTTTTTCGTTATGCACTTTTTCAAAAAGCTGAACCAAACTCACCCTAAAAGAAAAAGAAATAAAAAAATAACAATAGAAGTGCTTTCGTGGGTCAAAGAGATATACAGTGGGTCTGGGGTTTTAATTGCTCTTTGTTAACTTGGGCTTCTCTATGAAGGGCATGTGTCTTTGTGTGATATAAATAGGAGCAAACAGAAAAGTAAGGGGGGCGGCTAGGCCTAGAGCACAAGCAGCAGCACATAGTTTCTTTTATGACTTTTCTCTAGCACTGTAACTATTTTTTTCTTTATTTTATTTGTCTAGCTGAATGTTTAATTTATTTTTATGTTTTCTTTTAATTATTATGAGTAGCTAAATTTATAATTAGGGTTAAGGATGAAACCTTGTTAAGGATTATCAGTAATATTTATTTGATTTGATTTTTCCCACAATAATTGTTCTTTAATGATTTAAATTATTCTTGCTTCATATCAATTGACTAAGATGAGATTCTAGATATGAGTTCAATCATGTTTTTCTCATGATTTAGGATTTGTCTTAATTAATTGAATGCTTGGATTATTAATTCTTGATTATAAAATTGGATATCGTTTGTGATTTGTCTGTCAATGGATACAATTTATGATTTGATTTTTAGAATTGGATATATCTTGTGATTTGTTTAGCTACGGATACAATTGATGATTTGGTTTTATACTTAAGAAGCGAAGAAGAACATGCTTTAGATTTTTAAACATAAGTTTTAATGATGATATTTTCCATGATAGCAAGATTGATTTCTAGATTATCATGCAGTGGTTGGGAAAAATTAATGATCATAAATATATGCTGATATGACTTACAAGACGGATTCCAAAACCTTAATTCCTTTCTCTTGATTGTTTACATCTTTTTATTGCTTTATATCTTTTGCTTAGTTTAACTATTTGCTTAATTTTATTATTTGCTTAGTTTTTTTTAATCTCGGAAAAACCAATTTTTATTAAACTAGATTAGGATTAATTTTCCTACGTTCATTCAAGTCCCTGTGAATTCGACCTCGTTCTTGTCAAACTATACTTCGGTACATTTCATACACTTGCGAGTACTTTCAAATTTCACAACAAGTTTTTGGCGCTATTGCCGGGGACTTGGTTAGGAAAATAAATTAGGTCTTAAATTTTTCCTTCTACTAGTTGTAGTTAAAATTTATTTATTTTTAAATAGAAAAAAAATATTTATTTCTTTGTGCTTGGTGTATGAGAACTTGGATACGTGATAAAGAAAATCGTCTTGTTAGTTTTGATTATTCATCCACAATGGGAGAAACAGGAGATGATTCAAAAACTCTTAGGGAGTTGTTCTCACCCATAACCACAAACCCTCCATCTTGCATAGTATTGCCTGCAACCATTGCTGCACATTTTGAGTTGAAGCCACAGATAATCCACCTTCTTCCTACTTTTTATGGATTGGATAGAGAAGACCCTTATAAGCATGTAAAGGATTTTCTTGAGATTTGTGCTACTTGTAAGTTCTAGAATTTCACTGATGACTCTATTCGCTTGCATTTATTCCCTTTTTCCTTGAAGGATAAGGCAAAAGCATGGCTTAATTCTCTGTCACCTAGATCTATTACTTCATGGGAACTGTTGGTCACAAAATTCATTTCTAAATTCTTCCCAATGGCCAAGACCAATGCTTTGAGGAGAGAAATTGCAGATTTTTATCAAGATGAACAAGAAAAATTTTATGAGAGTTGGGAGAGATTTAAGGACTTGATCTTAAAGTGTCCTCATCATGGTTTCGAAACATGGAGACTAGTACAATATTTTTATAATGGTTTGACTCAGACAAATCGTAACATGATTGAGTCTATGAATGGTGGTGAATTTTTTAGTCTTGTAGATGATGAGGCATACAAATTTCTTGAGAATTTTTCTGAAAGTTCACAACAATGGGATTTTTCCAACCGTAAAGAGAGATCTGCCCCTGCAATTAAGAAAGGAGGATTGTATGAAGTCAGTGAAGATTTAGACATAAAAGCTAGGTTGGACAATCTCACTCGTAAGGTTGAAGCTTTAGCTTTAGGTAGAGGGATGAATTCTGTCAATCAAGTTCAAAGTGAAACATGCTCTATTTGTGCATGTCCTATGCATACAACACAAATGTGTCCTTCCGCAGCTGGGTACCCTAATTTTTATACTGAGCAAGCAAATGCACTGAATAATTATGGAAAACCATTTGCTAGTCCATTTTTAGAGACATCCAATCCAAATTAGAGGAACCATCCTAATTTCTCATGGAGGCAAAATCAACCTCCCACGAATGTAGGTGGACAACAAGTGCATCAACAAAGTCAATTTCGTCCACCTACTCAAGCATACCCCCCCATTCCTCAATCAACACCTCAGTTTGTAGCACCACCAATACAACAACCATCTTTGGAGGAGTCTCTTAAAACTTTCATGCAATCAACTAGCCAAGCCATTCAAGAGATAAAAAGGTCCACCCATTTGAATACTCAAGCTATTTCAAAATTGGAAAATCGAGTTGGCCAGTTAGCAACCCAAGTTGGAGAGAGGGAAAAAGGAAAGTTTCCTAGTCAACCTATACCTAACCCAAAAGGGCAGTAAGCAATTAATGGTTCTTCTAGTTCTACTCATGCACATGAATCTGTTCAGTCTATTACTACCCTTAGGTTTGGTAAGCAAGTTGATAATCAAGTGAAAATGCCAGAAGTGGAGGATAATAAGTTTAATCAATCCTTAGAAAAGTACACAATTTGGAGATATTTTAGAGGTTTTTAAGCAAGTGCAAATTAATATTCCATTTCTTGATGCAATTCAGCAAGTTCCTGCTTATGCTAAGTTTCTAAAAGATCTTATGACAATGAAGAGAAAGACAAATGTTCCTAAAAAGGCATTTTTGACAGAGCAAGTCAGTTCAATCATTCAGAATAAATATCCAGTGAAATGTAAGGACCTTGGATCTCCAACAATTTCATGCAAGATTGGGGATCGTCTCATTGAGCGAGCTTTGTTAGATTTGGGGGCAAGTGTGAACCTAATGCCATATTCAGTTTATTTACAGCTAGGTTTGGGGGAGCTAAAACCCACAACCATGACACTTCAATTAGCTAATAGGTCTGTGAAAATCCCTAGAGGTATTGTTAAGGATGTGCTAATTAAGGTGGATGCATTCTACTTTCCAGTTGATTTTGTTGTTTTAGACATTGAACCTGCTCTAAATGCCAGTACACAAATCCATGTCATTTTGGATCGCCCTTTCTTAGCCACATCCAATGCTTTGATCAATTGTCGGAGTGGTGTGACGAAGATTTCTTTTAGGAATATGACTCTTGAGCTTAATATCTTTGACATAAGTAAGCAAGTACTAGACAATGAGGATATATGTGAGGTTAACATGATTGGGAGCCTAGTCCATGATACTTTCATACAATCAAGTTGTGAGGATCCCCTAAAGGCTTGTTTAACCCTTTTTTATTGCAATTTGGATACTGAAAAATCAATTGAGGAGGTCAACGCATTGTTGGATTCTGTTCCTCTCTTAAGTATTGATAGCTGGCTGCCAAAAGTGGTCCCTTTTCCACTTTCTTCAACCTCATTCCTATCTATTGTAGAACCACCAAAGTTGGATGACTTTTGGGAACACCAATTGATAAGTATACTTCAAGAGCATAAGGAAGCTATAGGTTGGAGAATTGCTGATATTAAGGATATTAGTCTCTTTGTGGTTATGCATAGAATTCACTTGGAAGAGATTGCTAAAGCCTCTCAACATGTTTTTGACCCAGGTAAGTTACAATCTCATTGGACTAGTCCATTCATAATATGCATTATTATCTCCATGGAGTTGTTAAGGTTTGGATGGTCCTGTTTATCAGGATTGATCTCCAGTTGTGTTAAATCTTTTTGTAAAAAAAAAAAAAAAAAAAAAAAAATCTTTTTCTTGTTTATTTTCTGCTTTTAGATTAATATTTGTGTTTATTTTCTTGTTTATTTTTATTTTCTTTTGTTTTAGCTGATATTTGACAGAAATTAAAATTTATAACAATCAGCTTGATCAAGGTACGTCTCCTCCTTCTCCTTACCGTACTTGTTTCTACTTGGTTCTCATGTTGCATATTAATATTTTGCTCTCTTTTCATTCAAGACATATATTTGAGAGTATCATTTTTAACATTGAGGACAATGTTTGGTTTAGGTTTGAGGGGGATGTATATAGATTTCTTTCTTTTTGTTTTGTTTTGTTTAGTTGTGTTAAAAAATATTTTTAAAAAAAAATATTTTGCCTAGCTTGAGGTTTGTGTTTTAAGTTCATTATACTAATCTTGCTTAAAGAATTTCATTACTTTCATGCTCAATTCATTGCACATGCACGTAGCCACTCAGACACAACTTGTTGTTGAAGGATAAAAATGATTAGAAAATCTTGAAGATAACAATGTGGAGACTGTAACCCTTGTGAGTTTTGAGCCAATCATTATTTTTGGAGGGTTATTTATTTATTTTTTTTCTAATCTTAAAGTTCATTTGGAAGTGCGTAACATATTTCCCTTGTTGTAGTCTCATTGTTCTTTCTTTTGGCCAAGAAAAAAAAATGATTTTATGCCACACTTGAATCTTTTGAAGTCATTAATATTGAATGAACTATACTAGTCCTTGAGAGATGAGATTAGGCCATTTTTGTCTACTTTGAGCCATATATGTGTTTTTCTTTTTCTTTCTTGATACATTATCGCTAGTCACCCTGTTGAGCCTTTTAATTAGCCTTTCTTTCTTAAAGCCCTTATCCATAGTGTTTCAAGATGGAATTTGATCAATTTGTTTCAATGTGGTGGTTTGTGCGAGAATTCAAAGAAGAAAGAAAAAAGAATTCAAAGAAGAAAGAAAGAAAAAATTCAAAAAGAAAAAGAAAAAGGAAAAGTGTCAAAAAGAAGAAAATAAAAAGGGTTCTCATCAAAGTTTGAGAAGTGAAATGTAAGGAAGGAGTACTGCTTTGAAGGAGAAGAGGTGAAAATATATATATATATATATATATTTATATTGAATGGAAATTCCAAAAAGAGTTGACATTCCAACTAATCTTAAAAACACTTTTTATATTTACCTTCACTCATTTTTATTTCATTCCCTTTTCTTTTACCCTACATTACGTTCTGATGAGTCCTTATTTGATCTTGAAGATTGTGTAGTTCAAATATTGATATGACTAAATAAAAAGTGTGGTATAAATTCTTTTTGGCATCCTTTCATGAGACTACTTGTTCTTTCTTGATTAAGCGTTTTTCATGTGATTTATATGTGAGGTGTTTGATTTTGCTTACATTATTCCGCTCACATATATTGTTGAGAGTGTTACACCCCATTTCAGAGTGATTTCATTTGTTGAGTGATAACCGGAAAGATTTGAGTTGAAGCATACTTTCAAATAGAGATTCGAGTCAAGTTTATTCTAAAACTAAGAGTATGTTTGGGTTGGCTACCACTTTTCACTCACATTAATAGGGGTTTAAAGGCTTGTTGCATACGCTAAATGCAATCGAAAATTCCAGCGAAAGTGAATTAGTTAGGATTTCCTTTTTCTTTATTTTAATTTCATTGGTTTGTTTTACTTTTTATCTGTTTTGCTCGAGGACTAGCAAAATGTAGGTTTGGGGGTATTTGATGTGCATGAAATATATATAATAAAATACTCTCATATTTGCATTTTTTACCATACTTTTATGCTATCTTGTAATTGATTATATATATTATCTTTGTTTAATAGGTGATAAGGGTTTTACATGCAAAGTGGAGCTAAGTCAATTGCTAACCCAACTTGAAGGACCTGGAGGGCACGAAGTAAAGAAAAGAAAAGCAACACGAGCTAAGCAAGTAGAAAGAAAATAAAGAAAGGAGGTCTAGGCCTATTGATTCAAAGCCAACATGAAAAGAAGAAGGACATGGAGACACGTGAAGGAGTAAAAGAAAAAGAAATAAAAAAATAACAATAGAAGTGCTTTCGTGGGTCAAAGAGATATACAGTGGGCCTGGGGTTTTAATTGCTCTTTGTTAACTTGGGCTTCTCTTTGAAGGGCGTGTGTCTTTGTGTGATATAAATAGAAGCAAACAGAAAAGTAAGGGGGGCCGCTAGGACTGGAGCGTAGGCAGCAGCAGGTAGTTTCTTTTATGACTTTTCTCTAGCACTGTGATTATTTCTTTCTCTATTTTATTTGTTTAGCTGAATGTTTAGTATTTTATTTTTATGTTTTCTTTCAATTACTATGAGTAGCTAAATTTATAATTAGGGTTGAGGATGAAACCTTGTTAAGGATTATCAGTAATATTTATGTGATTTGATTTTTCCCACAATAATTGTTCTTTAATGATTTAAATTGTTCTTGCATATCAATTGACTAAGATGGGATTCTAGATATGAGTTCAATCATGTTTTTCTCATGATTTAGGATTTAACTTAATTAATTGAATGCTTGGATTATTAATTCTTGATTATAAAATTGGATATCATTTGTGATTTGTCTGTCAATGGATACAATTTATGATTTGATTATTAGAATTGGATATATCTTGTGATTTGTTTGGCTACGGATACAATTGATGATTTGGTTTTATACTTAAGAAGCGAAGAAGAACATGCTTTAGATTTTTAAACATAAGTTTTAATGATGATATTTTCCATGATAGCAATGGTTGGGAAAAATTAATGAACATAAATATATGTTGATATGACTTACAAGGCGGATTCCAAAACTTTAATTCCTTTCTCTTGATTGTTTACATCTTTTTATTGCTTTATATCTTTTTCTTAGTTTAACTATTTTCTTAATTTTATTATTTGCTTAGTTTTTTTTTTTAACTCAGAAAAACCAATTTTTATTAAACTAGATTAGGATTAATTTGGTTAAGGTTTAATTAATTTTCCTACGTTCATTCAAGTCCTATGGGTTCGACCTCGTTCTTGTCAAACTATACTTCGGTACAGTTCGTACACTTGCGAGTACTTTAAAATTTTACAACACAACTTGAAACAAAATGCATGATATATGCCATTAGATCAAAATGCATGCTATATGCCATTCAATTATGTATTTTTGAAACTTGAGAAAAATTGGATAAAATTTTAAGGACCAAATATGGCATTTATACTATAAGCTACTTTCCCTATAGGATGCATACAAAAAGTCATTAGCATTGCCATTTGGTTTGTCGCAAAAATTGCGTAATAATTGGTTAATGTAATGTAATGTGTAACTGCCCTATGTCACGATCTATTGCAAAGGCAGAATGCTCAGCATTACTTGTCGAACCATATAACTTGAATTCCTAATATCCTATTGACTGTCTCTCAGAATTTAATGACTTTTTAGAGCAATTTATAGACTTGAAACCACACGCTGCTTCTGAGGGTTTATATATTGGCTTAGTTGTCATTTGGTTTTCTTTGATTCATTTGAAGTGCAAATCATAAGAACTATGAGAGCACTTAGTGTTATTTCAGCTTAGCTGGATTCTAACAGAATTTAAGAAGGGGACAATCAGTGTGACTTATGCTTGTGTATTGATTCCTTTTATTTAATCCCCAAAACAACTAGTGATCAGTAACATAGTATTTGTTCCTTTTGGTGGCTGGTGTGCTTAATTGACAGGTATGTGTCCTACCCACTGCATGAGTTATGTGTTTGTGACATGTACCTGTCATAATAAAAACACCTTTATTTAATGTTGAGTACTTGAATTGAGTTACTATGTTCTTATGGAACTAACAACCATTGTTGTCTTGCAGAGAATTACACTCAAAGACATCAAGAACCACACTTGGTTTTTAAAGAACTTACCAAGAGAACTAACGGAGTCTAATCAAGCTATCTATTACCAGAGAGACAACCCAAGCTTCTCTCTTCAAAGCGTGGATGAGATCATGAAAATTGTGGGGGAGGCAAGAAACCCACCTCCATCATCTAGGCCTGTCAGGGGCTTTGGCTGGGGAGCTGAAGAAAATGAGGAAGGCAGCGAAGACATAGATGCAGAGGTGGAGGAAGAAGATGAGTGTGATAAGGGGGTCAAAGAGGTTCATGCAAGTGGAGAATTTCATATCAGTTAAGAAAATCATATTTCTCTAAGCATTGGATAATTAAAGTGTATAATTTTGTAAATTAATATTTATCAGTTATTGTGTGTATAATAGTAAATAAATAATGCTACAAACTCAAACAATTGTCAATTCTAAGCTATATTTTCTTGCGGTGTAACTTGTAATGTTTGGCCTATGCATCTAATCTAATATTTGTGTCACTATGGACTCCAAATCTATGAGAAAAGATGGTTGTTGGTTGTCATACACTAATAGTTGTATCATTTTGTCCTCGTCTCCTACTAATCATGCTTTAGGAGGTGCTTGCTCATCTTTAGTGGCCTGACCCAGGCATGGTATGCCATGAGGCTCTTCTGCTAATATATCATTCTAGGCATAAACAACGACTTGAAACAGTCATTATATACTTTATAAAGTTCAAGATAAACTATCTTAGTAACCCATAAAACAATCTGATAGCCCCACATTTACTTCTTTAATAAAATAAAAGAATGTCAATAATCCACTAGTCAAAACTCAAAATCTTATTTGGAAAATTCTCCAAAACCTTATCAATTTATCAGAAATTTCCTTGACATGGGTTTAATTGAATGGCAACTCCAATCAATTCCAATCCATTCATCCGCAGTTATTGATCTTGAATTTGGGTGTTTAACCTTCTAAGCCAAATAGAGTGAACACTCATGTGAAAACATCAAATCTCTTAGGAGGTCCATTCACAACAAAATGTCTTTGAACTTGTTTTACTCTCTTGTACATTCTCAAGTACTGCCTTTGGGATATGCCCATCAATATCTTTTATATATTTGGTACCTTCACTTCCACTTGTACAGAAAATGACTTCTAATTTAGAACATCACTGAAAGGTGGTACATAACCATCAGCAATCAACACTGGCACACACTCAGCATAGATTGCCTCCACAACTCTTGGACTTGCTACTTCATATCCACTTGGGCATAAGCATAACCCAAGCCATACTCGAGTTTAGGGAGCTCGGGTACCGCACTAACATAGTACTCGAGTCCAATAAACTTGAGTATGAGTCTGGATGCTTCCCATGTTATACCCGATCCATACTCGAGTTTAGGGGACTCGGGTACCACACTAACACAGTACTCGAGTTTACTAAGCTTGAGTATTAGGTGGCATTTTTTAATTCCTAAATGCCATCTCAGCCAGCGCCATGGTGGAATGCTCACTAGGAACTCGAGTTTACTAAACTCGAGTACCATTTAGAACTCGAGTTTAGTGAGCACGAGTACTTGAAAAGTGGTACTTTGCTATTTAGTTCCAAAACAGTGCTAGATTGCCAAAAATTTTGTCAAAACGTGGTATTTAGCTATTTTCACCGGAAAAGAATTTTAGCACTCTTCTTTTGTCGTTTTGGATTCTTCCAAAACACTTTCCATATGTGTGCAATACGTAATTAAAAGTTGGGCCAGCCTGTTTTACTACGCCCAAAAAACACAAGGACATCTTGCATAAATTCTGTATATATATTTAATGCTGTATAAACCCCATAATCCGCCTCAAACTCTCACTGCCATATCCTCTAATTCCTACCAAGTAATGGAGTCTTCTTCTTCTTTTTCTTCTTGGGCACTTATAGCAATGGCATCACTAGCAGCCTTAGACCCAAATCTGCCGTTGGCAAGTATTTATCTTATAACTATCTCAATGTCACTTGGGCCCCAGCTGGACCATATTGGCGTCAAGGCCGTAAGATTTATGTTTCCGAGTTGTTTAACTCAAAACGACTCAACTCCTATCAATACATTCGTGTTGAAGAAATGCGTGCATTTATGTCACGCCTTTGCACCTTGTCAGGGACAGGGAAGCCACTTAAGCTAAAAGACCATCTCTTTGTTCATACTCTAAACATTATAAGCAGAGTTGTATTTGGTAAAAACTGTGTTAGCAGTGAGTCCAAAAATGAGACCTCAATAGTGACACATGAAGAGTTACTAGAAATGTTAGACGAGTTGTTTTTCCTACATGGGGTGTTTAATATAGGGGACTGGATACCATGGCTTGATTTCCTAGACATGCAGAGGTATGTGATGCGAATGAAGGCTTTAAGTAAGAAATTTGATAAATTCCTTGACCATGTCTTCCATGAACACAACGCAAAGAAGGAGGGAGCGAATGATTTTGTGCCAAAGGAGATGGCGAAATTATTAGTGCAGCTCGCTGATGATCCTAATGCTGATACTAAGCTCTCCTATGACAGTATCAAGGCGTTCATTCAGGTCAGGGCCGGCCCAACAAAATTTGGGGCCTGAGGTGAAAATTTTATATGAGGCCTTTTTATATGTAAACATTAATTAAATAAAATTATATAATAATAACTAAATTAAGACTAATTTGATGTAAATACAGAAATTGTTGAATAATACTAACTAAACTAAGGTTAATTTCATATAAAAGATTGAATATCATTATTGAACCATAAATTTAAACAAAAAGAATTAAAAAAATATATATATATTTTTTAAAAGAAACTTACTTTAACTTGAATATATGACTATGCATAGTTAAGTAAAGTTGTAATCTAAATTTTAATTTTGTATATACTTTTTAAGAGAAAGAGATAGATAGATATTATTTGGCGTGTGGCTTAGTAGGAGATTAGTTTACAAAAATTAAGCTCCCAAACTATTAGAGGAGATTAGTCATCATTAATGATTTATCACATTTGCAGCAATTTTTTTTTTTTTTTTGAAACATTTTTGGGTTTTAATTGGTTTAAATTTTTATTGGTCTCTTATTTTGGAAGCCTTGTTAGAAATGAAAAAGAAAAATACTAAAAATACTACAAAATGTTCACAATATAATGTGATAATGACTGTAATTGATGAATTTCAACAACTTAATTTTTTGTATTTGAATTACTTTTTTATGTGATTGGTGACATGTCAATTAAATCTATAATAAAATTTGTGGTATTTTTAGCATCACTCTTTAAAAAAAGTACCAATTATTTAAAAAATGTTATATTTTAAAAAACTTTTGGACCTTTTATTGAGAAAAATGGGGCCTTTTTTTAGTAGAGAAATTTTATTTTGGTTGCGGGGCCTTAGGCCTAGGCCTAAGTTGCCTAGGCCTTGGGCCGGCCCTGATTCAGGTAATACCACTATCATTTTAATTCAGATTTTTATATTTTACTCTTGTATCTCACTTTCTTCTTTTTCCTTTTTTTTTTTTGGGTTCTTGTCTTTCGAAGACATTGTTAGTGACAACTTATTTTACAACATTTTTATAAACTGTTCTTATTTCAGTCCACTACTAATGTAGTCACTCACCAAATCAACATCTTGTGAAATATTTTGCAAAATAGTTTGTAACTCTAACATTTTCCAAAGTAATTTCCCACAAATGAATTACTTGAATATCCATAAAAGATTTTAGAATTGTATTCCAAATTTTTATTAAGCAAGCCGGCATTATACTGTGGAAGCATGCATGCCTCTTTTTGTAATTACAGTAGTAGCGCCTGTTGGCCTAGCTCAGTAAATATTGAGGCATAGATGATAACTTTATATTAGACTTTTTTCTCTTTTTTTTTTTTTTTTTTTTTTTTTTCTTAAAAAAAAATTTCTATCATATCAATTAAATAACAATATTCGGCTATTTATATTTAAGTTCGTTTATTTAAAAACCATTCTTCTTATTATTTTAAAATCATATTTTGCTTTATGTTGCAAACTTGGAACATCAATTTAGTATTATTAATTATATTATATGACCAAAATTAGAGGGCCTTCGAAGGAGGGGGCCTTCTACTTCAAGGCCATAGACAATTATCTTAGTACGTGATAATGATGGAAAAGCCAGTCTTATGATAAGGAAATCTATGATAAGGTTCCGTTCAAACTAATATTGCACAAGGGATAATTATGTCAAAAACATATATATAGTAGGCCTGCATTTGTCAAAATCAAAGGGTTACTTACAATATCTTCTTCTTTTTCTCTCCCAATCAACACTCTAATTGAAGACTCATTTGCAATAATAATTTCTCCAACAAAAATTAGGGTTGAAATTAAAAAATAAGTAAGTTCATTAGTTGCTAAGGAATATATATTAAGATGTCAACATTAAAAAATCAGTTCACATTAATCTGCAATTTTCACCTCAAACAAGCCATAAATTTGTTAATTTTGACATTAATACCGAATTAGAATGTTAATTGCTAAATTTTGTAGTTTATGGTTATCATAAAAAATTTCCTATAATATACTGTGGATATCTACAATTAACTCATATTTTAAATTCAATAAAAAAAAAAAAAAGACTCCTATATACATTTTTTTAATAAATTTGATAGTTACAATATGAGATGTGGTAGTTGAGTTGTAAGACTTTAGACAAAAACCAATATATTTTAAATATGCTAGACTTTAATCATGTTATATGAAAGCCGTTTGTTAGAGTTTCAGCTTGACCTCTAGACATTAATCTTTGTCTTGTGAAACAAAATTAGGACCTAATAGCTGGAGGCACAGATACATCCATAACGACTATGGAATGGGCAATGTCCGAACTCTTAAAGCAACCACATCTCATCAAAAAAGCTACAGAAGAGCTAGATAAAGTAATAGGGAGAGACAGATGGGTGGAAGAGATTGACATTCCACAACTTCCTTATATTGAAGCAATTGTCAAGGAGACAATGAGAAAGCACCCTGTGGCTGGATTGCTTGCACCACATTTAGCTGTGCAAGATTGTGATGTAACTGGTTACAAAATCCAGAAAGGAACTAGAGTCTTCATAAACACATGGAGTACAGGGAGAGACTCATCAATATGGGATGCACCAGAAGAGTTCTGCCCAGAGAGGTTTTTGGGGTAAGGCTATTGATGTGAAGGGCCAAAGTTTTGAGCTATTACCATTTGGTTCTGGGAGGAGAATGTGTCCTGGCTATAGCTTTGGACTCAAGGTGATTAGCTCTACCTTGGCTAATATGATACATGGATTTAACTGGAAACTACCAGAAAATATGAAAAATGAAGATTTAAGCATGGATGAAGTTTATGGATTTGCAACATCTCGCAAATTCCCACTTGTTGCAATGATGGAACCTCGACTCCCTCTTCATCTTTATTAGTTGTGAATTTGATGTGTAATGAACAATATATATATATATATATATATATATATATATATTATATTTGTTTTTCTTTTACCAAATTTTCTGTATTGAATCACTTCCTACTTGTGTTGTATGCCCATGCTACCATTCTACTATATAAATGTGTCGTAGTTATGTACCATGGGCTTTGCTCAATAAATAAAATCTTGGAAAAGAAGTTACTTCAGGGCTCTATCTTGCGATGTGGCGAATGAGCTAGGTAAAATGTGCAGTAAGAAACTAAAACTTTTGTTGGCTCAATTACATTTGTAATTCTTATTTGTCCATCCCACTTTTGAAAGGGATTGAATATCACTGTCCACCGCACATTATATAGCCTCTTCCTTCTTACCCAAAGAAGATAATGTTGGTTTTTAGACCCCTTGAAACCACAATTGGATTAACCTAGGTAATTAGCCAAGTTGTTACTTAGTCAAATTATACAAATCTAGGTTAACACAATCAAACAATCATATCAAGTAAAGCAGCGGAAAGATAAATAACACACGATATGATCACCCAGGAAACCAAACCGGTAAAAACCTGAGGAGGATTTAACCTAACTATCCTCAAGGTAAACCTGAATCCACTATCTTGAAAAAATCGAAGTTCATACAATAAGACTTACAAACTCCCCGTTTGACTTCTTATTGCTACCCACCAGTAGAACTTACTGACACGATCACGTGCAAGCTCCGAGATCACGGACTCCTTCTTTCTTGGATTCACTACCAGATACAAGCACACCCGCTTGTGTTTCTTTAAGCTTCAATGGCAGCAACTGAATTGATCATCAAGGTGTAGATAACATCTTCTCCTTGAAAACCCTAAGTTTTGTGTAAAGGAAAGCTCCTCTAGATCTCACAAGAGATTTACACAAAACAGCAATATGAGCAACTTTAGAGAGGTTTTGGGTACAAAACCCTAAATACAAAGGAGGCACAAGAGGCACTCAAATCTCTCTAAAACAGCCACTTAAAAACGTGCTTAGGGTTTCCTTTATATACTGGGAGAAGTAGATCTGAAACCCTAATCCTTAATGGGCTTGGGCTGAGTTGGAAATTCTGCAGAAAAAACAATCTGCACGACTTTCGATCGATCGAGTCTAATTCTCGATCGATCGAGTCTAATTCTCGATCGATCGAGCCAGGCAGATTTACACAGTAAATCCTGCAGAACACTCGATTCCAACTTTACATATAAACACACTTTGAGCAAGTCTAAAACAAAGACTAAACAACCTGTTTTGATCATGGTTTGACAACAATACACATTAGAGTTCTAAATACATTAGTTCCTAACTCTTTAGAATCTAACAAACTCCCCCTTTGGCAATCCGTGACAAAACACAACTAAAAACTCAAAGTTTACAAAGAAAAGCCCTTTACAAAAAAATGCTCAATACAACAAATTCAATCCTAACTACTATCCATCAGTTGCAAGTGTAGACAGCAGCTCAATTGAATCAACCTGTATATTTCCTGAAACACTAAACAAAATGCATAAACGCATGTGTGACAGAAAAACAGTAAATCAACAAATATGCAAACTAATTCTCCCCCTAAGTTAGATACATCAAAAACAATGTTAACTCCCCCTACAATGTTAACTCCCCCTAAACAGAACATTCTTGTATTTTCCACACATATTCCCACATTTATTAAATCTCCCCATTTTTATCACGTATTGATAAAGACAACTCAAAAGAGTAAACATACGCAACAAAGGATAAGAGAACATAGAGAATCAAGGGAACACAAAACAATTCAGCTCTATAGAAAATAGAGGCAACTCCCCCTATGAAGAGTAACAAAAACTCCCCTTAACAACAAAGGTTAAGAAAAAAAACTTTTCTCCCCCTATAAAAATAGGATAAACAAAACAAGTTTTGGGAAAAAATTTTGGGGAAAATTTAGGAGGTGAGGATAAATAAAAAAACACAAACCAATTTTTTTTTTTTTAAAAAAACTAAGTTGAGGATACACATGAAGAAAAAATATTCTCTCTTTCAATAAAATGCAAACATGGCACTATGTGACCCATAAACAATTGCATGAGTAGAGAAAATATTTGCACATTGATTATCCATCATATCTCTTAAGAAAAATATTTTCTACAGTTCACACATAAAAAAGGCATATACTAGAAAGTACATAGCTCAAAAATTAATCAATCAAATTTTTGATCAAGTTAAGTACCCAATGTAGCAAAGTGTATGCATGTTATGTGCGAAAACAATGAGAGATATGACTGCAAAACTGCAAGATGGATACAAAAACAATGCAATGCAATGCATGTGAATCCTAAACACAAATGATGCATGAAAAAAATAGATTGGTCAAATACTTAAAAACTGAAAATTTTTCAGTTTCGATCAATCGAACATCGATCGAACATCAATCGAGTCAGGCAGACTCAAACCAAAAATTTTAATCGCAATTTCGATTGATCGAAAAACAGGTTCGATCGATCGAAAGTCTAGAAAAATCAGATTTTTGAAAAACAGAGCATTTTAATGCAGAAACTCCTCAAAGCACAAACATTAAACACATGTTGCATTAAAATCAAGGAACTTTTAATCTTGGATGGCCACAACAAAATCATCACACACAATATAAAGTACCAAGTTTAGCAAAGAGGAACTTGTGTAGTGTGTGCAACTAGCAAAAGCTTGAGATACATGTGAGGTGATATGTGAATATCAATCAATCACAAAATCTACAAAATTCATCACATAGAATTTAAAAGAGACTATCACATAAAGAGTTACATCATATAACTTTCACATCTCCTAGAACATAAGCTTGCAATTATGTAAGTTTCTTGAATTTTGCCTCATAATATACACACCAATTTTAATTTTGTGATTTGGCATTAAGCCTAATAGTACACACCAATTTTAAGCATTAAGCAATTAAACCGAGGCTACACCTTATGTTCTTTTTGTGCATGTGCTACACTTTCTCGAGCACAAACTCTTACGATATGCACTAAGGTGTTCATGATTGGCTAGTGAACAGTGGTGAGATGGTTATTTATGCCTTTCTCAAAAGGATCAAGTCCGACAGTCAAATAACATGTGACTTCAAGATTAAGACAAAGTGATAAACACTATAAACATCTTTCCCACACAACATGCACTACAAAGCTTCAACTAGTCAAGTGTAACAAATAAGCTCATCAAAGCTAAACAAGGTACATAAACTTGTTATGTAAAGATAATATGGCCAATCCTTGATTATAAATCCAAGATGTGAAATACAAAACACAAAAATCTTTTTGGTTTTAAAAACTATATGACCAAAAACAAAAAAACACATATTATGCTAAATGAACAATGCAAATGCAATGCATGACAGTGCTTAACTAAGCTATAGAGGGTAGACAAACAAGACATATCAATTTCTTAATTAACCCTTGAGTACATGTACAAATTAGTATATACTCACACGAAATCAAAAATAGCTTAGCACTTATATAACACATACTTTTCAAGTTTCTCCATAATGTCAAGCATGTTCTAAATCAAGAGAGATATTATAATTCATGTAATCCTCAAGAAAAATAAAACAAGACTAAAAAGCAGAAACAAAACATGTCCACAAATAATTGAAAGAATTAAATCAGGGACAAGTCAGCAACACTCACCTTAGAGAATCTTTTCTCACCCATCTAGCACGAGTTTTCGGCTTTGTAGGTGAAAATCCATGAGAAGCAGAGTGTATTTGAGGAATTACACCTATCTTCTGAGAAAAACTGAAATCCTGCAAATTCCTTTCACAAGCCAACAAGCTTAAATTTTTCAAAATAATATGAAACAATTTATATGGACTTATGGCAGGAGAAATATCATCACATATCCTAGATTGAAACACAGAATGCTTAAATTTCAATTTATAACAATTAGAACGAATGTGACCATGGACACCACAAAAGTGGCAAACAGGAACAAATTTAGGAACATCAGTATTCCTAACAACAAGTCTAGTCTCAGATTTTGGTTTTTGCCTTAACAAAGAATAATTTGGTCTAATATGACCAACAACACTACAAAGGTGACAAGTAGGCACAAAAACAGATTTATTATGCTCTTTAACAGTAGGTTTAGACTTAGGTTTAGAAACTTCAGCGTCTACATCAGAACTTTTACCTTTGTCTAACCTAGCAAAATAAGTCTTTTCTTTATTATTCCTCTTAAAATGAGGGATATAAACTTTCTCAGTTTTAGGTTTAAGAGAAACAGAAATACTTCTGTTATCAACAGTAGGCTTGGTACTAGTCAAATTTTCAACTTTAGCTTTAGATTCAACTAACTCTTGTTCCAAGCTTTTCATCTTCTCATCTTGAGAGAAAATTTGATTTCTCAAAAATTTATTCTTTTTATTAGACTCATCTAATCTAACAAACAATTCCTCTTTTTAAAGATTAGCCAATTTTAACTCTTCCTTGAATTTCTTAGCAATTTTCAAAGATTTAGATAATTCCTTACGAAGAGTTTCACAGACATCAATAAAATCAACAGAAGCATGAGCAGAAACATGATCAGAAAAACACTTCAAATTATCCATGACAACAAGGGTCAAGGATCAGCTCTTAGATCAAAAGATCTAAAACAAAAGAAGAGCTACCCGCTCTGATACCACTTGTTGGTTTTTAGACCCCTTGAAACCACAATTGGATTAACCTAGGTAATTAGCCAAGTTGTTATTTAGTCAAATTATACAAATCTAGGTTAACACAATCAAACAATCATATCAAGTAAAGCAGCGGAAAGATAAATAACACACGATATGATCACCCAGGAAACCAAACCGGTAAAAACCTAGGGAGGATTTAACCTAGCTATCCTCAAGGTAAGCCTGAATCCACTATCTTGAAAGAATCGAAGTTCATACAATAAGACTTACAAACTCCCCGTTTGACTTCTTATTGCTACCCACCAGTAGAACTTATTGACACGGCCACGTGCAAGCTCCGAGACCACGGACTTCTTTTTTCTTGGATTCACTACCAGATACAAGCACACCCGCTTGTGTTTCTTTAAGCTTCAATGGCAGCAACTGAATTGATCATCAAGGTGTAGATAACATCTTCTCCTTGAAAACCCTAAGCTTTGTGTAAAGGAAAGCTCCTCTAGATCTCACAAGAGATTTACACAAAACAACAATATGAGCAACCTTAGAGAGGTTTTGGGTACAAAACCTTAAATACAAAGGAGGCACAAGGGGCACTCAAATCTCTCTAAAACAGCCACTTAAAAACGTGCTTAGGGTTTCCTTTATATATTGGGAGAAGTAGATCTGAAACCCTAATCCTTAATGGGCTTGGTCTGAGTTGGAAATTCTGCAGAAAAAACAATCTGCACGACTTTCGATCGATCGAGTCTAATTCTCGATCGATCGAGCCAGGCAGATTTACACAGTAAATTCTGCAGAACACTCGATTCAAACTTTATATATAAACACACTTTGAGCAAGTCTAAAACAAAGACTAAACAACTTGTTTTGATCATGGTTTGCCAACAATACACATTAGAGTTCTAAATACATTAGTTCCTAACTCTTTAGAACCTAACAGATAAAATTCCTCCTAATGAGCCACCTCCCACCCAAATAATAGGACAGCTATATGCATGAGTAAGTTTGAGGAATGAATTATAATATTCACACCAGTAATCGTAACTTCTTCCTAACTAATACCTATTTTTTATTGAAATAAAATGAGTACTTACCTCTATGATCTTGGAAGCAACTTCTCCACATAATAATCTATTAGAAATTATATGCACATCGGAATAAAATTTCATTTTCAGACTTTAACTCTCTTGTTTAAAAATATTACCAAAGCAAGGTTGTTTTACCCTATTTAAGAGTACTAGCATCAGCTCTTTTAAAAAATTTAGTATTTAATTCATTAAAAAGTTACTTTATTTATTATAACACACTATTTTATAGCTCAATTTACATCATGTAGTCTCTCTCTCTCTCTCTCTCTCTCTCTCCATAGTAGCAGCAGCCACACCCCACAGCACTCCACCACCATAAACCCACAAGCCACCACCTTAAAACCCAAATTTGCAACCCAACACTACTAGAAATCCACCACCACCACTCAAACACAACCCACCATCACCCAACCACCACCACAAGTCTAGAAAAACCCAAATCAAACCAAAAACTCATTACAAAACATAAGTAAAAAATGCAAACAACCCAAATTAATAAATAAATAAATAAATAAAAACCCATCAATGATCTGTGAGAAAATTATGATTTAAAAAGTTTTATAAAAACACTTGTTTAATGTATTCATAATGCAAAAAAAAAAAAAAAAAAAAAAAGTGTTTGGTACCATATTTCAAATAACATATGTAATTTTACACAATTCATAAACCCAGCTGGGTTATTAAAATCTAGCCGGGCCACACGGTTTTCTTAGAACACGCCGGGTTTTACCTATTTTGACCGGGTGTTATGCTCATTCGATCCAATTGATGACCTGGACCTAGGGGTGTGCATAGGTTGGGTTGGGTTAAGGGAATTTTTTGACCCAACCCACCATGGTGGGTTAAAAAAAATTCAACCCAACCCATCACATAAGTCCAACCCAACCCACATGGGTCGGGTTGGGTCGACTTGAATCCATGGGTTGGACAATTTTTTTTTTATTACTATTATTATTAAATTGAGCAGAAAAAAAAAAATCATATCTGCCACCTGAGTTAATAAACAAAATATACATTAATATATGAACTAATATTTCAACTCAATTATACATTAATATATGAACTAATATACATTAATATTGGCTTTTATATAGGATAGGAAGAAGAGCTGGTTATTTAAAAAAATTTATTAATTATATAATATATTTTAAATATATGGGTGGGTCGGGTCGAGTTTGGCGAGTTTGGAATTTTATGACCCAAACCCGACCCGACCCGCTATTAAAAAAAAATTTGTTACCCAACCCACCAAGCCCTAAAAACCGACCCAACCCGGCGGGTTGGGTTGGGTCGGGTCGGTTTTGGCGGGTTGGTGGGTTGACTGCACACCCCTACCTAGACCGATCTATGTGCCAAGTCACCGAATTACTGATCCAATTGTTTGAGCTGGGTTGGGTTCAATAATACTAGTTTAAACACTAAAAACTGTTGTTTGAACATCGCTACCAAACATAGTGACCCCAAATTGGCCTCTACCCAATTCTTTGCCAAACGTACAGTACTGCTTAACACCCTCTTATGTGTAAAAATTATACATACCAATAATAAAAAATAGTACTCAATATTGTATTGTCACGAAAATATTGATTGCTTAAACAGTACTGCTCTAATCCGAATATCAAAAAACTGTATTTGGCTTGCATTAGTTTGCATATTGCTTGCCAAAAATTGTGTCTGGTCCAAAGGCAAGTTTTAGGCTTGGAACTGAGAGAGATAGACTGAGGTTGACACTTTGAAATTTAGATTAGAAATTCAATTCAATTTTCAAAGAACATTGAATTTTCAAGGGGAAAGAGAATAAGAATTTTAGATCAAGAGTCTGAATTTGAAAAATGCAATAGTCTGGGAGGGAGGTGATTGTAGGTTGATTTAGAATTGAGCTATAAAATTTATAATGCTTTTAGTTCAAATTTATTATTATTTGAATATAAAATTGTAAATCTTAGAACAGTCTATGTGTACGTTGGTTTAGCTTTTTCATGTTTTAACTGGGCACAAAACTTAGAAGCAATAAAATTATGTTTTCTAACTAAATTAAAAAATATATATGTTTGAATTTAAATAATGAACCTAATATACTGCACTTAAGGTATCATACAGTCATACCTAAAGTTTTACCTGATTTAATTTGCATTGCACATGATTCCTTTTGTTTTATAATAAAATTCAGAAAAAAAGATAAAGAGAGGAAGAAGAAATATATCATTTTACATTAAAAGAGTCTCACTTAGATCTCATTCAAAGTAGTTTTTGGGTGCATAGAACAGATTAGCAACTACTTAAAATTAAAAATCATGCACCAAACTCCAAACCAAGATAAAGTTTAGTTGTTTTCTGGGCCCTCTGGGACAATACAAAGGATGTGGAGTGAAAAGGTTTGGACCCGGCCAGATCATAGTGCAACGTGAACGATGTGGCTCAGGCTGTAGCTGCAATGTCGACAGCATTTAGCTTCATCAAAGTAAGAGATATGTTGGGAAAGGGAAAGTAGTGGTGGATGGTGACTCAGACTCTGCTGCAAATAGCAACAAAAAAAAAAATTGTGTATATAGATTAGAAATGTGATCAACTGTTTCGGATTCTTACCGACTTTTGCCATATGCGTACAATAACATTGGCTCCATCTGTCTCTCAGTGTCTTACTACGTCCCAAAAAACACAAGGGCATCGTGTGCATGAATGGTGTATATATATTTCGGGTAAACTGCAGGGCCTAAGTACAAACCCCATAATAATTCCTACCAAATGGAGTATTCTTTTTCTTCTTCTGCTTGGTCTCTTTTAGTAATTGCATTGCTAGCAGCTTTAGCCACTCTCAAAATTATTTTCTTTCAAACGCGACCAACTAAAATTTCCACCAGGTCCAAAACCATGGCCGATCATAGGCAATATAAATCTTGTGGGCTCTCATCCTCCCCAATCCCTTCACAATTTGGCCAAAAAATATGGACCAATTATGCAACTAAAGTTTGGATCCTTCCCTGTTTTGGTTGCCTTATCTGCTGAAATGGCAAAGGAATTCCTAAAAACACTTGACCATGTCTTTGCCTCTAGACCCAAATCTGCTGCTGGCAAGAATTTATCATATAACCATCACAATATTACATGGGCACCTTATGGACCATATTGGCGCTAAGGCCGTAAGATTTATGCCTCCGAGATGTTTAACTCAACACGACTCAACTCCTATCAATACATTCGTCACGCCTTTGCACCTTGTCGGGAAAGCCAATTATGCTAAAAGGCCATCTCTTTCATCTTTCTCTAAACGTTATAAGCAGAATTGTATTTGGCAAAATGTATGCTAGTGAGTCCAAATATGAGACCCCAATAATCACAGTTAAAGATTTTCAAGAAATGTTAGTCGAGTTGTTCTTTCTAAATGGGTTGTTAAATATAGGGGACTGGCTACCGCGCGTGGCTTGATTTCTTTGACTTGCAGGGGTATGTGAAGTGAATGAAGGCTTTAATTAAAAATTTTGATCAATTCCTTGATCATGTATTTGTTGAACACAAGGCAAAGAAGGAAGGAGTGAAAGATTTTGTGCCAAAGGACATAGTGAACGTATTATTGCAACTCGCTGATGATCCTAATGTTGATATTAAGCTCACCTATGACAATATCAAGGCATTCATTCAGGTAATACCATTACCTTTTTGTTTCTTCTTCTTTATTTTTTGGGAGAAGATCTTTTTTAAGTGTTTATATTTTCCTCTTGTTTTACTTTCTTTTTTTTTCTTTTTTTTTTTGGGGGGGGAGGGGGGGTGGGGAAGTTATTTGAACAAAATTGTTATCCCACTAGTGAATTACGTAGAGTATTTACTAAAGATTTCGGAAGTGTTTTTCAATTATTTTTACTTAATAAATGTAAAAAAAATCGATTAAGTAATACTTATTTCACTTTCTATATTTAAATTTATTTATTTAAAATTTATTCCTCTTGTTTTTGGAAGCTAGATTTTGCTATATGTTGCAATATAAATATAGTGTTGTATTATATGTGACCAAATATAGTGTTGCAATATAAATATAGTGTTGCTATACCCTTAGTCAATTGTCTATGGCTTTTAAGTAGAAGCCCCCTAATTTTAAAATTAGGGGGCTTCTACTTGAAGGCCATAGACAATTGACTAATGGTATGTTTGATAGACTGTAATATAATAGTTATTCATATAGTTTAGATATTTAGTAGTTGGGTTATGTTTTTATTACAGGAAATAGTCATTCCTCATAAATAACTATTCTTTAAAATGAGGAATAACTATTCATCTTTAAAAGAGTTGTAATAGCTATTCCTTCATAGGTGTATTAATTTCTAAAATTAATATATTTTCAAATAAACAAATTTTCCATATGCACATAACAATTATGAAAATAAAAATCATTAAAAAATAACTAATCTCTCTTTCAAATTGAAAAAAAAAAAAAAAAATTTATTTTTTAGGAAATATAATCATATGAGTAAGATATTTCCTAAAATATATCTTAAGTTTGATTTAAAATACTTTCATTCCATTGTTTTCAGGATTCAGATCCTCTAGATTTCCTAGAGTACTCTACCAATAGATTTCCTTAAATCCTAACCACTCTTTAATGATTTAATGATCTAAATTCTACCATATCAGCATTCGACAAACAATATTCTTAAAATAATAAAATAATGTTGCAAACAAAACAATTAAGATTATTGTTAGTGAAATGCCAATATGGCAAAATCTAGACCATTAAATCATTAAAGAATGGTTAAGATTTAAGGAAATGACGAAACTACACTGTTGGTCCCTTAAGTTTACCTTGTATGCGCAATTGATCCCTCAAGTTTCAAATGAGCGCAATTAGTCCCTTAAGTTTTCAAAATGAGCCATATAAGTCCTTCTGTTAACTTCTGTTAGTAATGTTGCTTACATGGCTAATGGAATAATGATCTGTCATTTTTTTTAAAGACATGACATTTTTTTTATTAAAAAATTACAAAAATAAATTTACACGTAAAAAAAAATCTAAACTGTTCCAATCAATTCTATAATTACACCCTCGTTGTCTAAATACAATTAGAACAAGACAAGGTATTACTAAAGTTTATATGCAAAAATTATCCCAATACCACTGGTAGAAATTGCCAAAACAACTGGTTTACAATCTAAACAGCTTAGCTAATCAGATATCTAAACAATAATAGAAATTAACATATTCCTATACCATTCAAAAGAACCTATCAAACTCAACAATCGTTATCCCTGAGACCCTGACTTCTCAACTTCTCAAAGACACCAAGAGCTTCCATTGATCTTTGTCACCTAACACATTCTTTCTCTCTGCAACTTTTATTCTCTTCATTTTCTTTGTGTCCCAGCCTCCATATCTGAACCCTTGCTTTCTCTCTTACGCATACATCTGCCTTTTGACACTCCAACAATCTTCAAAAAGTCTCTGAAAAGCATAATAGCACAAGAACCATATTCCTATACATAGTATCCAGTCACTACCACCACCACCACCACCAAACCTCTGCTCTGTGGCTTTGCCGAAAGTCGAAGTGAGATCCAACCACCCCGCCATGTCGGAAACTCGTCCATCTCCGACCACCGAAAACAACTATATCGTTCGGTTGTTGCGTACACTGTAGTCGTCATCATATTCTTCTTCTTCTCCTCCTCCATGATTGATATCGAGCTCTTTGTCTTTGCTCTGAAAGATAATGGCCGGCTTGGAACGGTTCAATATCGCTCTCATGGGTTTTACATGAATTAGAATGGGTCAAAATTTTTTTTTTCCACTTTTAAATACACTTTTGCAATTTTTTTAATAAAAAAAACTACATCATTAAAAAAAATGGCATGTCATTATTCCGTTAGCCACATAAACAACATAACTAACGAAAGTTAACAGAAAGACTTATATGGCTCATTTTGAAAACTTAAGGGACCAATTACGCTCACTTGAAACTTAAGGAACCAATTGTGCACATAGAGTAAACTTGAGGGACAAACAGTGTAGTTTTGCCTAAGGAAATCTATTTGGTAGAGTACCTTAGGAAATCTAGAGGATCTAAATCCTTGTTTTCAGGGTTTTATTATTGTATTGTCACCAAACAAATGAATAGTGATAAGTATTACAATATAGCATCTTGTATTCCTTGTAATACCTATTCCTATTCTAAGTAATTACTGGTATGCCCTAAGTGATCTGGTGGAAGAGCTAGCCTTATAAGGCAATGCAAAAATAAGGTTCCGGTCAGAATAATATTGCAAGGAATAATTATTTTAAAAACATTATTATGCATCTTTGGCATGATGGTCGTTCCACAAGTACAAGTTTTTGTGAAAGTAAAAGGCTAGAGTCAAGATTCAAGTCTCTAGAGGGAATTTCACACACGTATACACTTAAATGATTAAGTAGGATTTTGATCTCAAATAATAATAAAAAATAATGTCAAAAACATATTGGATTGCATTTGAAAATTATAGGATTATTTGCAATTTCCGATCTTTTTTTATTTTAATTTCTCCAACGCAAGTAAGTGTCGAAATTAACAAATTACTAAGTTCGGTACTTGCTAAGGTATATTAATATGTCAAAATTAACAAATTAGTTCTCATCGATTTGCACTTTTCACCTTAATCAACCCACAAATTTGTTAATTTTGAGATTGATCTCATGTTAGAATTTTAGTTATTAAACTTCAAAGTTTACTGGGAATATTAGAAATCACCTATAATCTAGCATCGATAGTTACAATTAACTGAAAGGTTGTAATTAATTCTACTATTATATGACAACCATTGTTAAAGTTTCGAATTTTAGCTTGCCCCCTTGACATTGACATTATTAATCTTGCTTTTGTTAATCAATATTAACTAGCTTGTAACCCTATACATATGCATGAATACACTTAAAGATATACAATAAAATGCATAATATAATTTATATATATATATATATAAATTAAATACTATTGATAGTCATTTTTATATTTTATTAATACTTTAAAAAAATTTGTAAAGATATTATTAGGTATAAAATGTAAATTGTCCATGTTTTTTTTTAAAAAAAAATTATTGTGAATCACCTTTTTTTTTTACAATTCATTTATTCTAGACTCTTTGATTTTTGTACTTAATAACTAACTTGGATGAATATTTATGATGTGGTCCCACATTTGATTCTAAAATTAAGAAATAAAACTCTTTAAGAATATAATAATTTAGGACACATAGCGCAAAATTGGAACTCTAGTTTGAAATTCTAATTTGAGTTTCCCTCAGCTTCACCTATTATTATATATATAGTTTTTTTTTTAATTATTATGAAGCACTTTTTTTTTTACAATTCATTTATTCTAGACTCTTTGGTTTTTATACTTAATAACTTACTTGGATGAATATTTATGATGTGATAAACTATTTAAGAATAAATAATTTAGGACACATGGCGAAAAATTGGAACTTTAATTTGAAATTCTAATTTGAGTTTCTCTCAGTTTCACCTATTATTATTATTATTATTATTATTATTATTATTATTATTATTATTATTATCATTATAGATTAGGACCTACTAGCTGGAGGCACCGACATTTCGGGAACAACTATGGAATGGGCAATGTCTAAACTCTTAAAGCAACCACATCACATAAAAAAGGCCACTAAAGAGCTCGATAAAATAATTGGAAGAGAGAGATGGGTGGAAGAGATTGACATTCCACAACTGCCTTATATTGAAGCAATTGTCAAAGAGACAATGAGGAAACACCCTATGGCTGGATTACTTGTATCACATTTGGCTCTTGAAGATTGTGATGTAGCTGGTTACAAAATCCGAAGAGGAACTAGAGTCTTCATAAACACATGAAGTATAGGGAGAGACTCATCAGTATGGGATGCACCAGAAGAGTTCCGCCCAAAGAGATTTTAGGTAAGGATATTGATGTGAAGGGTCAAAATTTTGAGCTTTTGCCATTTGGTTCAGGGAGGAGAATGTGCCCTGGCTATAGCTTTGGGCTCAAGGTGATTAGCTCTACTTTGGCTAATATGTTACAAGGATTTAATTGGAAACTACCGGAAAATACGAAAAATGAAGATTTAAGCATGGATGAAGTTTATGGATTTGCAACATCTCGCAAATTCCCACTTATTGCAGTGATGGAACCTCGACTCCCTCTTCATACTTATCAAATGTGTACGTTTTTAGATCCCTGTAAAACACAAGTTGTTTAACCTAGTTATTTAGCCAAGTGATTACTTAGATAAATTATTCAGATCTAGGTTAAAACAATAAAGTCATAACATGTAAAGCAGCAGAAAATAAAGAACACAAAGATCTGATGACCAAGGAAAACCTAACCGGTAAAAAACCTGAGGAGGATTTAACCTAGCTATCCTCAATGTAAAACAGATCCACTATGAAAGAATTGAAGTTTGTACAATAAGACTTAGACCACTAACATCCTATTGCTACCTCGTGTAGAAAACTTACTACCACGACCACGTGACAGCTCCGAGTCCACAGACTACTTCTTTCCTTGATCTACAGCAACCACAAGTTCTCCTACTTGTGACTTTAAGACTCTACTCAAAGGTTTTGGATCTTCTTGAAAGTTCTTTATGCAGCAACTGAAACGATCACCAAGTTCTTGACATAATCTTGATTTTGATAACCCTAAGTATGTATGAAGGTAAACACATCTAGATCTCACAAGAGATTCAACACACAGCACATCAAAGACTTTAGAGAGCTTTTAGGTACAAAACCCTAGATCTACAAAAGAGGCACACTCTTCTCTCTCTAAAACTCTCTTAAAAAATGTGCTTAAGGTTTCCTTTATATACTAGAAGAAGTAGATCTGAAACTCTAATCCTTAATGGGCTTGAACTGCTGTTTGGGCCAACTTAAAAATTCTACAAATACGTGTTTCGATCGATCGAGCCTTACTTTCGATCGATCGAGCTTTGCAATTTTGCACAGTAAGTTTCTGCATTCAGCTCGATTCAAACTATAACAAATAAACTTTGAGCAAGCCTAAACCTAAACTCATTGTTTTGTTCATGGTTTGCTAAAAAATACAAAGTGAAGTTCTAATATATTTAGTTCCTAAAGTCTTAGAACCTAACAAAATGTGAATTTGATATATAATTGTGTTGTTGTCATGGACCAAGGCTTTGCTTATTAGTAAATAAAATCTTGGAAATGATGTTAGTTATGGGCTTTATTTTGCGATATGGTGAACGAGATAGTTAAAATGTGTAGTATTAATAAAATAAAACTTTTGCTGATTCAACTACATTATTTTTAAATAGTAGTGACCTTGGGTCAGAAGCTCTTAAAGAGGAGTCTCATTACCATTATTATCTCCATTTCCAAATCCACCACTGTCACTCCTCATATCAAGTTAAATTTTACTTAGTGCTTTCCCTCGAAATAATTTGAAAGTAATTAATGCCTCAACCTTTTCTTCGACTTTCATGTTTCCACTTTTGGCCAGCACCAACTTGTGGTTAATTAATAAATTTTCTAATTCATCCACCATATATACTCAGGTCGTATGCCATTGATGAGGAGCCTCTATAGCTGGGATTCTGATATCTTGTTATGTGGATGATCTAATAGTTATATAGTTATTGGCATGATGTATTCATCTTAAGGAAATATTATGCAGTAGCAAGTTTTCCTTGCTCCATGCGTCTGATCTCTATTTTTAGAAGTTCAAGCAAGTGTGTGCTCTTCTTTCGGCAACCTTGGTGTTCAACTTCATTCTTTCCCTGTGATCGATTGGTGGTCTGTGCCTTCTCCATAATTAACTTCCCACAAATCATATCCTATCAAGTAGGACTCCAAGCATGACCCCGACAATTCGTAGTTGGAATTATTGAGCTTCCTTACGAATGTGAAATACAACTGTTACTGACAATCTTCTCCTTTGATTAGATTCTCTCGAGATCAAACCAATTATGATACCAATTGTTGAGATATCTCGAGGTAGTGATTTTTTTCAAAATAATAAATTTAATTTAACACTCAAGAAGAAAGTATTTTATCAAATACTTTGTTAAAAATCTCCTAACATTCAAACAAAATACACGTAAGCAGTGGCGGAACCAGAAATTTATCTTTGGAGGAGCCATACATAAAATTAGAAAAAAAAAAAAAATCTATGTATATATTAATTACATTTTTTTAAATGGTAAACTGAGTTCATTCAACTAAAAAAGAAGTACAAGATACAAGCAAGAAACAAATGGAAACAATAGGCATTGTCAAATTAATTACATCCATACTACATATAAATCTAGGAAAGTAATGTACATGCAATTTAATTATGAATGATAAATAGTAGTATATTTTAAAATTAAGGTACATACAATGATATATGATATATGGATTATTTTAGTAACAATTAAGTGTGCGTTTGACATTGACTTAAAAAGATAACTTTTTTTTACTATCTAGCTTATTTTTGCTACTATTTATGGGTCTTACTGTACTATTTCAGCTATCTTTTAGCTTTATTTACAGTACTTTTAGCAAAAAATTTTTAATTTCAGCAAAATAAGCTATTCTCAAATGGACCCTAAATATATGGTAAAAAAAAAGTCAAATTATAAAAAGATGAAAGGAAAAGTACCTTGGAAAGTGGGATTATGGTAATGCTACATAGTAACACAGGACACGGCTACAACCTACCCACTTGCTTTGGTAGAGATTCTAGAGAAGATTTTAACCACACACCAATAGTATGATACACGTGGTTATCTAGTCTGCTGTCTGCAACTATTATTTACACAGAAGCTTTGTTACATTGTAAATGACAAAAACTAGAGAGAGACATTCAGACAAAGAGAGCAAGAGAGTTGAGACGCCATAGAGAGAGACTTATATTGCCTTAGCTGAAGCAACCATCCAATGGACAATAACTCTTAATTAGTGTGGATTTGGCATGAATTTATTTGAACTTATATAAATATATATATATATATATATGAGTTTACTCTTTTTTTTATTGGAGTTTTTTTTTATTTTTTTTTATTTTATGGTTTAATTATATTAGACTCTTCGTCTTTTGCACAACATTAACTCACCTAGAACAAGAATTAAAAAAAAAAAAAAAAAAAAAAAAAAACTTAGATAGAACACGTAGCATAAAATTAAACAACAATTGGAATCCAATTTAAAAGATAATTAGAATTTTTTTTTCAGTTTTAGCTTTAATTATATATATATATATATATATATATAGACTACTGTATAACCTGTGCAATTAAGTGTGCATTTGGCATTGGCTTAAAAAGCTAGTTTTTTTTTTTTTTTTTTTTTTTTCTATTTAGCTTATTTTTACTACTATTTATAGGTTGCATTGTACTTTTTAGTATTATTTATGGGTTTCACTGTACTATTTCAGCTACATTTTAGCTTTATTTATAGTACTTTTAACAAAAAATTTTCAATTTTAACAAAATAAGTTATTCTCAAACGGACCCTAAATATACGGTAAAGAAAAGCCAAATTATAAAAAGATGAAAGGAAAAGTACCATGGAAAGTGGGATTATTTTAATGCTACATAGTAACACAGGACACGGCTACAACCTACCCACTTGCTTTGGTAGAGATTCTAGAGAAGATTTTAACCACACACCAATAGTATGAAACACGTGGTTATCTAGTTTGCTGTCTGCAACTATTATTTACACAGAAGCTTTGTTACATTGTAAATGACAAAAACTAGAGAGAGACATTCAGACAGAGAGAGCAAGAGAGTTGAGACGCCATAGAGAGAGACATTCAGACAAAGAGAGCAAGTGAGAGAGTCACCTGTGTCCTACCTTGTGATGAGCAAAATGTTTGCAACTATGTGCTGGTGCGGTGAATCAAAGAGATCTTCAATCTTTTTGTTGTTGTGGTGCAAGTAAGTCCTAGAAGTGTTAGGGTGAAAATTAGATTTTTTTTTTTTTCCCTTTTATTTTGTGAGATATTTGTTAAACTAACTACGTGTTCATCTTAAGATGCAGAAAAATGTTTAATTATTGTAATTTTTTAACATATATATTTATCACTAATTGGATTGTATCCCATTTCAATGAAAGTAATATATATATATATAAGAGAAAAATTTAAAAAAAAAAAAAAAAAAGTGAGGTTTTAAAAAAATGGTACTTAAAAGCTAAAAAATAAAAAACTAACTTATAAGCTTAGCATCTTAAACTAAAAATACTTATAAACCAAGCTTAGGAAGAGCAAGGGAATACAAATAATGCATGGCCACTGACATGATGAAAGCACCCTAACTTTCAAGAAAAATATATGGTTGGAACTGGGGAACACCAAAGATAAAAATTGCCAATTATGTGGTATAGGGCTTCCGGTCTGTTTTATGAGAGTCTTGTATGGTTATTGAAGGCCAGAAACTTCTACCCAAAAAAAAAAAAAAAGGCCAGAAACCAGTGGCGGCTCCAAGAATTTTTTTAAGGATGTTCCTCAATAGGCATAAATTACAAAATCTAATAAAAAGAAAATTTTGTATATTGACAACAACAACAATAAAAAAAACACACAAATACATAAAGTTTACAATTGCCTTATACGTGGTTTTCTTATCAAATATTTGTTCATAATTCTAGCAAAAGAATAAACAATAAACTATAAGTTCATTTGAAATATTAATAAAATTATTAATTATTGTTGTTTAGTTGTGTTATTAATTTGTTTGTCTTTTATAAACTATAATTTGTTATATTGTTGTTTCATTAATTATAAAATTATTAATTATTGTTTAGCCTAACATAATTTAATTTGTTTGTCTTTTATAGTGTATTGTTTCATTATTGTTTAGCCTAACATAATTTAGTTGTTTAATTTGTTTATTAATTATCTTCTATAATTTGTTATGTGTATAATTAATTTGTATAATGTAATTAAAAGTTGAGTAGGCCAATCAAGTGATAAACCCAAGCCTTAAATTATACCCATGTCATAACCAAAGCCATAAACCAAGGCCCACCCTTTAATTTAATAACTTTTTTCCCTTTTCCTCTGCTTTCTCCGTCAGGTCCTTTTTTTTTTTTTTTTGGTAAAAGGGAAATCACATTTAACTAAACTGAAAAAGAGAAATCAGGACAGAGCCTGGGTAATACAGCCCATTAACATCAGAAAGAAGAGCAAATTCCAGGTCCATAGGCGGACTATGGGAATAACCTTATTTTAACTTATGTCATTTTTGCTTTAATCTTTTTTCTCTCATTCACACGTGTTTTACATCTTATCTCTATCCTGTCTCTTCTAGATTTTTCTTCAGATCCACTTTCCTCTTTTCTTGCTTCTTTTCTTTCTTCGTCCTTATTTCTTAGTCACAGCTTTTCTTCTCTCTCAATGTTCTCCTCAAGCATCGTTTTACGCAGCCACCATGCTTCTTTCAACAAGCATCGTTCATCCCAAATAGCACCTCCATGCTCCTCTCTCAAGCCGCCTCTACCCAGCACAACGTATCCTCACCTCCATTACTGAGCTATATTTGCTTTGTTTGGATTATAAGTTTATATTTTCATTATTTTGTATGGGAAATCAAGAGTTTTTGTTTCGGCCCGGAATCCGTTTTTGGTTGAGGGTATTCCTAATTTTGGTTGAGAGTGTTCCTAATTTTTTTTTTTAAAGGTAAACAAATAAAAAAAAAATTAATTATTATATAATTTTTTTTGTTTTTTTTTTTCAGGTCAGGGTGTTCCTGGGAACACCCTGGCCTGAACGTGGCGCCGCCGCTGCCAGAAAAGAAGCCTTCATTTCCATCATCTCAAAGTGCAAGATCCAAATAACTGGGCCATAGTCAACCGACGTGGGGGTGACTGAAGGATTGGACGTCCCAGAAAGAAAAGAACGTGGCCAATGTCAAGAAAGTAGTGGTTAAGGCTCACTCTGCTTTAATAATTATAGAAGCTGATTCAAAAAAACATAATAATTGTGTGAGCAAACACACATATCGCGTTAAATAATGTTTTGGATTCTTACGGATAATAGCGGGCCCGTCTGTCTTAATCTTACTACTACGTCCAAAACACACATTTATCTGCTGCCAAAATCGATAAATATAAGGAAAATTATGTTTTTTTTTTACTTTGCCGACTGAACAAATATCAGTACAATTGTGCACGCTTTACATGTACAACGAATATAATTCTATAAAACGCAAGATTTAAAAAATCACTTTTTCACCACCGCGCACTTTTGGTGTAGTGGTCACTTTACAAATATAAATGTTTGTAGGGTATGTGAGACAAGAGTCGGAGTTCAAGTCTCTAGGAATGAGCTTCACACACATATACAAACTGCTATACTAACATATATAGGAAGAGAGGGACCAAAACTAACTAACTAACTTTCCCTCCAATAATAACAAACTAACCAACTATCTCACGTGCTAATTACATGCTTAACTTTTATATACAAAGACAAACTACTTGTCGTTTATGCTATCTATTACTCTTAGCTAAATCTGTCGTTTAACTACCAAATTGCTTCTTCTCCTTGCTCTTCTTTTCTTTGCTCTTAACTCTGTCATTCCTTTTAGTACTTTGACAACCTGTCATTTAGATGGCAAACTATTAATAGTAAATGAATGAATAATTTTTTTTTTTTAAATGATGTTAGTAATAAGTCTAAAAAAAAATTAATAACAGCTTACCACCTAAACATTGCTAGAAAAATATTGTGCATTTAACACTTAATTTTAATGTATTTTTTTCCCCTCATGTTTCACTTTCTTCCTTTTGTGGGAAGATACGTGAACAAAATTGTTATTCCACTAAAGAATTATATCAAATTAATTCTAACTTTTATTGAAATGTATTTTAATACTTTGATAGATTTTCTTTCAAAACAGCTCAAAGGAATTTCCCTCAACCCCTACATAGCAATTCATAAGATCATCAATGTGTATTAGTTAAATAAGTCACATATATTTTTAAAAATATCATGTGACAAAGTATTTATGAATGATTTTTTTCAATTTTCACGTAATGGGTTGCATGAATTTTCCTCCAAACTAGTTATGTGAAAAATATATTTCCAAGGGAGTTGTTAATGTTTCTATTTTGCCTCATGTTTCACTTTCTTCTTTTGGTGGGTGGATACGTTACCAATTTGATTTAACTAGTAAATTATACCTTTTTTAATAAACCAAGGAGATTTAGAAAATCTAAAAAAAAAAAACCAAGGAGATTTAAATAAAAAGTATTTGCCCCGCCTTTTGTGTCCATGCTCCATCAACTGTGCCATGCCATATGTCTTCTTCTTCTTTTTTTTATTTTTTTTATTTTTATTTTAAACTCTGATATTTTATAAGGAAAGTAAAACAGAATACATGAGAAGCTATGACTAATAGAGTATAAAGTGAAACACAAAAAGAGTTACAAAAAATTTATAACCCTAGAGAATTGAAGTGGTTTAATAATTAAGCTTATCACAAAATAAAAAAACATTTGCCATTTTTTTTTTACGTATAATTCAATAGTTAGGAAATTGGAAATTTGAATCTTAGATATATTTGTTAGAAATACCATGAGGAGTCATTTTGCGTGTTCCACTTTATGCTTGGATGAATCCAAACTCTTGGTCTTGGACCCCAATACAAGAGTCCATGATCGTCTGTGAAATGCAAAGAAAATAAGAGAGAGAAAGAAATTAGTTTGTGATAATGAAGAGAGAGAAAATATTTAACTTTTTTTGTGGTCATAAGCATATGTCCATTGGTGTTGGGCCCTACTTAAGTAGAGTTATTTACAAAAATATCATCTTAACTCAGTTTTCATCACTTGAAAACTCCTAAAAGTTCTTCTCATTTTCCTCTACTCTAACTTAGTTTTTTGAGTTATGAGTCATAGAAATTGAGAATGAAAACTAAATCAAACAATTTCATTTGGTGTGGCCAACAAAAAACGAGTAATGAGTTATGAAAAATGAGTAATAGGTGTTGAAAACACACTAAACCAAACATGGCCTTATTACTCATAATCTACCTGTAATTCATAGTAGATAGTTACAATTTACACAACAATTACAAACAGACTAATCATAGGGCAATAATAAAACGAAGTTTGTCCATATTGTTTGCCGACCATTGCTAGCATTTCAAATTGCCCAATATCATTTATTGAAATTTTCTGTGGTCATATGTATCAAAATTAGGACCTAATAGTTGGAGGAACGGATACCTCTACAACAGTTATGGAATGGGCAATGTCTGAGCTAATAAAGCAACCACACCTTATCAAAAAGGCCATCGAAGAGCTGGATAGAGTAATTGGGAGAGAAAGATAGGTGGAAGAGAAAGACATTCCACAACTTCCTTATATTGATGCAATTATGAAAGAGACAATGAGGAAGCACACTATAGCTGGATTACTTGCACCACATTTAGCAATTCAAGATTGTGATGTAGCCGGTTACAAAATCAGAAAAGGAACTAGAGTCCTCATAAACACATGGAGTGTAGGGAAAGACCCGTCTATATGGGATGCACAAGAAGAGTTTCGACCAGAGAGGTTTATGGGTAAAGATATCGATGTGAAGGGACAGAATTTTGAACTATTGCCATTTGGTTCTTGAAGGAGAATGTGCCCTGGCTACAACCTTGGACTAAAGGTTGTTAGCTCTACCTTCGCAAATATGTTACATGGGTTTAACTGGAAATTATCAGACAATATGAAATGTGAAGAGTTGAGCATGGATGAAGTTTATGGACTCACAACATGCCTTAAATTCCCACTTGTTGCGGTGACGGAGCCTAGACTCTCACTTCATCTTTATTAGTTGTCTCCCAACTACCTCTTTCAAACCTTGCAAAAGGAATTAAATTTAAATAATATAATATATAATTTAAACTATATATATATATATATATCTTATTAGTTAGCTACTGCTGGATTAAACAGGCAAATAAAGAATGATGTTGTTGATAGGCCAAGAATGTATTGACCCCTTGTGATGAATTAATCAAATTAACATGCAATATGCGTGGTAGCACAAACAAATCATCAATTAAACTAAGTATGCAGCAGAAAATAAATTGACACGGTGATTTGTTTACGCATGGGGAAAACCTACACGGCAAAAACCCCACCGGGTGATTTTAAGGTCATCACTCTCGAGAATCTACTATTATCAAAACAAGCGGTTACAAGTAAAGAAATCTTAGTACCTTCTACCAACCTACAGTTGAACCCTTACTCCAATACCCAATTGGACTTGTTCTATAGTGACAATCTCTCATGTTCAATGCACGGTTCCCAGTACGTGACTAACCAATTGTGCGGATCCTAGTACGCGACTTGATCACCAACTTGAGAAAGATGTTGGCTGTAAAGTTCTTCAGTTCATTCAGACGATGAAGATCATGAAGTTGCTTGGTCACAAAACCCTACGGTGTACAAACACAGCAGCTTCTTCAAGAACTAGGGCAAACTAGGTTTCCGATCACACTTTTCTTCACTCTTGTGAAATTTGCTCTTGTGCAACTTGTCACCTAATCGCGATAGCTCCTTTTTATAGAAATCTCATAAAACTCGATCGATCGAGAGCTATCGAGGAGCTATCGAGCTTTAAAAACGCGCCTTTTAGCTGTCAAAACAGCTAACGAGGAGCTATCGACGATCAGACCAAAGGATTTTACACAAAGGAACCTCGATGGATCAAGATAGCTATCGAGAAGCTATCAAGGAGACAAAAAGTTTCTCGATTGATCGAACTAGCTATCGAGAGCTATCGAGAATGCGATAAAAAGCAGCTGAAGTGTCTCGATAGATAGCTTATCTGTCGAGAGCTATCGAAAATCTGTCGAAAGCTATCGAGAAGCTATCGAGATTGCTTAAAAACAGTTTTCCAAAGAAAGGAAAAATACAGATATGAATGCAATCAAGTATGCTACTCAAACACAGATCTAAACAACATTTTAAGCTCTCAAAAACATCTCTCAACAATAAAAATGATGGGCATTTAGATCCAAAACACACACACACACACACACACACACACACACACACACACACACACACACACACACACACTAAACAAGTCTAACCAATTTTATATTTCAAAAACAAGTCAAGACAGTTTAGTGAGCATACATAAACACAAGTATTCCTTGTGATGGCCAAATCACAGTGCACCTGCACATGTATCAAAAGTAGCAAAGAATATTGCGTGTTGTGTGTGAAAAACATCGCAAGATTGCATAAGTGTCTACATGTTATGATGATTTGAGATATGAGAAAATCACTTTAACTCACACAAAATCATAACTGTTTGATGGGGACTATCACCTTCGAGGTACATCTTATAACTTCCACATCTCCTAGAATACATGCTTGCAATCATATATAAAGCATTTTGATCTTTTTGCTTTTTAATTTTCTTTGCATATTTTACTTTTAAGCAAATCATGCATGGGCATATAAGAGAGAGAAAAGAAATACCCAATGATGTTAAGCGTTTAACATTTCACTTTTGCTATGCCGAAGAATACAGATGTCATTTTATGATTGGCGGGCAACAGTAGTGAGATAGTTATTTATGTCTTTCTTTTAGGATTTTTTAGTCCTTCCCGTCAAAAAGAGTGATACGAGTGTTAAGTACAAGAGATTACTTAATCTTACTTATCACAAACACGAGTCACAAAGCTCACTTGCTCAGTTGTGCATAAGGATGCTCATCTAAGCTACAAGAGATACAAAGTTTAGAAAACTTTGTTTCAATGGCCATCCAAGGTACACAAGTACTAATGTACACAAACACACACTGTTTTTGTATTTTTTAATTTTTCAATTTTTTTTTTTATTTTATATGAAAAACAAAACAAAGCAAAACTAAAAACAAAACCAAAAATATATATATATGTTAAACAAAACAAAGCAATTTATAAAACTAGACCGACTCAAAACAATAAAGCAAAACACACAAGTAATGCAAAAAAAAACGAAGGGGAAAGAGAATAAGTGACAGAATCACTTGGAGCCATTTTCCTTCCACACCTTGGAAGAACCTTTCCATTTAGCAAAGCCTTGATCTAGCGGTGAGGGGGAAGAGTTAAAACCGTTCAAGTTCGAAAGGAACATGAGGACTTTGAGAAGATATCCAAGAGGAGTAAAAGAGGATGGAAACTGATTCTGGTCTCCCGACACGATCATGCTATTGCTCTTTTGAGTGGCTAACCACTTGTAGCAATTTGGTCGAGTATGTCCAACTGCGCTACAGTGATGACAGAAATGCTGCTTTTTCTGTTTTCTTTTGAAAGTTTCCCTTCTTAGCCGTAGGGTTTTTAATCTCTTTCTTATCAAGCTTAGGGGGTGCTCCTAAGATAGATTTACCCTTGTCTATGTTTTCACTAGCTAATTCATTTTTCACATTATTGTTCTTAGTTTCAATATTATTAGCAGGAGGAACAAAAACAGTAGTACTAGTAAAAGTAATACTAGGAGAAGAGAAATCATACCCTAAACCGATTCAATCAGAAGCAAATTTTTGAAGACTGAGCATCTCATCTAGCTTACCACTTGAAGTCCTTTCTAGCTGAGCTCTGAATTGGAACAGTTCTACTTCAAGCTTCTTGGTCTTCTCAGCTAAGAAATTGTTCTCAAATCTTAGTACTCCAATAGTTTGATTGGCTTCATCAAACTTTTTAGAGATTTCCTCTCGCTCCAACTCCACATCACTAAGCTTCTTGGTGGTCAACCTATACAGCTTCTCATGTTTTTAAGAGACTTTGTATAGCTTTGTATAGGCTGTATGGATGTCATCTTGTTCATCCATCTTCTCAAACTTAGATTCCACCAATTCCTTTTCTTCATCCACGTCTTCAACAATCCCCTCAGTAGGATTTACAGTGGCAGTGAAGGCATTTAGGATTCCATCATCCTTATTATCGGAGTCATCCTCAGGCTCAGTGTCACTCAATGTAGCAGCAAGTGCCTTACTCTTCCCAATAGTCTTGAGATACGTAGGGCACTCTTGTTTCATGTGACCGAAGACTTGACACCCAAAGCACTTAGGTCCTAAGGGAACAGTGTACTGACCGCCATCTCTGGCATCCTTCTTCCCTTTATCTTGGCTCTTGAACTGTGAGGAACTGGATTGCCTACGGTTCTTATCGAAGCCCTTTGCATTGGCATTCTTCATAAACTTCTTGAATTGCTTGGTGATGTAGGACTTCATCTTAGAATCTTCATCATCAGAAGACTCATCAGTATCACTGCTCTTGGCCTTCAGTGCCATGCTCTTTCCCTTACTAGATTTCTCAATCCTCATCAAACCTAACTCATAGGTCTGCAGATTACCAACCAGCTCTGTCAAAGGAATCTTGTCAATATCCTTTGATTCCTCAATCGCGGTGATCTTGGCATGAAATCTCTCGGGTAGAGATCTGAGTACCTTTCTCACAATCTTGGGTTCAGGAATGGTTTCTCCAAGATTAAAAGCTGAGTTCACTATGTCCTTGAGCTTAGCATAGAACTCATCGAACGACTCATCCTCCTCCATCTTAATCTCTTCAAAGCTTGTATTGAGCCTCTGAAGCTTTAATCCTTAATAGCCTTAGTTCCTTCATAGGTTATCTGGAGGATGGTCCATGCTTCCTTAGCAGTTTCAGTTGAGGATATTTTCTTTGAATTCCTCATTTATGACTGCACTGAATAAAACATTCAATGCCCTGTTGTTGAAGTTTGTCGCCTTGATATTAGCATCATCCTAATCGGTCGGCGCTTCCTTCGGCTTAGTCCAGCCTATCTCCACAGCTTGCCACACTTTTTTATCTAAAAACTGCAAGAAAACTCTCATGCGTACTTTCCAGTATGCATAGTTAGTGCCATCATATAAATGAGGTATAATAAGAGACTGTCCTCTATCCATGACAAACAGGGGTCAATGGATCACACAGCAAAGATTAACCCTAATCAGAGTGTGCCTGCTCTAATACCACTTGATAAGCCAAGAATGTATTGACCCCTTGTGATGAATTAATTGATTAATTAGCCAAGTTTATTAATTAATCAAATTAACATGCAATATGCGTGGTAGCACAAACAAATCACCAATTAAACTAAGTATGCAGCTGAAAATAAATTGACACGGTAATTTGTTTACCAATGGGGAAAACCTACACGCCAAAAACCCCACCGAGTGATTTTAAGGTCATCACTCCCGAGAATCTACTATTATCAAAATAAGCAATTGCAAGTAAATGAATCCCAGTACCTTTTACCAACCTATAGTTGAACCCTTGCCCCAATACCCAATTGGACTTGTTTTGTAGTGACAATCTTTCCTGTTCAATTGCGCGGATCCCAGTACGCTACTTGATCACCAACTTGAGAAGGATGTTAGCTGTAAAGTTCTTCAGTTCATTCAGACGATGAAGATCATGAAGTTGCTTGGTCACAAAACCCTATGGTGTACAAACACAGCAACTTCTTCAAGAACTAGAGCAAACTAGGTTTCTAGTCACACTCTTCTTCACTCTTGTGAAATTTGCTCTTGTGCAACTTGTCACCTTTTAGGGCACTTAAAATAATCCTTATATATGTTTAAGGTTGTGAGAAAAGAAAGCCCGAACATACATTCACGGATTGGATGAAAATATGAACTTCATAAATCTCGATAGATAGCCATCTATCTAGCTAATGTCAAGCCACGGGCTTCAGCAGCTTTTAAACCTCGATAGATGCTAGCTGTCGAGTTTTAAAATCCTGCACTTTCTGACTTGATTCTTGGACAGACTTGCATGGCTTTAACATTTGAACTTGAAACATTGTTTCTTGAAGCATTAAACACATCTTAGATCTACCCAATTACAAGTAAAGTACGTTTTGTCAAATGATTAGCCAATTCCATACAATGTTAACATATGTTCCTAACATTGAATCACATATGTCCTAACAGTTGTAGTTGAAAGTAATCAATAAAATTGAAGTTTGGATCCTTTCTCCCAATTCTGCTCTATTATAGATATCTCTTTCTCTATTTTATCCTTTTATCAATTTCTTGGAGACCTGGTTTTCTCGAATCAGAAACCACAATCATAAAAGTGATATATATATATATATATATATATATATATATATATATATAGATAGGGTTGGATTCAAGTTACACCTGGTATAACTTTATGTAATGTTACACCACTCAATAACTTGTTTATAATTCATATTTTGAAAATCCTACCATTGAATTACATGTTATATATGTTCTTAATATTCATGTCTTTTTCATGTTAATTGGATGTTATTTATTATTTAATCCATAAACTCATCTTTTATGCATTATTTTAAACTACAAAAACTTAAATTTAAACAATTGATTAATGAAATAACTATTATTCTTTGATCACTTTGAAATTTTGCAAGTATGGAGAATATACAAAGATAATGTAATTTAACGGTGGATTTTTCAAAATTCGTATTCAATTAAAAAATATTGAGTGGTGTAACATTACTTAGAATTACACCAAGTGTAACTTTATATATATGTGTGTGTGTGTGTGTGTGTGTGTGTGTGGCTCTGTCCTATTCGTGATCTGACCTACTCCCACCCTATTTTATCCTTAGTTTTAGTTTTAGTTTCATGATATTTTTTATTAAAAATAAATAAATAAACAAGTTCAAAATGGAATCAAATATATTTTCTTAAAAATTTAGTTTTAACTTTAGGTTTCAAATAAACTTTCCCATCAAAATCAACTTTTTAAAATTCCTTTGTGATTCCAGATAGATATTCTTATAAAGATCTAATTTTAAATTTGAAATGTTAACATGCATGTTAACTAAAACTATCCTTGATTTTTTATTATTGGCAAACTTCATATAAAATTGAATCTTAACTAAAAGAATACTAAATTGAATTGGTTTGCATTAGGAATAAACCAGTTTTGTGGTTGTCTAAATAGTAAATACCATATATTTGTCCATCCATTTTTTAACACATATTATAAAAAGTCTGAACCCATCACCAAAAAAGTCATTTTATTTATATTAGAGCATTCACATCAACTTCCTCAGATTTTTAGCTAAATTAACCCAAAAACCTCTACTTTTAATACTTTAGTAGTCTCTATTTTTTACGCATACACATCCAACTCAATACTTTATTTTTTACTTCATTTAAATATTTATTTTTTCTCTCTCGTCAGTCCTTTCTCTCCTCTCAATAAATCTCATTATTGTCATAAAGCCTAAAATTGCATCAAGCCCACCCTTTCCATAAACGATTTTGAGTCTCTTTGAGAAGGAAACGATTTTGTCTTAATCTTTTGTGTTTTGGTCAATGAATAATGCTAGAAATACAACCTATTTTACAAACTGTTGATGTAATGAGTGATTATTGGTAAATGAAAAAGTGATATTAATGGTGGGCCTAAATGAAAACCAATAAGAGGTTGGTCACATCAACATTTTGTAAAAATGTTGTAAAATAGTTTGTGACCGTAGCATTACTCTTGGTCAATTACTATGATTTGCTTTTTGAGGGGAAAGTATGATTTGAATTAGGAAGGGGATTTTAGCTTATTTCAGTTTGTGTTATAACAAAGTTGTGACTGTGGTTCCGCATAGTTTCATGATAAGTAACTCAGGAGCACCAAAGGCCTATTAGTGGTGGAGGGGGATTGGGATCCCGCTATCCTATTGTACATTTCAATTACAACATGTATATGAGATGTAGAAGTTAAAAAGAAAATCAATCAACTTTTCCATCCATGTGATAATTGCTTGGTGCAATATCAAAATCTGGTGTAGGTGGCTCTTTAGTAGTCTGAAATTCAGAATCCAAAATGTGAGGGGGGGTGGGGGGGGGTGGGTGGGTGAGGCAGATATTTTTGTACTATATTTTGTCTGTTATAATAAACACAAACATCCCCCATAATTCAATGTTGGACATCATGTGCATAGATCGAAGGTACAAAGACAAATATATTCTAGTATATAAACCCCATCATCCACCTCGAACTCTCACCACCATCTCTCCATAACTGTCACCAAATGGAGTTTTCCTCTTCTTGGGCTCTTTTAGTAATGGCATCATTAGCAGCCTTAGCCTTTCTCTCAAAATTATTACCCTTCAAATCCGACCAGCTAAAATTTCCACCAGGTCCCAAACCTTGGCCAATCATAGGCAATATGAATCTTGTGGGCTCTCATCCTCCCAAATCGTTTCATAAATTGGCCCAAAAATATGGACCAATTATGCAGCTCAAGATTGGTTCCTTCCCTGTTGTTGTTGCCTCATCTGCCGAAATGGCAAAGGAATTCCTAAAAACGCATGACCATGTCTTTGCCTCTAGACCAAAATCTGCCGTTGGCAAGTATTTATCTTATAACTATCACAATATCACTTGGGCCCCATTAGGACCATATTGGCGCCAAGGCCGTAAGATTTATGTTTCCGAGTTGTTTAACTCAAAACGACTCAACTCCTATCAATACATTCGTGTTGAAGAAATGCGTGCATTTATGTCACGCCTTTGCACCTTGTCAGGGACAGGGAAGCCACTTAAGCTAAAAGACCATCTCTTTGTTCATACTCTAAACATTATAAGCAGAGTTGTATTTGGTAAAAACTGTGTTAGCAGTGAGTCCAAAAATGAGACCTCAATAGTGACACATGAAGAGTTACTAGAAATGTTAGACGAGTTGTTTTTCCTAAATGGGGTGTTTAATATAGGGGACTGGATACCATGGCTTGATTTCCTAGACTTGCAGAGGTATGTGATGCGAATGAAGGCTTTAAGTAAGAAATTTGATAAATTCCTCGACCATGTCTTTCATGAACACAACGCAAAGGAGGGAGCGAATGATTTTGTGCCAAAGGAGATGGCGAAATTATTAGTGCAGCTTGCTGATGATCCTAATGCTGATACTAAGCTCTCCTATGACAGTATCAAGGCGTTCATTCTGGTAATAGTACTATCTTTTTAATTCAATTTTTTATATTTTACTCTTGTTTCTCACTTTCTTCTTTTTCCTCTTTTTTTTTTTTTTTTTCCTTGTCTCTCAAAGACATTGTTAGGGACAACTTATTTTACAACATTTTAATAAATTGTTCTTATTTCAGTCCACTACTAACGTAGCCACTCACCAAATCAACATCTTGTGAAATATTTTGCAAAATAGTTTGTAACTCTAATATTTTCCAAGATAATATCTCACAAATGAATTACTTGAATATCCATAAAAGATTTTAGAATTGTATTCCAAATTTTTATTAAGCAAGCATGCTTATTCTGTGGAAGCATGCATGCCTTTTTTTGTAGTTATAGTAGTAGCGCCTGTTGGCCTAGCTCAGTAAATATTGAGGCATAGATGATAACTTTATATTAGACTTTTTTTCTCTCTTTTTTTTCTTAAAAAAAAATTTTATATCATATCAATTAAATAATAATATTCGGCTATTTATATTTAAGTTCGTTTATTTAAAAACCATTCTTCTTATTATTTTAAAATCATATTTTGCTTTATGTTGCAAACTTGGAATATCAATTCGGTATTATTAATTATATTATATGCAATAAGTATTATAATTGAAGACTCATTCAGTATTATATTATTCAATCAACACTTTAATTGAAGACTCATTTGCAATAATAGTTTCTCCAACAAAAATTAGAGTTGAAATTAAAAAATAAGTTCATTAGTTGCTAAGGAATATATATTAAGATGTCAACATTGAAAAATCAGTTCACATTAATCTGCAATTTTCACCTCAAACAAGCCATAAATTTGTTAATTTTGACATTAATACCGAATTAGAATGTTAATTGCTAAATTTTGTAGTTTATGGTTATCATTAAAAATTCCCTATAATATACTGTGGATATCTACAATTAACTCTTATTTTAAATTCAATAAAAAGAGAGTCCTATATTTATATTTTTTAAATAAATTTGATAGTTACAATATGAGATGTGGTAATTGAGTTGTAAGACTTTAGACAAAAACCAATATATTTTAAATATGCTAGACTTTAATCATGTTATATGAAAGCCGTTTGTTATAGTTTCAGCTTGATCTCTAGATATTAATCTTTGTCTTGTGAAACAAAATTAGGACCTAATAGCTGGAGGCACAGATACAACCATAACGACTCTGGAATGGGCAATGTCCGAACTCTTAAAGCAACCACATCTCATCAAAAAGGCAACAGAAGAGCTCGATAAAGTAATAGGGAGAGACAGATGGGTGGAAGAGATTGACATTCCACAACTTCCTTATATTGAAGCAATTGTCAAGGAGACAATGAGAAAGCACCCTGTGGCTGGATTGCTTGCACCACATTTAGCTGTGCAAGATTGTGATGTAGCTGGTTACAAAATCCAGAAAGGAACTAGAGTCTTCATAAACACATGGAGTATAGGGAGAGACTCATCAATATGGGATGCACCAGAAGAGTTCTGCCCAGAGAGGTTTTTGGGTAAGGCTATTGATGTGAAGGGCCAAAGTTTTGAGCTATTACCATTTGGTTCTGGGAGGAGAATGTGTCCTGGCTATAGCTTTGGACTCAAGGTGATTAGCTCTACCTTGGCTAATATGTTACATGGATTTAACTGGAAACTACCAGAAAATGTGAAAAATGAAGATTTAAGCATGGATGAAGTTTATGGATTTGCAACATCTCGCAAATTCCCACTTGTTGCAATGATGGAACCTCGACTCCCTCTTCATCTTTATTAGTTGTGAACTTGATGTGTAATGAACAATATAAATATATATATATATATATATTTGTTTTTCTTTTACCAAAATTTCTGTATTGAATCACTTCCTACTTATGTTGTATGCCCATGCTACCATTCTACTATATAAATGTGTCGTAGTTATGTACTATGGGCTTTGCTCAATAAATAAAATCTTGGAAAAGAAGTTACTTCAGGGCTCTATCTTGCGATATGGCGAATGAGCTAGGTAAAATGTGCGGTAAGAAACTAAAACTTTTGTTGACTCAATTACATTTGTAATTCTTATTTGTCCATCCCACTTTTGAAAGGGATTGAATATCACTGTCCACCGCACATTATATAGCCTCTTCCTTCTTACTCAAAGAAGATAAAATTCCTCCTAATGAGCCACCTCCCACCCAAATAATAGGACAGCTATATGCATGAGTAAGTTTGAGGAATGAATTATAATATTCACACCAGTAATCGTAACTTCTTCCTAACTAATACCTCTTTTTTATTGAAATAAAATGAGTACTTACCTCTATGATCTTGGAAGCAGCTTCTCCACGTAATAATCTATTAGAAATTATATGCACATCGGAATAAAATTTCTGTTTCAGACTTTAACTCTCTTGTTTCGAAATATTACCAAAGTAAGGTTGTTTTACCCTCTAAGAGCACTAGCATCAGCTCGTCTAAAAATTTTAGTATTTAATGCATCAAAAAGTTACTTTATCTACTATAACACACTATTTTATAACTTACTTTACATCATGTAATCTCTCTCTCTCTCTCTCTCTCTCTCTCTCTCTCTCTCTCTCTCTCTCTCTCTCTCTCTCCATAGTAGAAAGTAGAAACAGCCACACCCCACAACACTCCACCACCATAAACCCACAATCCACCGCCACCACTAAAACACAACCCACAATTGCCCAACCACCACTACAAGTCTAGAAAAACCCAAATCAAATCAAAAACTCATTACAAAACATAAATAAAAAATGCAAACAACCCAAATAAATAAATAAAAACCCATCACCGATTTGTGAGAAAACTCTGATTTAAAAAGTTTTATAAAAACACTTGTTTAATGTATTCATAATGCAAAAAAAAAAAAAAAAAAAAAAAAAAAAAAAAAAAAAAAAAGTGTTTGGTACCATATTTCAAATAACATATGCAAATTTACACAATTTACAAACCTAGCTGGGTTATTAAAACCCAATCGAGTCACATGGTATTCTAATAATCTGTCGGCTTTTACCGGTTTTGATCAGGTGTTATGCACATTCGATCTAATTGATGACCTAGACCGGTCTATGTGCCGGGTGATCACCAATTTACCAGTCCAACTGGTTAAGCTGGGTTGGGTTCAATAATACTAGTTTAAATACTAAAAACTGTTGTTTGAACACCGCTACCAAATATAGTGACCCCAAATTGGCCTCTACCCAATTCTTTGCCAAACGTACAATACTGCTTAACACCCTTGTATGTGTAAAAATTTTACATACCAATAATAAAAAATAATACTCAATATTGTACTGTCATGATAATTTTGATTGCTTAAATAGTACTGTTCTAATCCGAATATCAAAAAACTGTATTTGGCTTGCGATAGTTTGCATATGGCTTGCCAAAAATTGTGTCTGGTCCAAAGGCAAGTTTTAGGCTTGGAGACAGATAGACTGAGGTTGACACTTTGAAATTTAGATTAGAAATTCAATTCAATTTTCAGAGAACATTGAATTTTCAAGGGGAAAGAGAATGAGAATTTTAGATCAAGAGTCTAAATCTAAAAAATTCAATAGTCTAGGAGGGAGGTGATTGTAGGTTGATTTAGAATTGAGCAATAAAATTTGTAATGCTTTTAGTTCAAATTTATTATTATTTGAATATGAAATTGTAAATCTTAAAATAGTGAATGTGTACGATGGTTTAGTTTTTTCATGTTTTAACTGGGCAAAAAACTTAGAGGCAATAAATTTATGTTTTCTAACTAAATTAAAAAATATATGTTTGAATTTAATTAATGAAACTAATATACTGCACATAAGGTATCATACGGTCATACCTAAAGTTTTACCTGATTTAATTTGCATTGCACATGATTCCTTTTGTTTTATAATAAAATTCAGAAAAAAGGATAAAGAGAGGAAGAAGAGATATATCATTTTACATTAAAAGAGTCTCACTTTGATCTCATTTAAAGTAGTTTTTTGGTGCATAGAACAGATTAGCAACTAGTTGAAATTAAAAATCATGCACCAAACTCCAAACCAAGATAAAGTTTAGTTGTTTTCTGGGCCCTCTGGGACAAAATAAAGGATGTGGTGTGAAAAGGTTTGGACCCAGATCATAGTGTAACGTGAACGATGTGGCTCAGGCTGTAGCTGCAATGTCGACAGCATTTAGCTTCATCAAAGTAAGAGATATGTTGGGAAAGGGATAGTATTGGTGGATGGTGACTCAACTCTGCTGCAAATAGCAAAAAAAAAAAAAAGTGCGTATAGATAAGAAATGTAATCAACTGTTCGGATTCTTACTGACTTTTGCCATACTGGGAAAGGGATAGTAGTGGTGGAGGGTGACTCAACTCTGCTGCAAATAGCAAAAAAAAAAAAAAAAAATGTGTGTACAGATAAGAAATGTAATCAAGTGTGTATAGATAAGAAATGTAATCAACTGAACTCTTAAAGCAACCACATCTCATAAAAAAGGCCACTGAAGAGCTCGATAAAATAATTGGGAGAGAGAGATGGGTGGAAGAGATTGACATTCCACAACTGCCTTATATTGAAGCAATTGTCAAAGAGACAATGAGAAAACACCCTGTGGCAGGATTACTTGCACCACATTTGGCTCTTGAAGATTGTGATGTAGCTGGTTACAAAATCCGAAAAGGAACTAGAGTCTTCATAAACACATGGAGTATAGGGAGAGACTCATCAGTATGGGATGCACCAGAAGAGTTCAGCCCAGAGAGGTTTTTAGGTAAGGATATTTGATGTGAAGGGTCAAAATTTTGAGCTTTTGCCATTTGGTTCAGGGAGGAGAATGTGCCCTGGCTACAGCTTTGGGCTCAAGGTGATTAGCTCTACTTTGGCTAATATGTTACATGGATTTAACTGGAAACTACCGGAAAATATGAAAAATGAAGATTTAAGCATGGATGAAGTTTATGGATTTGCAACATCTCGCAAATTCCCACTTGTTGCAGTGATGGAACCTCGACTCCCTCTACATCTTTATCAAATGTGAATTTGATATATAGTTGTGTTTGTCATGGACCAAGGCTTTGCTTATTAGTAAATAAAATCTTGGAAATGATGTTAGTTATGGGCTTTATTTTGCGATATGGTGAACGAGATAGGTAAAATGTGTAGTATTAATAAAATAAAACTTTTGCTGATTCAACTATATTATTTTTAAATAGTAGTGACCTTGGGTCAGAAGCTCTTAAAGAGGAGTCTCATTACCGTTATTATCTCCATTTCCAAATCCACCACTGTCATTCCTCATATCAAGTTAAATTTTACTTTGTGCTTTCCCTTGAAATAATTTGAAAGTAATTAAAGAAATAGTTACAATAATCTTGTCTCTCTCCCTAGTAGGAGTTTTTTTCCTCTCGTTTGAATACGAGTTGTTCCATCCCAAATCTTCCATTTTAGGGGCTGTATAGTTTTTCTTTTGTTCTCTTTAGGCAAGAGCCAATAATCTCTAGTCATGGACCCAAGTATTCTCTCTAGCTTACAGAACCTGCAACTCACAAAAGAAGAAGAAGAAGCTATTCCTATCACAATCACAAACTGCTCCGGCCTCTTGGAAGAATGTTCCCTAAGTCTTTTTGGGCGGCTCCTCTCTGATCGGCAACAGAACCAACGTGCTCTGAAGAACACCCTTAGATCAGCATGGAAAATGGGTTCAGACATGAGAATTGTGGAAGTTGGAAATAATATACTCCAATTCAAGTTTAGCTCAAAATATCAAATGGAGTGGGTTGAGAGGTGTGGGCCTTGGAGCTTTGATAACAACCTCCTCTTGCTCTGTAGATGGAAAAAAAGGCTGACTTCCACAAATATTACTTTCACCCATTCTCCCTTTTGGGTCCAAATTTGGGGTCTTCCTTTTGAGCATATGTCACAGGATGTTGGGGAAGAAATTGGTAGCAAGTTAGGTAAATTCATTGAAGTCGATAGGCGTTCGTGGCAATCTGATCAGGCAAAATTCATGAGAGTCCGTGTGGAGTTGGAGATTGATAAGCCACTAAGAAGAGGAGCTTATATTGCAAGCTCTGAAGGTGAACGACTATGGCTTACGTTCAAATATGAAAGGCTACCTACGGTTTGCTTCATCTGTGGGAAGCTTGGGCATGATAAAAAACACTGCCCAACATCTGGGGACTGGCAAACTGCTTGCCATCAATATGGAGACTGGTTAAGGGCGGGGTGGACCGCAAAAGTGGCAGCCAAAGAAAGGAACTCGAGCAAGGACACGATCCGAGTGAACTCCGACGAGTTGGCAGAGCAGCAAATGATCCGGCCGGCGAATGGGTCTGCTTCAACATGTCTTGGGGCTTCAGGTCTTGTGGGCGGGAAACGAAGCTTGGAGAAGGGTGAAACCTGGGGAAGCGAGGACTCCACATGTGCGGATGGACAACTTGCTGGTGACGTACAAGCTTTCAGTGGACCTACAGAGCTGTTGATGTGTCCAGCGACAGGACAGGAATTGAGTGTTTTGGGTTCCTGTGAGAAGTCACGTGATCAGCTATGGCAGGATTCTTCAATTGAGCATAGAGGCTTTTTCACCCATGGGCCAAAAAGCCCTGCTTCACAAAGCCCAAAAGGCTTTCTTTCTCAAGGGAGCCCAAGAACTAAAGCCCCTTTAGATAAAAATGAGAAAGACAACCCAGAGAAGAAAGATCCGGCCAATACTGTCCAAGTTGGCGTAATTTTTCAGGCCAAAGCTCATGGAAAAGGAAAACAGATTATGGGTAATGGCAATCTGAAAAAAGCTGCCCGCGCGAAAGGAAAAGTTAGTGATGATCAAACTCTCGCTCAGATGTTGAAGATTGGAGCAAAGCGCTTGAGAACGAATGAAGCTTCAGAGGAAGAGAACAGCCAGGCTCCTAAGCGCCTCTGTGAATCGGTCAACTTGGGTCTGGCTGATGCTGTCTTTGGGACGGTTTAAATTGACTGCACTTTTCGGTGCTTGTTGGGACCTTGGGCTTATCTTGCTTTTGTTTTTTTGTCTTCTTGAAAAGGGAGTTCAACAGGATAGTTTTTAAGTTGTTTTAGCTAGCTGGTGTGTATAAGCTTTTTAGGTTAGAGAGGGTCCTGCTTGGTTTGCTGTCCTGCGCTGGCAGGGTAGTAGCTAGAGGTCTCCTTTCTTCTTTTGTCTTTCCTGTTGTATTTCAATTTCATGAAGCAATGAATCTTTGTTCCCCTTCAAAAAAAAAAAAAAATTTGAAAGTAATTAATGCCTCATCCTTTTCTTCGACCTTCATGTTACCACTTTTGGCCAACACCAACTTGTGGTTAATTAATAAATTTTCTAACTCATCCACCATAGTCCAACAGGCAGTAAGTTGCATATATACTCAGGTCGTATGCCATTGAAGAGGAGCCTCTATAGCTTGGATTCTGATATCTTGTTATGTGGATGATCTAATAGTTATATAGCTATTGGCATGATGTATTCATCTTAAGGAAATATTATGCAGTAGCAAGTTTTCCTTGCTCCATGCGTCTGATCTCTATTTTTAGAAGTTGAAGCCAGTGTGTGCTCTTCTTTCGGCAGCCTTGGTGTTCCACTTCGTTCTTAATTTCTCTGTGATCGATTGGTGGTCTGTTCCTTCTCTATAATTAACTTCCCACAAATCATTTCCTATCAAGGACGACTCCAAGCATGACCTCGACAATTCGTAGTTGGAATTATTGAGCTTCCTTATGAATGTGAAATACAAGTTACTGACAATCTTCTCCTTTGATTAGATTCTCTCGAGATCAAACCAATTATGATACCAATTGTTGAGATATCTCGAGGTAGTGATTTTTTTCAAAATAATAAATTTAATTTAACACTCAAGAAGAAAGTATTTTATCAAATACTTTGTTATAAATCTCATAACATTTAAACAAAGTATACGTAGGCAGTGGCGGAGCCCAGAATTTATCTTTGGGAGCTATACATAAAATTAGAAGAAGAAAAAAATTTGTGTATATATTATTACATTTTTTTAATGGTAAACTAAGTTCATTCAACTAAGAAAGAAATACAAGATACAATCAAGAAACAAATAGAAACATTAGGAATTGTCAAATTAATTACATCCATGCTACATATAAAATCTAGAACAGTAATGTACATGCAATTTAATTATAAATGATAAATGCTAGTATATTTTAAAAGGTACATATAATGATATATGATATATGGATTATTTTAGTAACAATTAAATATATGGTAAAGAAAAGGCAAATTATAAAAAGATGAAAGGAAAAGTAGCTTGGAAAGTGGGATTATGGGAATGCTACACAGTAGCACAAGACACGGCTACAACCCACCCACTTGCTTTGGTAGAGATTCTAGAGAAGATTTTAGCCACACACTGATACACATGGTAATCTAGTCTGCTGTCTGCAACTATTATTTAGACAAAAGCTTTGTTACATTGTAAATGACGAAAACTAGAGAGAAACATTCAGACAGAGAGAGCAAGAGAGATGAGACACCATAGAGAGAGACATTTAGACAAAGAGAGCAAGAGAGAGAGAGAGAGAGAGAGAGAGAGAGAGTCACTTGTGTCCTATCTTGTGATGAGCAAAATGTTTGCAACTATGTGTTGGTGCGCAGGGACGGACCCAGGATTTCAAGCTGGGGGGCCGTAGATAAGCGAAATTTTTTTTTTTCAAATACGCATCCATATAGTATTAATAAACTATCAATCAAGACAAATACCCAAAAATCATTGTTTCTTAATATATCAAGATCAACTTTATGAAATTGTGTTTGAGAGATATGGTTATTTTCTGGAATTTGGATATCGGCATTTTTTGGAATTGGGAAATGAATATTTCTTGGGATTGGAACATCGACATTTTCCGGGATTGTGGAATGAATATTTTCTAGAATTGAAACATCCACATTTTTTGGAATTGGAATAGCAACATTAGTTGTTGGCAATCCCACGTTGACTTCGGAAGAATTTGAATATTTTCTTTTGAAAAAATCAAACATTGTAGTTGATTTTTTTATGATCTACAAATAAAATAAGAATCATATATATTATCTCACAAACGGTTGTTGTTACTAACTAAAGACAAATACTAGAATCTAGGTAATATGCATGATGCATTTAATTATAAATTTAGTATTTCTCACTTATTTTTAATTTATAAATTTATTTAATTTAGAATTATGAGTTAACAATAGGCGCAAGTGAATCACTATTATTTTCTTAAATTTGTGATGTGTGACAATTTTCTATATTATATGATTTGTTTTTTTCTTTTGTCTTTGGTCTTTGCCTTTATTTATCTTTGTCTTTGTCTTCTCTTTGTGAACTGTGAAGGCTAGGTCTCTCACTTTCTCTGTCTCGCTCTCGCCTTTCCTTTTCTTTTCTTTTCTTTTCTTTTTTTCTTTTTTTCCTTCATTTCTGGCTTTTCTGTTTGGTTTTGGGGTCTTACTAACTGCTGGGTTTTCTTCTTCTTTTTTTTTTTTTTTTCTTTTTTACATATATATATATATATATTTTAAGGTTTTCATGGGCTTTGAAAACTCTTGGGCTGGCCGGCTGGAATAGGGATGGTTGAGGTGAGGGGGGCCCAAGCTAAAAATCAAGGAGGGCCCGAGCTAAAAACCAAGGGGACCCAAGCTTTTTTTTGAAAATTTTACATACTAAAAAAAAAAAATTTTGGACCCAGGGGGGGCCCGGGCCCCCTCTACCTTCTACCTGGGTCCGTCCCTGTTGGTGCGGCAAATCAAAGAGATTTTCAATCTTTTTGTTGTTGTGGTGCAAGTTAGTCCTAGAAATGTTGGAGTGAAAATTAGTTTTTTTTTTTTTTTCCCTTTTATTTTGTAAGATATTTGTTAAAATAACTATGTGTTCATTTTAAGATGCTGAAAAATGTCTAATTATTGTAATTTTTTGACTTATATATTTAATCACTATTTGGATTATAACACTCAAGAAGAAAGTATTTTATCAAATACTTTGTTATAAATCTCATAACATTTAAACAAAGTATACGTAGGCAGTGGCGGAGTCCAGAATTTATCTTTGGGTGCTATACATAAAATTAGAAGAAAAAAAAAATTGTGTATATATTATTACATTTTTTTAATGGTAAACTAAGTTCATTCAACTAAAAAAGAACTACAAGATACAATCAAGAAACAAATGGAAACATTAGGAATTGTCAAATTAATTACATCCATGCTACATATAAAATCTAGAACAGTAATGTACATGCAATTTAATTATAAATGATAAATACTAGTATATTTTAAAAGGTACATATAATGATATATGATATATGGATTATTTTAGTAACAATTAAATATATGGTAAAGAAAAGGCAAATTATAAAAAGATGAAAGGAAAAGTAGCTTGGAAAGTGGGATTATGGGAATGCTACACAGTAGCACAAGACACGGCTACAACCCACCCACTTGCTTTGGTAGAGATTCTAGAGAAGATTTTAGCCACACACTGATACACATGGTAATCTAGTCTGCTGTCTGCAACTATTATTTAGAAAAAGCTTTGTTACATTATAAATGACGAAAACTAGAGAGAGACATTCAGACAGAGAGAGCAAGAGAGATGAGACACCATAGAGAGAGACATTTAGACAGAGAGAGCAAGAGAGAGAGAGTCACTTGTGTCCTATCTTGTGATGAGCAAAATGTTTGCAACTATGTGTTGGTGCGGCTAATCAAAGAGATTTTCAATCTTTTTGTTGTTGTGGGTGCAAGTCAGTCCTAAAAATGTTGGAGTGAAAATTAGATTTTCTTTTTTTTTTTCCCCTTTTATTTTGTAAGATATTTGTTAAAATAACTGTGTTCATTTTAAGATGCTGAAAAATGTCTAATTATTGTAATTTTTTGACATATATATTTAATCACTATTTGAATTATAACCCATTTCAATGAAAGTAATATGTAATTTATCCGAGTATTGGGGCCAAAATGATAAGAGTTCCTTAAAAATTTTCAAATGGGTTAAGATAACTCTAATATATATATCTATATATCTACTAAATTTTTTTCAAATATTTTGGGGGGCCAGGGCCCCTTCGGTCCCAATGTGGCTCTGCCACTGCAGCACATAGGAGTTCTCAAATAAACACAAAATAATTCACAAAAATTGCTTTTCTTGAAGGCCTCACTTCCCTTTTTTTATGCTTCTCAAGGGAGTGGATTTCTCCATCATTATATTGTAGGCGTCAAGTTTGAATTGCACCTTCGGACATTATCAAATAATGATGAGAATAAAATTTGAGAATCTCAGCAGTATATGTCGAATTACTTTTTCTTTTTCTTTTTTTGTTTATTGAGTTTTTTATTGTGGTCACCGAATATTGATTTTAGCAATAGTATTTGGGTCACAATTTATTTATGTGTGGATCAAGGCTCAATCCTACAGATGAGGCCTCAAACTTCCCTTGGCCCCTCCCAAATTCCCAGTGTTTCCCTGTGTTTTTCTCTTTGTTGCTCTTTCACTCCCTAGCTTTTCCAACCCCTAAGCCTCCACCTTCTTCCCCCTTTTATAGCCTCTCCTTAGTGGGGTTTTCATCATTATCTCCCCACTTCACACACGTATTTCTATGTCCCTCAGAATCCCTTGGTATCCTCACAACTTTAGAGGATTCTCTTGGAACTTGTTCCAGACACCGAATTGTGTTCAGGGGTGGTTCCCTTTTTGCACTATTAGTCCTCAGCTACCTATCTTGCTTGATTCGTGTTTTACCCCAACTACCTTCATTATCGGTCAGTGCTTAACTGACCACTCAGGAATCCCTCAAGTTGCCGTCCCCTCAGCCATGGTCCCAAATTTGGGACTAGGCCCATTGTGATGAGGCCCAAGGCTAACTGCCTCCCCGCACATGAAGTCTAATTCGTCCGATGAGTCTCGGGCTTTGTATTGGGTTTTGATCAAGTGGGCCGACATGCTTGCCTAGGCCTAACTCACCCACATTGATGATTTATTTATATTAGATTTTTCGTCTTTTGCACCTCATTAACTCATCTAGAACAAAAATTAAAAAAACTTAAATAAGACACTTGGCGCAAAATTAGACAACAATTGGAATTCAATTTAAAACCTAATTGGATTTTCTCTCAACTTTACCTATTAATACATACTAGTCGCTAACCCGTGCCATGCACATGAATAGCTACTAGATGAGCTTTAGGAAAGAAAAAAAAAAAAAAAAAAAAAACAAAACCATTAGTTTTGAGTTGGAGTAGTAAGCAAAAATGCATTAAAAAAATGATATTGAAAGAAATAGCACATAGTTTTATTAGTTAGGCAGAAGAAAACAATGTTGTTTTATCTATTAGTTTTATGTGAGAAGGAATAAGAGATAGAATCTTGTGTCTCTAGTTTAGTTTGTGTCGTATATATAGATATATACAAGGTAAGTTGTAGTATATATAGCAATAGGTGCCTATTGAAAAGTCATAACCTTTTAAATTAGATATACCAAAAAGTGCCTATGAAATGTCATAACTCTTTATATTAAATATACCAAAATGTGTCTATTGAAATATCATAACCCTTCATATTAGATATATATGAAACGTATCTATTGAACGAAAATGTGTCTATTGACCGAAAATGTGCTTATTGAATGAAATGTCTATTGAATCAAAAGGTGTCTATTAATCGAAAATGTGTCCGTTGAATGAAAATGTGTCTACTAACCAAAAAAGTGCATATTTAATGAAAATGTGCCTACTAAAAGGTCATAATCCTTTGGTTATAAATAGTGGTTCATATTCATTTGGTAACTTCTTCCCAATTTCTTCTCTTTCATCTTTCTTAAAAATACAAAAAACCTATGAATCTTCTCCAAAATTGTTATTTGTAGAACCTAATAAACTTTTTTTTTTGAGAAACTAGAACCCAATAAACTTGATTGTATATGTGGCTGTTACTTTAAAGTAGTTCTTTCATTTCCATAGAAATTAGCTATCCAATCAGATTTTTGGCATTTCATTCAATTTTTCATAACTCGTTTCCTCTTAATTGTATGATCAGTTGATCAATAACTTCAATTTTGAAAAAAAATAAAAAAATAATTGTGGGTACCCTTGTAATTGCAATCCGAAGTCAGAGTATATGGAGAAAATTGTTGAAACCATCCCGTCGTCACATTGATGTACCTGCTCAAGACTCTTCAATGGTCATCCCGCAAAATAAAATGATGCTTTAACTGGTCAAAATTCTATTGCTGAGTGGACTCCTTTTCTTTCTTTCTTTTTTTTCAAAATATTTTTTTAGTTCTAACTTTGTTATTGTCACTCCACTTTTGTCTGCCACTTTAACATTTTTCTTTGTTCCAGAGTTGAAGCCAACGTTAAATTTTCTTTTACTTTTCTAATATGGGTCAGTGGAGTGCGTGTCCTTGTTTTCTTAGTGGGTTTGTTTTCTTTCCGCTCCTTGTTTTTCATTTCATTCATCTGTTTAGTTTGGGCAGTTTTTTAATTTTTTTAGTCGGTTTTTTTTTTTGTTAAATAGTGAAAAGGTCTCAGAATCAAATCACACAACTATTCAGTGTTTTTAAATGTTTACATGGCAGTAATTTGTGTAACCACGTGACGCAATGAGGAGTGATCAACAAAAGTCAAACGTTTCGACTATTAGTTATTATATAGACATATAGATTTGTACTTTAAAAAAGTGAGAAAAATTAATAAATAAATAAAAAGTGAGATTTTAAAAAATAGTACTTAAAAGCTAAAAAATAAAAAACTAACTAATAAGCTTAGCATCTTAAACTAACAATACTTATAAGCCAAGCTTAGTGAGTTCCAATTAGCTCAACTGGTAAAGCCTCTAATAGTTGTATAAGAGATCTAGGATTCAATCTCCGCCTATACCAAAAACTAATTGGTGTCTTGGTCTGATGATAAAGAGCTATCATCAGGAGCGGACGCCATAATTTAAAACTCTCTCTCAAAAAAAAAAAAATAATAAGCCAAACTTAGGCTTATCAAAAAAAAAAACCAAGCTTAGGGAGAGCAAGGGAAGGCCAGAAACGAAGCCTTGATTTCCATCATCTCATCCAAATAACTGGGCCTAGTCCAGCAAATTTTCAAGCACCACAGGACAGATGTAATTATAAGGATATCAAAATTAGAGGTGCACCGTAAACCACCACAGTATTGGTGTGTGACTGTGAAGGCTTGGACCCCAGTCAACCGACGTGGTGGCGTGGTGACCGAAGGATTGGAGGGTCCCAGAAAGAACATGGCCAATGTCAAGAAAGTAGTGGAGAAGGCTCACTCTGCTGCAATAATTATAGAATATAAACATAATAATTGTACGAGCAAAAACATATGTCACGTTAAATTATGTTTTGGATTCTTACGGATATTAGCTGGCCCGTCTGTCTTACTCTTAACTACTACGTCCAAAACACACTTGTACGTTGTGCGCCTAGCTGCTGTCATAACCAATGGCGGAGCTGTGTTGAAGGGTGAGGGCATGGCCTCCATTTTAAAATTTTTTTAAATATATATATAATTATTTTAATGTTTTTAAAATTTAGTCTATAAAAATAAGAGTTGGCCTCTCAAAATATTTGAATTAGTCCAATGATGTTATTAAAAAAAATAATTGGTCTAATAGTATTAAAGATATAATTTTATTTTTTGAAATTTTATTTTTTATTGTAAAATGTGCTTTTATATCTGTTAAATATTTGATAAAGTTTGGCATTAAATATGATTGAACTATCTTTTTTAACCCGTTATGTGGCGATTAACAAGTCATTGACTCATTAAAAAATCTTGTCATTAAAACTATACATGAAATGTGTTTTTAGTCGCCACATAATAGGTTAGAGTAAAATAGCTTCAAATATGTTTGAAGACTAATTTATTCCTCCAAATTTTGAATCATTCGTATTTTTGAAAATTTCATTAGTTCAATTGAAATATTTTTTACTTACTTTAGTATAAAATTTGATAATTTGTATTTAAAATTAAATTTTCTAAGAATTTCACTATGAAAATGGATAAAATGAATTTTATTTTATGAAAGATCACCATCAAACATAATTATTGATTGAAAATACTAAGCTCTATTTTTTTTTGTTGGGTGTGTGTATATATATAACTTATCAAATAAAAAAGTGTGTATATATATGTGTGTATAATAAAAAAAATGCGTATATATATATATGGGGGGGATTATCTTGATAAATATATTAGTGCCGCAACTTGGCCCCCCCAAACCAAAATTCCTGGCTTCGCCCCTGCTGCCATAAGCGCTAAATATAAGGAAAATTATGTTTTTTTTTACTTTCCCGACTAAACAAATATGTACAATTGTGTACACTTTACATCAACAACGAATAAGAATATAAACATATAATTCTATAAAACGCAAGATTTAAAAAACCAATTTTTCCTAAGTATATAAACACTACAAGAAAAAGGGGCTATTACAGCGGGCCAAAAGCGCCGCTAAAGCCCAAAAAAGCGCCGCTAAAGGTACACTTGACCTATAGTGGCGAGTGCTATTGCGGCGGGCCGTCCTGCCAGTGCTGCAATGCCGCTGTAGGTCTATTGCGGCGGTCGCGAAAAGTGCCACAATAGATCTGCCATTTCGTGGTGCTTTTGGTCTATTGCGGCGGGTTAAAAACCGCCGCCGTATGAGGTTGCCATTCGGGTCAAGTGGCCTTTTAGCGGCGGTCAATAAGCGCCGCTATAGGGCTTCATGTACAACATACCCTATGTACCTTTTAGCGGCGGTTTTGCCCGCCACTATAGGTCTTCAATTATTTCATAATTTTAGTCCTTCGGCGGCGGTTTTTGCCCGCCGCTATAGCTTAATTTTTTTTTTTTTTTCCTCTTGGGTCCTAAAACCACATTTCTATTACAAATAACCTGTAATAATTTTAGCTCCACTAAGACATTACCACAAATGTCTCCAAACTAACATTATATTCTTATCACTACTCACAAACCAATGACAAGAATTAAGATAAGATTCAAACAGACGAAAAAACTATACTGGTTTTCTCACTATAAAACCAGTATAGTTTTTCTTTACACATATTAATCTAGCACCTAAAACAGCTCCAATTTTGGTATTTGAAAATTTTTAGTATCCAATATCTATTGCTGAAGAGAAAGTTTCCACCTTGCCTCTTCTATTTAAGAGTGTTTCCCTTGGTAAGAAAAAAAAAAGAAAAAGAAAAAAGAGATTGCTTTTCCTACATTGATTCATGGCCCAACATAACATTGACAAAATCATAGCTGTAGTTTAAATTTTCAAGTACTCCACCTCTACCACTCAAAAGAAATTATTGTAAATAAACTATGCTGCAAAATCTTGATTCATATTAGAGGACTTAGTCTTGCAATTAACAATACAAAGGACTGGTGAAAATAAAAGTCTTCTGAATATTGATGTCACTACTAGGTAAGTAAATCACAACAAAGCTGATGATGTTTTTACATTTATGCATGTGCTAATGGTGATTGGAAGCAGCTAATAATTGTTTGAGTATCAAGGCAGACTAGTTTCACAAAAGTATATAAACGAAAATGAATTTAAATTCCAATGGCAAGACTAACATAACTGAGCCTTAACTCCATTCAGTTTCTAAGGAGCTACAAGTTGCTTACCTCTACTACATCAATGAAATCCTGCTTTTTGTGAAAAGCGCCTACCCATTTTGTGTGATCTACAGTCCCGCCAACCAAAAACTAAGAAATGATACTAGAATCTGAAATTTTAAGTCCCTAAATTCATAGTCGCATGACATCATTTTCAAAGTACAAGAGATTCAACTAAATTTTTTTGTTTAGAAACAGATTCTCATTCTTTCAAGGGCATGATAAAATGTTTGCAATGTATGATCACAGTCAAAGCATTATACCACCTTCACAGTTCACCTCTTGCATACATAAAATACAATGTGACTATAATTGTAATAAGTCTGTGAAAGGCCAATGAAAAAGAGATATTGGTGCAAACTTTGTTTAAGATTCAAGTACAAGAAAACTAATTAATTGTTCCATTTGACTTCCATAGTTTCAATCATCATATTTAACAAGAAACTTACAAGTCTAAGCAAAGAAAGGCAGGCCTACAAACAAAATTGAAAAGGCATTTTTTTTCCTTTGTTTTTATTTTACTTCATTTTATGTGTATTTAAATTTGTTCAGTATAGGGAAGTTACTTGACAAAGGCACCACTCTTAATTTTTTTTTTTTTAAAGAATCACACACATTAAATACAAGAACTCACAATTATAGTTCAAACTTAGCAATAATTGAAAGGGCTTTTGAGACATACAGCTCTACTGCTAGAATAACATGATAAACAAACAACAACAAAACAATGTTCATACATACACAGAATCCATCTTCATGTGTATGTATGAACAAATGTTCTATTTAGTCAATGGATGGACCTCCACACCAATAGTTGCTATTTGCAAATAAAACCCATTTATAAAAATTAATAACTTCCAAACACATCAAAACAGCACAAATTTCTATGTAAACTGAATGGGGACCCTAACTAAAACCAAAGCATCATTCGAGACCCTTACGTTCATATTTCTTCTCGAACTCTCCGGTCAAATGTCTCTTCACAAAAGTTGTTTTTCCTGCCACCATTCAAAAAAAAAAAAAAAAACACACTCAGATCAATCAATACCATCACCACCAACACCAATATGCAAAATTATATGCCTATATGCTTTTCATTCTTTTAATCAATTAATTTAGGGTAACACCAATTTTAATGTGATTTTATAGAAATGTACTCCCGTAATTGTCTTAAGAAATGACACTTCTCCTTGATGGTTTGTATAAATACTATTGTGACTTCCAAACAATAATATATATATACACACACACACACATATCTTCTTCTACTTTTTTGAAAAATCCCTAACTCCACCCTAAATTTTTTTTTTTTGGTTGTTGTTTGAAGGTAACTGATCAAGTGTATCGGAATATACTAGGGTATACCCTAAATAGAATCATTTAAAGCCCAATTACCCTAAAATGAATTGAAATGGACTGAAAAGGACCAAATAGACCAAACTAGACCGGATGGACCAAAGTGAAACTAATGGACCAAAAGTACCTAATAGACCAAAGTGGACTGAATAGGCCAAAATGGACCAAATATTCTGAATTGGACCGAAGTGGCTGAATTGGTCCGAATAGACAAAATGAACCCAATGGACCGAATTGAGTCACCAATGCAGTTAATAGAAAATTCTAATGTAGAGCCATATCTTGTCACTTGCCATTGCAACTAGAAGAGCCAATGGTGCCTCTCCAAATGGCATCTTTATTGTTTTCACCAAAGCATTAGCAGATTCTTTGGTGTGAGCTGGAAAACATTCAAAAGAACTATGAGAGTTTTGTTTTCTTTTTGATAATTACTTTGTTATAAGAATTGGCTTTTGTCATCTGGTGCTAACAGTATAACTAAAATTTTTTGAATCTAGAACATTCCTTCTACAATGCCCACAAGATTTTGCAAACGTTCAAAAGAACAAGACAACGGCAAAGTCAAAATAAATATATAACAAGAATTAGAGTAAAAAACAATGTCCTCAGGATAATACCAACATGCAAAATAGTGAAACACTGTATGGTTACTATAAGTAAGACTTACAGATTAAATACTCAACTCAATTCATTCAGAATAGTGAAATGAGTAACAAAGCGAGCATGAGAATCAAACCTCCATCCAGCAATACCATTGTTCCATGTAGTCCTAGTGCCTCAGTTTCTTTTGATGTTAGAATTTGACTTCTTCCAAGCAAGAATGTATGCTCTAAACCAGCCCTAATAGATCCATCTGAAATTATCCATCCTAGAGTATCCATAAAAGTATTAAAGGGACTTGATTAAAGATTGCTCAAAAAAATCCCAACCCCAAAAAACAATGTCATTTGGGTTCACCTAGATTGTACATAGAATTTAATTATTACACCATTTAATTATAAATTTAATTACAGTGATTAAATGAGAGAAAGTTTGGGTACCATTGGGAGCAAGCTCTTGAAAGGAGCATAGATCTCCTCTCCATGGAAAGACCCAACACGAATTGTTGAGGCTTGGGTCAGCGAGCCAAAATAATTGGCTTGTTCCACTTTGTCCTTTGTGACCCAGGAGATTCCTCTGAAGATTATTCAAGACCCACATCTTGGAAATTAATTTAATATATATTTGATCTAGAACAATCATATTTAAATAAAGAATATTTTGCTTTTGTAGTATATAATTTTCAAACAAAAATCACAAAAAAAAATATATATATATATTCTTAATTACTTCCATATAATGCTCGGATTTCTCATTCTAACAGCCATTAAACACATTCAAAATTCAATCTTTTTTATTGCTTAACACTACTGAAACCCTTAAAAATCAAACTCTATTCAACAATCCTTCAAGATCTGATCAATAAATCTAATTTAGTCCTAAATTCCTAGAGATCCTACATTAAAATTGCTATCATAGTTCATTAAAACCTCGGTCCATTATTCCTTTCGAGCCTCATTGCTAGCACAATAACCTAGCCTAAACTAAATTAATCCTAATTCAATAGTACAAAATTAAAAAATGTGATTAGTAGATCAAAGAATACAATGACATATTTAAAGAAAGAAAACCTTCAGTGGTTAATTTGGAGTTGTCTCCAGACTTCTCTTCAAAATCCTCCGTCGACATCCAACCCGAATGGAACATGCTCGACCAGATCCCCTTCTCCACCTTCTCCAAGCTATCCTTCTCCGTCCCTAAACCCGAGGACCTCCTCCTCTGCGACACACTCGAGTTCTAGGATTTAAAAAAAAAAAAAAAAATCACATCAAAACCATGCATCAAGCAAAAAAATACATATACATAAAAAAAAATCACAACAGAAAACTTGGAGAAATTTTTTTTTTCAAATGAAAATAGAAAAAGAGGAGTGGTTTTGGGAGAGAGGAGAAAAAACTAGGGAAAGGGGAGAACAGCTGCTGTTGAAGTGAGAGACAAATGCTAAAAATTAGGGTTAGTAGGATTAGAGCATTCGTAGCAGCTGGTGTAAAAATTATGTCATTTTACCACATTAAATGCCTACTTCATTATTTTACCACGTCATTTTGTAACATCTCATTTATCAGATGTTTTATAATTTAATTCTATACATTAAAATAATATTTACTACACATTAAAATAATATATTATCCCCTCCCCCATTATCATCAACAACAGCAACATCAACAACAACCCACACCACAGATCAACCGCCACAGCCCACAACCACCGGCCACCTCCACAGATCAACCACCAACCACCAATATCAGCCACTGCTACCAAAAAAAAAAAAAACTCAAACAAACACTACAATCAAAACCCGATCAACCAAAATCAGCCAACCCGATCAACCCAAACCTAAACCCGATCATCATCATCAACAACGGCACAACCACCTCCGCTGCAACAACGCCGACAGCCACCACCGGCACAAACCCACATCCACCAACACCACTTTATAAATAAATAAATAAATAAAATTACAACCAGAAAAATTGTTGCGGCCACAACCACCAGAAAAACAACAGAACCCACAACCCATCCACCCACAACACCAGAAAAATTGTTGCGGCCACAACCCACTCACCGCCGACCCATCCTTCGGAACCCATTCACCGATTTCGCACCACCGATTTCGCACAACAAAACCCACCACCACCGATTCGCCCATCACCAGCTGACCCACCCACCACTGAATCTGACCATCGCAACCCACCACCAGTGATCTGCCAATCACCATCTCAACCCACCCACTGCTAAATCGGGTATCAAAAAAAAAAAAAAAAACCACAATGACAGAGATCGAAGTGAAAGAAGAAAAGAGTGAGAAGAAAAAACTGAGGGTGATGTCTGAGAGGAAGAGAGAAAAACAACGAGATTGAGAAGAAAAAAGAGTGAAAGAAGAAAAGAATGGAGAGGCGTGATGTCTGAGGAAGAATGAGAGAAGAGAAAAGAATAAAGTGAAGAGAGAGGAGAGAGAAAAAAAATAAAAAATGATTAAAACTTATACCACACCGATTCCGTACCGTTGCAAATTTGCAACGGTACTGTTCACATGATGCAAAAATGATGAGATTTAGCACATCTGATATTTGGTGTTTTTTGTGTTTGGTGTGGCAAATGTGCCAAATATTTGGCATTTGGCACATTTGCCACACCTACTGTGGATGCTCTTATAAAGCAAACCCAAAACGACGTAGTTTTGGTAATAAGAAGAGTAAAAATAAAAAAGCTCTTACTATGGGTCGAACCTGGGCTGACAGGTGCGAATGTGCGTGTCCTTGCCACTGGGATACCCCAAACTTTCTTTGGCTAATTTGTACAAATTAATATTTAATATCTAATACAGAGATAGTAATAAAATAGCTCTTATTACGGTTCGAACCTAGGCAAAATATATTATCACATGCTTGACTTACCACTAAACTAGTGCAATTCTACATTAATATTTTATACATAAATATTTTATAAATAGTAATATTTAATATTTTATGAAACAACGTAATTTTGTGTTATAAGGAGAGAAAAAATTAAGAATGTTTTTAGTGGGGATCGACCCTGGGCAAAATATTATCACATACATGCCTTACCACTAAACTAGTGTAATTCTACAAAAATATTTTATACATATTTTTTAAAAACAATAATTTTAAGTTGTGAAAAAGATGATATAAGCAAAAAAAAAAAGAAAAAATCAAAATTAAAATCCAATACTAGACGTGGCAAAACGGGTGGGTCGGGTTCTATATGTTCTTAACATGCATGCCAATTGAATATAATTTACCATTTGATCTTTAAACTCATCTTTTGTGCATTATTTTAAACTACAAAAACTTAAATTTAAACAATTGATTGATGACATGGCTATTAATCTTTGATCACCTTGAAATTTTGTAAGCATGAAAAATATATGAAGATAATGTAATCTAACAGTAGATTTGTCAAAATTCACATCGAATTAAGAAATATAGGGTTAGGTACAAGTTACGCCTGATGTAACTCTAAAAAATGTTACACCAACCAATAACTTATTGTTGAATTCATATTTTGAAAATCCAACCGTTGGATTACATTTTCTATATGTTCTTAACATGCATGCCAATTTTCATGCCAATTGGATGTAATTTACCATTTGATCTTTAAACTCATCTTTTGTGCGTTATTTTAAACTACAAAAACTTGAATTTAAACAATTAATTGATGACATGGCTATTAATCTTTGATCACCTTGAAATTTTGTAAGATGAAAAATATATGAAGATAACAAATTCACATTGAATTAAGAAATATAGGGTGGGGTACGAGTTACACTTGATGTAACTCCAAAAAATGTTACACCAAGCAATAACTTATTGTTGAATTCATATTTTGAAAATACAACCGTTGGATTACATTTTCTATATATTCTTAACATGCATGCCAATTTTCATGCCAATCGGGTGTAATTTACCATTTGATTTTTACACTCATCTTTTGTGCGTTATTTTAAACTACAAAACTTGAATTCAAACAATTGATTGATGACATGGCTATTAATCTTTGATCACCTTGAAATTTTTAAAGCATGAAAAATATATGAAGATAATGTAATCTAACGGAAGATTTTTCAAAATTCACATCGAATTAAGAAATATAGGGTTGGGTACAAGTTACACTTGATTAACTCTAAAAAATGTTACACCAACCAATAATTTATTGTTGAATTCATATTTTAAAAATCCAACCGTTGGATTGCATTTCCTATATGTTCTTAACATGCATGCCAATTTTCATACCAATCGGATGTAATTTACCATTTGATCTTTAAACTCATCTTTTGTGCGTTATTTTTCTCTCTCTTATATGCCCATACATGATATGCTTAAAAAGAATAATATGCAAAGAAAATAAAAAGCAAAAAGATCAAAAATGCTTTTAAAAATGATTGCAAGCGTGTATTCTAGGAGATGTGGGAGTTATAGGATGTACCTCGAAGGTGATAGTCCCCATTAAGCAGTTATGATTGTGTGTGAGTTAAAGTGATTTTCTCATATCTCAAATCGTCATAACATGTATACACTTATGCAATCTTGCGATGTTTTTCACACACAACATGCAATATTCTTTGCTACTCTTGATACATGTGCAGGTACAATATGATTTGGCCATCACAAGGTTTACATGTGATAATGTATGCTCACTAAACTGTCTTGACTTGTTTTTGAAAATATAAAATTGGTTAGACTTATTTAGTGTGTGTATGTGTGTGTTTTTCTAACGGTAGATTTGTCAAAATTCACATCGAATTAAGAAATATAGGATTGGGTACAAGTTATACTTGATGTAACTTTAAAAAATGTTACACCAATCAATAATTTATTGTTGAATTCATATTTTGAAAATCCAACTGTTAAATTACATTTTCTATATGTTCTTAACATGCATGCCAATTTTCATGCCAATCAGATGTAATTTACCACTTGATCTTTAAACTCATCTTCAGTGCGTTATTTTAAACTACAAATACTTGAATTTAAACAATTGATTGATGAGATGGATATTAATCTTTGTTCACCTTGAAATTTTGTAAGATGAAAAATATATGAAGATAATGTTATCTAACGGTAAATTTGTCAAAATTCACATTGAATTAAGAAATATAGGGTTGGGTTCAAGTTACACTTGATTTAACTCTAAAAAATGATACACCAACCAATAACTAATTATTGAATTCATATTTTGAAAATCCAACCGTTGGATTACATTTTCTATATATTCTTAACATTCATACCAATTTTAATGCCAATCGGGTGTAATTTACCATTTGATCTTTAAACTCATCTTTTGTGCGTTATTTTAAACTACAAAAACTTGAATTTAAACAATTGATTGATGACATGGCTATTAATCTTTGATCATCTTGAAATTTTTTAATCATGACAAATATATGAAGATAGTGTAATCTAAAGGTAGATTTGTCAAATTTCACATTGAATTAAGAAATATAGGGTTGGGTTCAAGTTACACCTGAATGTGTTTAATACTTCAAGAAATATGTTGTTCGGGTCTAGTATTAAAGTCATGAAGATTGGACCAAGAAATAAGTGAAGAAAAGCTATTCATTAAAGCTGGACAGATAGCTCGACACCTGCGGACAGATAGCTCGACAGCTGCTCGACACCTCTCGACAGCTAAGCTATCTATCGAGCTCTTCAGTTGAGAGATATTGCAATCTCGATACCTCTCAATAGCTGGTGGATCGATTGAAAAAGCTCCTGTCTCCTCGACAACTCCTCGATAGCTTCTCGATAGCTGTATCTGTCGAAATTTAAAGCTCGACACCTCCTTGACACCTCCCGATCGATTGAGGTTACGGGAATTCAGATTTTCAGATCTGATTTTCCGCCCATGCTGACATGTATGTGTAGGGTTTCATTTCTCACAACCCTAGACCTATATAAGACTTATTTTAGAGGCCGTCACAAAAGAGAATACAAGGAGAACATATGCAAAAGGTGACCGATGCCTTATTCTCTTTGAAAGAAGCTACTGCGTCTTTGCGCCTTAGGGTTTTGTAACCAAGTGCTTCTTGATCTTCATTGTTGATGAAGTGAAAAACTTTGCAGCCAACATCTTCTTCTAGTTGGTGATTGAAGTCACATACTGGGATCCGCTCACATTGAATTAAGAAATATAGGGTTGGGTTCAAGTTACACCTGATGTAACTTTAAAAAATGTTACACCAACCAATAACTTATTATTAAATTCATATTTTGAAAATCCAACCGTTAGATTACATGTTTTATATGCTCTTAACATTCATGCCAATTTTCATGCCAATCGAGTGTAATTAACCATTTGATCTTTAAGTGGGAGGGCGAAAAAAACAAATGGAAATTTCAAGGTCTATTGCGGCGGTCCAACCCGCCGCTATAACTAAGAAAAAGCGCCGCAAAAAGGATCCCTATTGCGGCAGGTTTTTGGAGCGTCGCTATATCTTAGTTACTACCGCTAAAACAGGTCTATTGCGGCGGTTTTATGTCCCGCTGCTGTAGGACGCCGTAAAAGACCCTACCTATAGCGGCGGTCACAAAAAACGCCGCAATAGATCTCATCTATAGCAGCGGGCCGAAAAACCGCCGCAAAAGGTGACTTATAGTGGCAGTTTTCGTACCCGCCGCAATAGCTCGTTTTTCTTGTAATGAAACCCCGTACACCATGCCTCAAACTCACACAACCATATCCTCCATAATTCCCACCAAGACCAAATGGAGTCTTCTTCTTGGGCTCTTATAGTAATGGCATCACCAGCAGCCTTAGCCTTTCTCTTAAAATTATTACCCTTCAAATCCCACTAGCTAAAATTTTCACCAGGTCCCAAACCTTGGCCAATCATAGGCAATCTAAATCTTATTGGTTCCCATCCCCCCCAATCCCTTCACAAATTAGCCCAAAAATATGGACCAATTATGCAACTAAAGTTTGGATCTTTCCTTGTTGTGGTTGCCTCATCTGCCCAAATGGCAAAGGAATTCTTAAAAACACATGACCATGTCTTTGCCTCTAAACAAAAAACTGCCGCTGGCAAGTACACAGCTTATAACTATCACAACATCACGTGGTCACCCTATGGTCCATATTGGCGACAAGGCCGTAAGATTTTCCGCTCTGAACATTTTAGCTCAAAACAACTCGAGTCTTATCGATAAATTCGTGTTGAAGAAATGCGTGCTTTTTTGTCACGCCTTTGCATCTTGTCAGGGAAGCCAGTTATGCTAAAAGGCCATCTCTTCCATCTTACTCTAAGAATTATAAGCAGAATTGCATTGAGTAAGAAGTATGTTAGTGATGAGTCCAAATATAAGACCTCGATAGTGAGACCAGAAGAATTTCAAGAAATGTTAGACAAGTTGTTCTTGCTAAATGCGGTGTTTAATATAGGAGACTGGATACCGTGGCTCGATTTCTTGGACTTGCAAGGGTACGTGAAGCAAATGAAGGGTTTAAGGAAAAAATTTGATCGATTCCTTGACCATGTATTTGATGAACACAAGGCAAAGAAGGAAGGAGGGAATGATTTTATGCCAAAGGATACGGTGGATTTATTATTGCAGCTGGCTGATGATCCTAATATTGATGTTAAACTCACCTATGACTGTATCAAGGCACTCACTCAGGTAATATCGTTAACTTTCTAACTTAAATAAAACTACTTGCAAAAGTTTTTTTTTACAGTAATTTCATAACAAAGTTTAGATGACAAACTGTTAATAGTAAATGAATGAATAAAAAAAATTAAAAAAAAAAAAAAACGATATTAGTAGTAAGCCTAAAAGAGAATCAATAACAGCTTACCGCCTAAACATTGCTGGGAAAATATTGTGCATCTAACACTTTTAATTTTAATGTATTTGTTTCCCCTCATGTTTCACTTTCTTCCTTTTGTGGGAACATATGTGAACAAAATTGTTATCCCACTAAAGAATTATATCAAATTAATTCTAACTTTTATTGAAATGTATTTTAACACTTTGATGGACAAGATTTTCTTTCGAACCAACTCAAAGGAATCTCCCTCAACCCCTACATAGCAATTCATAAGATCATCAATGTGTATTATTTAAATAAGTCACATAAATTTTTAAAAATATCATGTGACAAAGTATTTATGAATGATTTTTTCAATTTTCATGTAATGGGTTGCATGAATTTTCCTCCAAATCAGTTATGTGAAAAACATATTTCCGAGGGAGTTGTTAATGTTTCTATTTTGCCTCATGTTTTACTTTCTTCTTTTGGTTGGTGGATATGTTTACCAATTTGATTTAACTAGTAAATTATACATTTTTTTTAATAAACCAAGGAGATTTAAATAAAAATTATTTGTCCCACCTTTTGTGTTCCATCTTATGCTCCATCAACTATGTCATGCCATATGTCTTTTTTTTTTTTTTTTTCATTTTAAACTCTGATATTTTATAAGGAAAGTAAAACAGAATACATGGGAAGCTATGACTAATGGAGTATAAAGTGAAATACAAAAAGAGTTACAAAAAATTTGTAATCCTAGAGAATTGAAGTGGTTTAATAATTAAGCTTATCACAAAATAAAAAACATTTGTCATTTTTTTTGTATAATTCAATAGTTGGGAAATGGGAAATTTGAACCTTAGATGTATTTGTTAGAAATACCATGATGTGTCATTTTGCGTGTTCCACTTTATGCTTGGATTAATCCAAACTCTTGGTGTTGGACTCCAATACAAGAGTCCATGATCATCTGTGAAGTGCAAAGAGAAAAAGAGAGAGAAAGAAATTAGTTTGTGATAATGAAGAGAGAGAAATATATAACTTTGTGTGGTCATAAACACGTGTCCGTTGGTATTGGCCCCCACTCAAGTAGAGTTATTAAGAAAAATGTCATCTTAACTCAATTTTCATCACTTGAAAACTCCTAAAAGTTGTACTTATTTTCCACAACTCTAACTCAGCTTTTTGAGTTATGAATTATAGAAATTGAGAATGAAAAATAAACCAAACAACTTCATTTGGTGTGGGCCCACAAAAAGCGAGTATTGAGTTATGAAAAATGAGTGATAGGTGCTGAAACCACACTAAACCAAACATGGCCTTAATTACTCATAATCTACCTGTAATTTATAGTAGATAGTTACAATTTCACAACAGTTACAAACAGGCTAATCATAGCGCAATAATAAAAAGAAGTTTGTCCATATTGTTTGCCGACCATTGCTATCATTTCAAATTGCCCAATATCATATATTGAAATTTTCTGTGGTCATGCGCATCAAAATTAGGACCTAATAGCTGGAGGAACAGATACCTCTGCAACAGTTATGGAATGGGCAATGTCTGAGCTAGTAAAGCAACCACACCTTATCAAAAAGGCCATCGAAGAGCTGGATAGAGTAATTGGGAGAGAGAGATGGGTGGAAGAGAAAGACATTCCACAACTTCCTTATATTGATGCAATTATGAAAGAGACAATGAGAAAGCATCCTGTAGCTGGATTACTTGTACCACATTTAGCAATTCAAGATTGTGATGTAGCCGGTTACAAAATCAGAAAAAGAACTAGAGTCTTCATAAACACATGGAGTATAGGGAGAGACCCATCTATATGGGATGCACCAGAAGAGTTTCGACCAGAGAGGTTTATGGGTAAAGATATTGATGTGAAGGGACAAAATTTTGAACTATTGCCATTTGGTTCTGGGAGGGGAGAATGTGCCCTGGCTACAACCTTGGACTAAAGGTCGTTAGCTCTACCTTGGCAAATATGTTACATGGGTTTAACTGGAAGTTATCAGACAATATGAAATGTGAAGAGTTGAGAATGGATGAAGTTTATGGACTCACAACATGCCGTAAATTCCCACTTGTAGCAGTAATGGAGCCTAGACTTTCACTTCATCTTTATTAGTTGTCTCCTAATTACCTCTTTCAAACCTTGCAAAAGGAATTAAATTTAAATAATATAATATATAATTTAAACTATATTTATATATATCTTATTAGTTAGCTGCTGCTGGATTAAACAGGCAAATAAAGAATGATGTTGTAATTGAAAGTAATCAATAAAATTGAAGTTTGGATCCTTTCTCCGAATTCTGCTCTATTATAGATCTCTCTTTCTCTATTTTATCCCTTTATCAATTTCTTGGAGACCTAGTTTTCTCAAATCAGAAACCACAATCATAAAACCGATATATATATATATATATATATATATAAGATTGGGTTCAAATTACACCTGGTATAACTTTATGTAATGTTACACCACCCAATAACTTGTTATATAATTCATATTTTGAAAATCCTACCATTGAATTACATGTTACATATGTTCTTAACATTCATGCCTTTTTCATGTCAATTGGATGTTATTTATTATTTAATCCATAAACTCATCTTTTATGCATTATTTTAAAACTTAAATTTAAACAATTGATTGATAAAATGACTACTATTCTTTGATCACCTTGAAATTTTGCAAGTATGAAGAATATACGAAGATAATGTAATCTAATGATGGATTTTTCAAAATTTGCATTCAATTATATATATATGGCTCTGTCCTATTGGTGATAGGGCACCTTGATCTGACCTACTCCCACCCTTTTTAATCCTTATTTTTAGTTTCATGATATTTTTTATTAAAAATAAATAAATAAACAAGTTCAAAATGGGATCAAATATATTTTCTTAAAAATTTAGTTTTAACTTTAGGTTCCAAATAAACTTTCCCATCAAAATCAACTTTTAAAAATTCCTTTGTGATTCCAGATAGATATTCTTATAAAGATCAAATTTAAAATTTGAAATGTTAACATGCATGTTAACTAAAACTAGCTTTGATTTTTTATCATTGGCAAACTTCATATAAAATTGAATCTTAACTAAAACAATACTAAATTGAATTGGTTTGCATTAGGAATGAACCAGTTTTGTGGTTGTCTAAATAGTAAATACCACATATTTATCCATCCATTTTCTAACACATATTATAAAAACTCTGAACCCAACACCAAAAAATTGAAAAAATCCACTTTATTTATATTAGAACATTCACGTTAGCCTCCTCAGATTTTTAGCTAAATTAACCCAAAAACCTCTCCTTTTAATACTTTAGTTGTCTATGTTTTTTACACATACACATCCAACTCAAAACTTTATTTTTTACTTTATTTAAATATTTATTTTTTCCTCTCTCCTCAGTCCTTTCTCTCCTCTAAATAAATCTAATTATTGCCTTAAAGCCTAAAATTGCATCAAGCCTGCCCTTTCCATAAACGATTTTGTGTCTCTTTGAGAAGGAAACGATTTTGTCTGAATCTTTTGTGTTTTGGTCAATTATACTATGATTTTTTTTTTTTTTTTTTTGAGGGGAAAGTATGATTTGAATTAGGAAGGGGATTTTAGCTTATTTCAGTTTGTGTTATTACAAAGTTGTGACTGTGGTTCCGAATAGTTCATGATAAGTAACTCAGGAGCACCAAAGGCCTATTAGTGGTGGAGGGGGATTGGGATCTCGCTATTCTGTTTTACAATTCAATTACAACATGTATATGAGATGTAGAAGTTAAAAAGAAAATCAATCAACTTTTCCATCCACGTGATAATTGCTTGGTGCAATATCAAAATCTGGTGTAGGTGGCTCTGTAGTAGTTTGAAATTCAGAATCCAAAATGTGTGTGGGAGGCAGATATTTTTGTACTATATTTTGTTGACATTTACCATAATAGTACAATAAATAATTGAGGGAAATCTCTGTTATAATAAACATCAACATCCCCCATAATTCAATGTTGGGCCCCTAATCCCTATGTCTTACTACGCCCAAAATAGAAAAATCTGGTGTAGGTGGCTCTGTAGTAGTTTGAAATTTAGAATCCAAAATGTGTGTGTGGGAGGCAGATATTTTTGTACTATATTTTGTTGACATTTACCATAACAATACAATAAATAATTGAGGGAAATCTCTGTTGTAATAAACATCAACATCCCCCATAATTCAATGTTGGGCCCCTAATCCCTATGTCTTACTACGCCCAAAATAGACAGGGACATCATGTGCATAGATCGTAGGTAAAAAGACAAATATATTCAAGTATATAAACCCCATCATCCACCTCGAACTCTCACCACCATCTCTCCATAACTGTCACCAAATGGAGTTTTCCTCTTCTTGGGCTCTTTTAGTAATGGCATCACTAGCAGCCTTAGCCTGTCTCTCAAAATTATTTCCCTTCAAATCCCACCAGCTAAAATTTCCACCAGGTCCCAAACCTTGGCCAATCATAGGCAATCTAAATCTTATTGGTTCCCATCCCCCCCAATCCCTTCACAAATTAGCCCAAAAATATGGACCAATTATGCAACTAAAGTTTGGATCTTTCCCTGTTGTGGTTGCCTCATCTGCCCAAATGGCAAAGGAATTCCTAAAAACACATGACCATGTCTTTGCCTCTAGGCCTAAAACTGCCGCTGGCAAGTACACAGCTTATAACTATCACAACATCACGTGGTCACCCTATGGTCCATATTGGCGACAAGGCCGTAAGATTTTCCTCTCTGAACTTTTTAGCTCAAAACAACTCGAGTCTTATCAATACATTCGTGTTGAAGAAATGCGTGCTTTTTTGTCACGCCTTTGCATCTTGTCAGGGAAGCCAGTTATGCTAAAAGACCATCTCTTCCGTCTTACTCTAAGCATTATAAGCAGAATTGCATTGGGTAAGAAGTATGTTAGTGATGAGTCCAAATATGAGACCTCGATAGTGAGTCCAGAAGAATTTCAAGAAATGTTAGACGAGTTGTTCTTGCTAAATGCGGTGTTTAATATAGGAGACTGGATACCATGGCTCGATTTCTTGGACTTACAAGGGTATGTGAAGCGAATGAAGGGTTTAAGGAAAAAATTTGATCCATTCCTTGACCATGTATTTGATGAACACAAGGCAAAGAAGGAAGGACAGAATGATTTTATGCCAAAGGATACAGTGGATTTATTATTGCAGTTGGCTGATGATCCTAATAATGATGTTAAACTCACTTATGACTGTATCAAGGCACTCACTCAGGTAATATCATTACCTTTCTAATTTAAATAAAACTTCTCGCAAAAGGTTTTTACTTATAATAATTTCATAACAAAGTCTAGATGGCAAACTGTTAATAGTAAATGAATGAATAAAATTAAAAAAAAAAAAAAAAAATGATGTTAGTAGTAAGCCTAAAAGAGAATCAATAACAGCTTGCCACCTAAACATTGTTGAGAAAATATTGTGCATCTAACACTTTTAATTTTAGTGTATTTTTTTCCCCTCATGTTTCACTTTCTTCCTTTTGTGGGAAGATACATGAACAAAATTGTTATCCCACTAAAGAATTATATCAAATTAATTCTAACTTTTAGTGAAATGTATTTTAATACTTTGATGGACAAAACTTTCTTCCAAACCAACTCAAAGGAATCTCCCTCAACCCCTACATAGCGATTCATTAAATCATCAATGTGTATTATTTAAATAAGTGACATAACTTTTTAAAAATCTCATGTGACAAAGTATTTATGAATGATTTTTTCAATTTTCATGTAATGGGTTGCATAAATTTTCCTCCAAATCAATTATGTGAAAAACATATTTCCGAGGGAGTTGTTAATGTTTCTATTTTGCCTCATATTTTACTTTCTTCTTTTGGTTGGTGGATATGTTTACCAATTTGATTTAACTAGTAAATTATACATTTTTTTTAATAAACCAAGGAGATTTAAATAAAAATTATTTGTCCCACCTTTTGTGTTCCATCTTATGCTCCATCAACTGTGTCATGCCATATGTCTTTTTTCTTCATTTTAAACTCTGATATTTTATAAGGAAAGTAAAACAGAATACATGGGAAGCTATGACTAATGGAGTATAAAGTGAAATACAAAAAGAGTTACAAAAAATTTGTAATCCTAGAGAATTGAAGTGGTTTAATATTAAGCTTATCACAAAATAAAAAACATTTGTCATTTTTTTTGTATAATTCAATAGTTGGGAAATGGGAAATTTGAACCTTAGATGTATTTGTTAGAAATACCATGATGTGTCATTTTGCGTGTTCCACTTTATGCTTGGATTAATCCAAACTCTTGGTGTTGGACTCCAATACAAGAGTCCATGATCATCTGTGAAGTGCAAAGAAAAAAAGAGAGAAAGAAATCAGTTTGTGATAATGAAGAGAGAGAAAATATATAACTTTGTGTGGTCATAAACACGTGTCCATTGGTATTGGCCCCCACTCAAGTAGAGTTATTAAGAAAAATGTCATCTTAACTCAATTTTCATCACTTGAAAACTCCTAAAAGTTGTACTTATTTTCCACAACTCTAACTCAGCTTTTTGAGTTATGAATTATAGAAATTGAGAATGAAAAATAAACCAAACAACTTCATTTGGTGTGGGCCCACAAAAAGCGAGTATTGAGTTATGAAAAATGAGTGATAGGTGCTGAAAACACACTAAACCAAACATGGCCTTAATTACTCATAATCTACATGTAATTTATAGTAGATAGTTACAATTTCACAACAGTTACAAACAAGCTGATCATAGGGCAATAATAAATAGAAGTTTGTCCATATTGTTTGCCGACCATTGCTATCATTTCAAATTGCCCAATATCATATATTGAAATTTTCTGTGGTCATGTGCATCAAAATTAGGACCTAATAGCTGGAGGAACAGATACCTCTGCAACAGTTATGGAATGGGCAATGTCTGAGCTAGCAAAGCAACCACACCTTATCAAAAAGGCCACCGAAGAGCTGGATAGAGTAATTGGGAGAGAGAGATGGGTGGAAGAGAAAGACATTCCACAACTTCCTTATATTGATGCAATTATGAAAGAGACAATGAGAAAGCACCCTGTAGCTGGATTACTTGTACCACATTTAGCAATTCAAGATTGTGAAGTAGCCGGTTACAAAATCAGAAAAGGAACTAGAGTCTTCATAAACACATGGAGTATAGGGAGAGACTCATCTATATGGGATGCACCAGAAGAGTTCTGACCAGCGCGGTTTTTGGGTAAAGATATTGATGTGAAGGGACAAAATTTTGAACTATTGCCATTTGGTTCTGGGAGGAGAATGTGCCCTGGCTACAGTCTTGGACGAAAGGTCGTTAGCTCTACCTTGGCAAATATGTTACATGGGTTTAATTGGAAATTACCAGACAATATGAAATGTGAAGAGTTGAGCATGGATGAAGTTTATGGACTCACAACATGCCGTAAATTCCCACTTGTTGCAGTGATGGAGCCTAGACTCTCGCTTCATCTTTATTAGTTGTTAATTTCATATGCAATATATTTTGTTTTACAGACCTTTTTGTTATTATAGATTTCATACCCATGTTGTTACTCCAAGCTACAAAATAATTGGGTTGTAGTCATGTATAAATGTCTTTTCATTTCTTTTTTTGGGAAATGTTATTAATGTATATGTTGGGCCTTCTGTTTAATAAATAAACCAAAAGTTTTACTAACTTAACAACATTTATAATTCTTAGGGGGTGTTGGCATATCATAAAACACTGGTAAAAGAAAACATAACCAGTTTAATCAATGGCAAAATTGTTGGAAATATTTTAGTGAACAAACAAGTTTTGATACAAAAATAATATCCCAAATAATTAGCCAGAACATAAAATAAAAAGGAGTTTAGAACAATCTCACAATGCTATAGAATCACACTGCGAAAGTGTTGTCCTTAAAGGTTGATTCGTGCCATCCAGAGTAAAACTCGGTGCGATTGGTTCTCTTGGCCAAACAACCCCCCAGGATTAGACTATAGCGTCAACCTTCATGATGGACGCACTTCCACTCACGAAGGTTCAAGAACAACCGTCTATTGCCTTTCCTTAGAACAAATATAAATTGTAGAAAAATATGTGGAAGAGACATATAATAGGATTGTGTATATCTAAATATATAGTAGTAAAACACTTATAGGGAAGGGTGTGATGATGGGTATTATATAGGCTATTCATGACAATAATAACCTATAGTTATTAGTAACTAATAACCCATAAAAGCCTAACGGCTATATTATCCATTATTGCCCAACGACTATTTTTCTCATAATTGCCAACGGCTATTTTACTCATAAATTTCCAACGGCTAGAAAATAAATAATAATAAAGTGTTTGGAACACACACCCACACCAACAAAAATTTCCCATCCTACTCCAATTAAGTGTGTTTTTCTAGTTCTTCAAAGGGGACATTGTAGGGACGGTTTTGCCTACTTCAAATCTTGGTGCAATGATAAGTAAAGACAAAGTCACGAGTTCAAGCACAGGTGTAACGCCCCAAAATCATAAATAATAAAAGTCTATTCAAGCTAAATAATCCATAAAAATATTAAATAAATGCAACCAGCAACCTAAAATATCATCACAATTGTCAGAGCACTAATCTTACCAAAGATAAAATATCCTCAAAATAATTCTTCAGTACAATATTTAATACCATAAAAATAATCATAAAACCCTCAATTCCACAAAATAATTTTGTAACTGTTGTCTTCCAAAAATCTCTACTTCAATGATCCTTCTAATGTATCTGTTAGGGGGAATAAAAAAGGAGGGGTGAGATAACTCAATAAGTGAAACTCACTAACATTAGGGTGTGGGAACAAACATTTTTAAATAAATAATTTATACAGCAAAGTTATAACTTGTAACCCATCAATATTTTAACATCAAATATTTTATATAAAAATATCATTGTATTGTGAGCCATTATGATTTACCAACACCATTATACAAACAATTTCCTAGGCTTTTCTCGTGGTTAATGTTTACGCCTTGCTCACAGGGTTGTGTTGTCCCCTTTTAGGACTGGAACTCCCTTTTCATGCCTTCTCTTAACGGTGGCTCATTTGGAACCTAAAGGTACACTCCCTTGTTAAGGAGCTCCCTTTTTAGATCCTCAATGGTATACTCCCTTGCTAAGCAACTACCAAATGTGCATTGTCCCCTTCTCTGGGACCGTCCCTTGCTAAGGACTAGCTACAGTATGATTGTCCATTGCTAAGGACTAAATACAACACGGAGCTTTTAATCACGACTTGTCATAGGATTCGAAACAAATTCAAGATGCTCACAACAAATAATCCAGTCATAATACTCAAAAAATATAAAGATTTATCCACACATACAAGTTTAAATAAGTTTGGGTTGTCTCACAAGTTTTTCATATAACAAATAGTCAACGTTTTCATACAATTAATGTGCACATCAAACATTTATAGAATATCAATATATTTATAGAATATCAACATATTTCTTTGATATAAGAATAGTTTGATAATCAAAACTATTTTGGAAAAACCCCCAAATTAGTAAATACCACTTACCTCTTAGTTGCAAAAATGAAACCAACCACCCTTGAGTCACAATAAATCAGTAAAATTGGAACCTAGCAACAACAAAAATAGGCCCATCAATACACGAATTCCCTACTAAAAATCTGTTTTCACACTTAAACAATATAATCTTGGACAATATTGGTATTTCCAAAATTTTCCATTTATTCACTTAACTATCCAGTTCACTTTCAGCTCTAATCAAATTTTTGCGCTTAAAAATATTGCTACATAACCAGATTTTTGGCTCTGCCTAATCAGATTTTTTCATTAATATAATCATAGACATTCATGAAACTTCAATATGGCTGAATGATGGATATCTGATCAATCTAATAGTAGAAGCCATATGTTATATCTTAATTTATCAATCCCATAGCTAGCCCATTATTCCCTTGATGCCATAAAACTTAAAGATATTGGTGGACAAATTTTTGAACAATGGCAGTGCATGGATGACAAATTGGTTAACTTAGATAATATATAATTTCTTATTCCTACGTTATAGGAGCTAAAAAGATATTCTAGGCATGAAAAGCATTGTTGCCTTCTACAATAAATTAGAGATGAATACATGTCACTAGAAGGATGATAAAGAAGATATATATCAACCATAAAGCAACCTTTTCCCATTCACATGGTGACAAACTTAAATTGATAAAGTCCAAGCCTATTACCCCTTTCCTGGCATACAGCCATATGCATCATTCCTAATCTAATATAATAACAATTATAGGACATCTTTCCATTAATATAATGATAGATTAGGTTCACGGACTAACGCCTATAGGTACTAAAATAAATTCATGCACAAACTCATGTCTTTCCTGTAAGCATGGGACAATTGATAGCTATTGAATATTCAAACTTCCTAAATTTAGAGCAAGAGAAAACCATACCTGCAGTTTTCACGCACAGCTGCAGAGAGGAAAAGAATGCCCAATTATGTGTTGCGATTGAAACAAAAGTAACCCTCTTATATATATACACGTGTAGCTTAAGAGGAAAAATGTTAAGGTTTTTAAAACTTATTAAGGCCCATATATACTTATGTCATTTCACTTGAGCCTCTTATACCATAATAATTATCTGATTTAATTATTTTAGGCCCAAATCAATTAAATCCATTTAATTGTGGGCCTCCTTTTTAATTTATGTATAAGAAAGAAATTAGTAATAAAATTATAGGGTGTTACAATGGGAATCAGTCTCTAAAAAAAATGGAAATAAAGTTGTCTCCCAATTATCTCTTTCAAACCTAGCAAAAATGGGAATTAAATTTAAATAATATAATATATAATTTAAACTATATATATATATAAATATCTCTCTCTTATTAGTTAGCTGCTGCTGGATTAAACAGGCAAATAGAAAATGGTGTTGTAATTGAAAGTAATCAACAAAATTTGTCTCACCAAAAAAGTCACTTTATCTATATTAGAGCATTCATATCAACCTCCTCAGATTTTTAGCTAAATTAGCCTAAAAATTTCTACTTTTAATAGTTTGAGAAATGATACATCCACATCATTTTCACAATATATTTACAACAAATCCTAAGTGGCAAGTTGTTACTGGTTAATATTGTTGGAGCAAAAAAGTAATCTTAGTGATAGGTTCAAATTTGAACCAATAACAACTAACCACCTATGATTTGTTGTGAAAATGTTGTAAAAATATTGTGCACGTAGCACCTCTCTAATAGTTTAGCTGTCTATGTTTTTTACGCATACATATCCAACTCAATACTTTGTTTCCACCACCGCACACCCTTGGTGCGATAATCACTCTACATGTACAAGTACTTGTAAGGTGTGGGGGGCAAGTACTTGTAAGGTGTGGGGGGCAAGGGCCAGGGTTCAAGTCTCCAAGAAGGAACTTCACACACTTATACACTTAAATTAAACTAGAATAGAATTCTATCTTGTATCTAAAAAAAAAAAAAAAAAACTTTGTTTCTTACATAATTTAAATATTTATTTTTTCTCTCTCCTCACTCCTTTCTTTCCTCTCAATATATACAACCACCATCGCACCACAACCAGCCACCACTGCACGCCACCACCAAAAACAACAAAACCCAAGATTAAATTCAAACACAACCACCACGTCACGACACTACCACCACTAAACCATTGTATACAACAAGAAATAAAAAAATTTGCTGAGAATTTGTAGCTGAGGTAGTGACATGGGGATTTGCTTGATAAAAATGCATAAGTATTAGAAAAAATAATCGAGTGATAAGTCCAAAGAAAAGGCACCCTGTTTTTATTTTCACGTATCCCAACTCTTGAGTCCCAGCCCGCCTTTTTAAGTTTTCTAATTAGACACAATGTCTTCCTCCACTTAGTTTGCAAATCTCTCTCTCTCAACCCTATTTCATAGCCTTAATGAATCACTGATGCCTCTGTTCACCGCCAAGGACGCCGAGAGAATTTTGTTGGTCGTCAGGTGTAAAGTTCAACTCTGGTCTGGTATCCTTTAACTGGCCCTACTCCGATCTCCAGACCACCGAGGAATCTACTCTAATTCGTGGCTTGAGAGAGGAGAAACGAGAGAGAGAAAGAGGACAAACCAAGAGAGAAGACAGAGGGGAGAGAGAGAGAGAGAGAGAGTTGAAGCAGAAAAATAATTTTAAAAATAAAAATCTGGCTTTGGCGAGGAAAATCTCTCGCCACAAGGAGCGAGGCACTGTTCCTAGCTAAGTATATTGAACTAGTTTGACTCGACTAATGCGTGGGTTTATTTTTTATAATTTTTAGCTATATATTTGTTAAAATATTAAATAGCTACATTGATGTGAACTATATTACATAACTATTTTTACAGGCTTCTCAAAAAAAAAAAAACTATTTTTACAGATCTATTCTTTATTTTGCAATAAACACATTAAAAATAAATAATATATTTTTTGCATAGACCAACAACTGAACCCAAAAAACTCGACAAATCACTCAACCAACCCCTGCCACCGCAAGCCCACAAATTAATCGTCACCACAAACCCCTCCATATCACAACACAAACATAAACCCCAAGCCACCGCACATTGCTATGTTTAAGAACAAACCCAAAAATCCAAAGCAAACTCAAACCCAAACCATTCATCTTTGTTGACAATGCCCAAAAAAAGAAACATCGCCGCCTCCCAAATGAAGTACCCACATCGAAGTTGCCACCCAAAACGAAATCGTCGTTTGCCACCCAAATTAGATCGCACAAACCACAGATCAATGAATATTTTTTCCCCTCTTCCAACGACGATGGCTGGTGATGACTGTCAAAATGGTTATTGGCAGCAGCAACTTGGTGGTCTAGAGAGGAGAGAGAGGCAAAGATCGAATAAAAAATAGCAATATATATATATTTGCTAAATAAAAAAAAGGGTCTCCGGTGTGGGCTCATCGACCTCACGTCACATGATGGCAATAGCTAATATTATGTGTACCATACGGGCTTTGCTGGAGCTATTACTCGAACCCCTCCTCTTTGGGTACTGGGCCAATGTTGGGACAATAACTTTTACCATCAAGTCACCCCCTGTGTGGTAGCAATATATATATTTTTTTTTTTTTTGGTTGCATAAGCTACCCTCTAGTGTATTTTTACATAATACTGCAGCAAGTTGTGTAATTTGCAACAAGAATGGATAACCAGATGTGGGAGCATTTTTGTTGATATTGAGCTACAGCGTTATCTATTTTACATTTTTGTGGGTTTTGTATTTCCATTTCCCTCCCGAATAATAGAACCATAGATGTACCAGGAGCAACAAGTTTGAGTAATGAATTGGTCATAACCTCTTTTGGAATTTCTCAAAAGATTACAATATTTCTTTGATAGGCGATTACAATTTTTTTTCTTCCTGTTTTGGGAACTTGGGAATTGCGAGAGTATATTTGGAATGGAATTATGGATATTTATGAAGGATTGAAAATAAATATTAGCTTGTTTATCTCTATATATTAAGATGATTTAAAAAGTTAGTTATGACTTCAAAAAATGTCAAAAATACCTCTAATTTAATCAGATAATTTTTATTCTTAAAAAATAAAAAATAGGATTAAAATTGTAATTCAACAAATTCAACCAAAAAAAAAAAAAAAAACTATCAAGGAAACTTTTTTCCTAAAAATTAGCACACTTTCTATCTAAACATATCTCACATACTTTTGGTACTTTTTTTTTTTTCTAAAAAGTAGCACACACTAAACCCAGTAATTTATTCAATTTCAAATCTTAAATTTTAATTTTATAAAAATCTCTTCTTGTGTAATCTCACTAACAATATATAAAATAAAATTAAAATTAAAAAATTATATTAAACTCAAAAAAAAAAAAAGACTCATCCTACGTACAGAGCGCGTGTAACGAGACTAGTATTATTTGAATTTTTTTGAAAAAAAAAAAAATCCTTACGGTGATGAGACTAGTATTATTTAAATGTTTTTAAGGAAAAGAAAGAAGAAGGAAAATCCGAGATCCTAGAATGGCGCAAAAGAACAAATAAAGGGGATGGATCAAGAAATTGTTACTAACCGTCTAAGCCCAAACAAAAAGTTTTGCGAGCCCAAGCCCAGAAGTTAAAAAAAAAAAATGAAGAAATGAGACAGTAAGAGGATGATCAGAACCGGAAGTAGGTGGACCCCGTTCAGCCCATATTAGAGGTGCAAAAATCTGGGCTCAATTTGCAAACAATTCCAGACCCCAAAAGGTAGTTTCCACAATTTGGCAAAATATATATAAATATATATATAATTAATTAATTAATTTAAATAATAAAAAAAGCTATGTTAATTTTGGATTGACAACTCATGGTCTAAGATATTGCCTAGTCTATAGCGACATTTATATGATTGGACTTCTAATAGACAATTTGACAAATCAAATGTGTAGTGAACAACACTAAAGAAAATCATTAAAAATATCAAATGTCCATAGCCCAATAAGTCTGCAGTTGAGATATTCTCTATCATAATTCACTTCCGCTCGTTAATCATATAAACAAGTCTTATTTGTTTACGTAAAAAAAATAAAAAGTCTTGAGACAGTGAATCAAGTTTACATTTCGAACAGCTAATTAGGTATGTATCATGTCTATGTCTCATCTAATGAAAACAGTAAACTCAAAGTAAAAGCCAAATCCAAATTTATTTTCTACGATAAATCCATAAGAAGGGCTGCTTAAGAATAATAATTATGAGTGCAATTGCTTAGTGGCACTTCATTTCATCACCTAACAAGGAATCCGCGTTGCATAAATTCAAACTGCCTAGCTGTATCAATGTTGAAAGTCTGCTTTCGATAAACATATCTAAATATCTAGTGGGCTAGTTTTGAATGGTCTTCACCTTCTTTATAAATAAAACCATAAATATAAATGCTTCATTATTGCACTACAAACAATTGAAAACAAAAGTTCCTCTATTATATTTTATTAAAAAAAAATTTAAAACGCTGCTTCATTTCACATACAATTCAAAAACAATACTTCCTGTACACATTTGAAAAAAAAAAAAAAATCAATTAAAGAAAAAGTTCTTCTTTCCAAACAAAAATCCTGTATTTACATTTACAGTATGATTTTTACATTACTATTGGTCTATGCTGCCCCTGCCCATATGGTGCAAAGGAGAGTGCATCCCTTGATGATCTCTACAATTTTGGCGCACATCGGTTTGTGAGTGAATTTTCGGTGACTTTGATGATCTATGTTGACGCTTATGACCATGATGGTGCCCATTCTCTTTCTTTTGGGATTCTCTTTTCAATTCCTTTTGTCCTTCCAATTCTTTAGCATGTTCCTCATTTAAATCATTTTCAGACGGAACCGTGTACACAAATGGGCCAAAGGGGATCTCATTATAATCCTTAAGGGGCTCCAAAGTCTCAACCACGGTACTCATTGATGGTCTTTGCTTTGGTCTGTGGCTTAGGCATTGATATGCCAATGCAGCCGCCTTTCGAGCCCCGGCTTCTGAGTATTGTCCTTCCAATCTTGGGTCCATAATTCTGCCAAGTTTCCGGGAATCATTCAACATTGGCCTTGCCCAGTCTACTAGATTTTGCTCTCTGCTAGGACGATTTTTGTCTACTGACTTTCTTCCTGTTAGAAGCTCTAAGAGTACTACTCCAAAGCTATACACGTCGCTCATTGCTGTTAAGTGACCTGAGAAAGAACATTAAACAAATGTTAATTAATTTTCGGCATTTTATTTATTTATGTAAGTATTACAAACTTATATGTTATTAATTACGAAAATGTAATTGAAATCAAAATAATAATAAAAATTATGAAAATGTGGTTTAAACATTTATTATTTGTTATGTTATTAAAATGGCACCAATCATATTTATTATCACATTAATTTATTAGTTATTTTTTTAGCAAAATAACTTAGCTTTATTATTTTGCAAGTTGAGTATTAAAGTTGTAATTGGAACAAGTCGAAAGTCAATATGCCTTCACATTTGAATTGGCATTTAAATTACCCGGAAAATTAAAAATTAAAAAAAAAAAAAGTGTCTAATAAATTAATTACCAGTCATGATGTATTCGGGAGCAGCATAGCCTTGGGTGCCCATAACACGAGTGGAAACGTGTGTATCATCTCCTTCAGGACCATCTTTTGCAAGCCCAAAATCTGAGAGTTTTGCTGTGTAATCCTGCAAAGAAAATGATCAATAAGATAAGTTCATATTACCACACAACCATGTCATGGAAGTGCAAGAGACAAAATTCACAAAAAAGAAAGAAAAAGAAAAAGAAAGTGATGCTTACTGAGTCTAACAAGATGTTTGAAGCCTTAAAATCTCGATATATAACAGGTTTTTCCGCTTCATGAAGAAAGCCAAGGCCCTTTGCAGCTCCAAGAGCAATTTTCATTCTTGTTGACCATGGTAGTGATACCGAATATCCTGCAAAACCAAATGATAGACATTAATTAATTTCCATGCAGATAGGGAAAAGAACAAAGTAATTGTATAAGGATCAAAAGCTGTTAATTTAATTATATATAGAGATGAGAAAGCAGCATACTTCTGAATAAGTGATTCTCTAAGCTTCCTCTTGGCATATATTCATATGCGAGTAGTCTGTGTTCCTCTTCGCAACAATATCCAATTAGTTTCACAAGGTGTGGATGCCTCAATTGCCCTAGAAAAATAACTTCTGTCTGTCGGAGAAAAGGTAAGAAAAGCTAGAATCAGCAATCATTTAAATCTGCATGATCATAATGCAAAAATGTAAATTAGGAAATTTAGGTACATAATTAGATAAAGTTGTACAAAAATACTCACCAACCACTCCCTATGGCCTTGTAAGCCATCCAAGTCCAAAAGCTTGACAGCCACGGGCTGAGCCATTAGACCAGGTCTAAGTTTGTCATCAATGAACCCCTTGTGCACGGGTCCGAACCCACCTTCACCAAGAAAATTAGTTGAAGAGAAATTCTGTGTGATAACCTTTAGCTCCGCAAGCGTAAACGCATGCACATTAGACCCTGCAAGAGATATAGAGATGTCCTCGGAAAAAATTGAATTCGGGTTACTCAAATCGGAGAGTGAAATTCGTTGAAATGAATTTTGCTTTGAGCACACTTTCTTGGTCTTGGATGAAGGGACTTCAGACTTGTAACATGTTGGTATTATTGATCTCCACGTGATTTTCTTGACAGTCATTCTTGCTGATAAACAATTTTGGTGTTGGTTTCTTAGATTCAAAAACTACAAGCATATAGTTGTCTAGTGGTTGTGAAATGTATGAAGCAAGGAGCTAGATATGTATGAAACAAAAAACAAAAGAATGAGACTTTTAGAGGAGATGAATTGGTGAAATGGTCTATATATGGTTTGAAAGACTTCGAGAGGGAGAGGCTAAATATATATATTGTCTAATATTCAAATTCACCTACTGCTTTAAAAAGTCCAAACCAGACAGAGAGAATAAGCTTTACAACTATCAACCTGGTTGACTATTCTCTTCCTTTTTGGACAATATGGAATTCTTCAATCTTATTGAGTATATTTATATACGCGGATTTAGGTGATATATTATTACTATTTGGGAGAATTGGTGATTAGTCCAATGTCTACACGGTTGTTTCAAGATAAAATGACAAGGGCTAGCCTCCTTTGACTTTTCGCATGATTCGTGTGAGAAAAATAGAAGGAAGGAAGAAACTTCGTTTTTTTTTTTTTTATGAAATCATAATTTCATCATGGTTTCACTTTTATCTCTCTTTCTAGTGATGCTAAGCGACAAGCCCAAAACTGAGTTTTTCCATGGAAGCTATTGACTCGTTTGTTTTTTTTTTTTTTTTTTTTTTATATAAGATTATTAAACAAGTTTCAAGTGTATTAGGATTTTTTTTTACCATTTGTTAAAGTTGAATGAGTAAGATTCAACGTATGGTAACAGTTACATGATGATTATTCTTTACTATAAAATTAATATATTATTTTACTTTTTTTATTAATTAGTGAGATTCAATCATAAATTTCTTATTTGATAACCCAAATAACAACACTCACAATAGTACAACCTACCATAGTGATTAAGTTTGAAATCAAACCAAAAACCCGGCCAAACATGAAGACAAAATCATAGAAGAAGAAGAAAATAAAGTTGCCAAGAGAGAATAAATTAAGATAAAATCCAGCTATTTGACTACTTCACCCTTAATGGACGGTGGGTTTTACCCTAGTGAGCTAGACAGAGGGGATGAATCAATTAATTAATTAATTAGTTAATGTGTGATTTAGACTCAGTAATAATAATAAGGGAAAAACTTAAGAAAGGTTGGTGTGGTTCCAATGTTGTTCGGCTTCTAGAAGCTTGAATCAAATTTAATTATAATCTGCCAAATTATTAACAACCTCCCCACGTATGATTAAAAAACATAAACCAATCACAACCGTGAGTTCTTTGTACTTATCCTGTTCGGCAGATCAGATGCTCGTGATTCTAATACAGTTGACCTCAGATATCATCATGGCATGGTGGTTGTGGTGTCATCCTCATACATATTTCTTTGATCATCTTGTTCATTCTTGTTCTTAATTCACACAAGAAATATAGGAATAGATCTAATGAAATCAATTAAAAAAAGTATTGGCAATGTATTTTGGTCTATTCTCTGTTGTTTGTATCGAATAAGGTCGGTTGCGTTGCATGGAATTTGCGTTAGGTTAGGTGTCATTAATGGTGGTCTTATATATATATTAATGATTGCTCTTAGCAGGGATTGTTAAAAAAAACAATAATTATCGATCTTATCAGAATTTTAAATATGATTAAGATGGATTCCTGGAATTGTGTGAAAGATTCTTTGCCTCTCCACACGGGATGATCCCAATCCCTCCTGATTATGAAGATTGAAGTCATCTCTCTCTCCCTCTCTCGAATGCAATTTTATCAATGGAGGGAGTAGGTATTTAATGGACCATTCTTCGTGTTGTCACCTATCGAAAGTCAATTAATGGGCATGAGTGTCATTTCAAGAAAAAAAATATTAATACTAATGAACATTTCAACTTGAAAAACTGGATCCTCTCTGGATTAGATAGCGAAAGCTTAATTTACCAAAAACAAATGGATCGTGAAACTTACTTTTCATAAATAAATAATAAAAATTGCAACTTTGATAATATTTTCATAATATTTTTACAACAAATATTAAATAATAAGTTGTTATTGATTTTAATTTGAACTCACTATAAAATTACTTTTTTTACGCATCAATAACAGTCGTTAACAATCTGCTACTTAAAATTTGTTGTGAAAATATTATAAACTAATGTTTCAAACATTATTAACTTGTGGAACTTTTCATAAGTTTTAAACTCTATGAGTTTTGAACTAAAGTGGCTATATTATATGCTCCACTAAGCAACAACTATAAGCCAGTGAGATAATACTTACCACAAAAGCTAGTAATATAATACACTAATGGCCAGTAGGTTTATACCAATGTGCTTGCTATCTCCGGGAAAAAAGGCTGCCTTTTTAAGCTTGCAAAAGAGTGTGACCATTCATGTGTGTCATGGTTGCTAATTACTCATATTTTCATTAACAACTTATGGTAAGTAACACGGTGCGACTACAGCTTTCAATCACAATCTAAAATTTCTTAATCTGATTTTTGCTATTTCATGGAAAATTTATGACTACACAGAAAATATCTTTGACAAATTGGTCTTGTAAGTTGCAACCCTGTTCTCAACCTCCTTTTTTTTTTTTTTTTTTTGTGCGGGGGGGTGTTTTACTTAATTGTCCATACATTATATATACACATTATTTAACAAAACTATTGGGTTATAATTTATTATTAATTACTATTATGTGTTGATAAAGGTCAAGAAATTTGGATGAACAAATCAATCCAACTACAACTACCTTACCTTCTCTTTGGAATCCCACCAAACAACCCAAGGTTCAAAAATAATGTCTTGAAATTTGCAAATGATCACAGTGACTTAATCTTTCTTCTAAAAGCTTCTCCTTCTCGAAGGATTAATGTTATCAGTGTACCTTGCTTTCTTCGATTGATTACCGAATACTAAGATAAAAATAATCCTTTGGTCTTGTACAAAAAAAATATTGAAGGAAAAAAAGTTAGAATTTCTTGTTTAAAATAAATAAATTAGGTTGAGATCGAATCAAAGACATGTTTTTAATGGGCATATATGCCGATAGATTAATCTTATCCACTAGTTGCTTGCTCGATCATTAATTCATCAAAGGAGATGGATTTGATAGCTAAGAATAATAATATAGATATATGATATATGAACACAATCAAAGTCTCTGAAGAAATATGGTATGTATGAATTTAGTTCAACCACCAAAGGTCTCGTATTTCCACCTTGTAAGATCATCTTGGGCGTCACTCAGACTCATGTTCATACATACATACACGACGTAGACCCATACACGGAAAATTTGTGAGTTTAGGGTATAAAATTTTGTTAAGGCAAGAAAATATATTAGGTACACACGGAACATTCTATTAGCGTGTGTTTTAGAGTTAAAACGCAGTAAGACTCTGTTGGGTCAAAGCTCAAAAGGTCAATCTTCTCTATTACCCTGTGTTTTTTTTTTTTTGATGACACAACACTCACGCTGCATTTAGGTCATTAATCATTGGAACTAGTATAAGCCGTGTCAGTGATAATCGTGTCAGTATTGTATAAAAATGGTGGACCACCCTAAATCCTTTTTATATATGAAGTATGAACATATTCTATGTAGATTGTTCGTATTGTCAACCTTTCCTGAACACTAGTTGGATTATCTTTATCGATCATGTGAACGTAATAAACATTGCCAATTGTTAGTTAATATATTCCTTGCCAAAATTTCATGCCCAAGCCTGTAAATCCAAATTAAGAATGATGTTAATAAGTTTGAGTGTATATATATATATATATATATATATATATATATATATATGTGTGTGTGTGTGTGTGTGTAATCAACTTTTTTTTTAAAGTCTAATGAACCAATCAAACCCTATTTTTCTAAACGATATCTCTCTTTCTCGTTTTACTTGTCAAAGAAATATGTGCATGCACGAAATTTACTTTTAAAAGAAATATATATGTGCATGAATGAAATTTTAAACCGCGTATATAAGTTTCATTCTAACAGCTAAAAAACAAGCCGACATTTGACAAAACTAGAGATTAGTTATAGTAAATTTCGTTGGCACCATCCAAATTAAATCTTACACATGATCGAAAACGAAAGGAGATAGTGGAGGTTGGGGGAGAAAAGAAATTAAAGAGAATTGACAATAGAATAGAGTACACAGAAGAACGTGAGGCCCAATCTTTGTGATTCTAAACAAACTTGAAAATACAAAACTACAACGAAAATTCAAGTCGACGTCATGGCACACACCGTTTTGCATGCATCATCATTGGATTCATTTGCCATTCTCAAAAAACAAAATGGCAAAAATGGCTAATCGATCCTAACTAGTATTTGAAACGTACAAAATTTCCAAAAGGAAAAGGGAAAAAACACGCGGACACATGATTTGAACAAGACTCCAAAATTTAATTATTGGTTCCCTGTGGACTAGGTAATCTAAGATGAAACCAAGGCCTCATGTTATAGACATGCATGGCTTTCCAATCTAGAAAACAAATTCCTTGGCTTGTGTCGCATCGGTATAGTTAGGGGTGCTAAAATTGGACACAACCCGCGAACCCGACACGATACGACACGACATGAAATTAGCAGGCTTTCCCTGTGGACTATGTAATCTAAGATGAAACCAAGGCCTCATGTTACAGACATGCATGGCTTTCCAATCTAGAAAACAAATTCCTTCGCTTGTGTCGCATTGGTATAGTTAGGGGTGGCAAAATTGAATACAACCCGCGAACCCGATACGACATGACATGAAATTAGCAGGTTATGGGTTGAGGCTTAACGGGTTCGTGTCATATTCAGGTTGACATAGCTGACTCGTTTAATAAACGAGTTGGGTTAGTGTTGAACAAATAGAACCCGTTTGACTCATTTGATCTGTTTAATTAAATGACATTTTACCAATATACCCTTCAAACTCTAGGTATATAAATTTATTAGTTGTTGTGGTTTATTTTCTTTGACATATTGTGATTGATTATTTGTGATATTGTGATATGCTTTAATTTTGAATGATTATTTGTGATGCAATTACTCGTTAGTTCTGAATTTTATATTAAAAAAATTTATTTGTTTGTTTTTTCATAATTTTTTTTTTTTTTTTATAAAATCTGATAAACGGGTCGACACGACTGACCCGTTTAATAAATAGGTTGGGTTAGGGTTAAAGAATCTTGACCTGTTTAATAAACATGTCGAGTTAATGTTGACCTATATCATCAAATACTCATGACTTGACACGACACGAACCCGACACGCGAACACAAATTGCCACCCCTAGGTATAGTTGATAAGGAAGCACATCAACTACTCAAATAAGGTTAAACACCATTAATGTTAAGAGTATGCTAATTGACTACAAAGACCTACCCTATCTAGTTGATGCCATTTGTAGTTGAATCCAAAACTATGAAATTCCAAGAAAATCACATATGTTGGACCAAACGAAATAGCCAACATGTGTACGGCAAGGATGCTGGACTCATTGAATGTATATATTGTTGGAAAATTTAAACCCCGATTGATAGAATTAACAAGTTTTAAACTCAAGTTGTTAATTAGATTTATTATGAATAAACCTTGTGAAAACAAACTAACATCAATATCATGCACAGCGGAAAAGTAAATAAGACAAAATATGATGACCCAGGAAAATCAATTAAACAAACTAGTTTTACAGTAAAAAACCTAGGGAGAAATCTTCCCGAAAAGCAATCTACTATAATAAAGAGAAGTTTCAGATCTAGTACAAAACATTTGTCCCTAGACTCTACAATCCCCGTAGATGAACTTACAGTAGAAACTTTCTACCGCTTCAAAATCTCTGAACTCTTCAATATATAAACGCCACCCTTTTACACAGATCTCAGTATGTGACTAACCAATGATGCATGGCTCCCAGTACGTGACTAACACGCCAACTTGAAGAAGATGTTGGCTGCAAAGTTCTTCACTTCATCAATAATGAAGATCAATAAGCACTTGATTACAAAACCCTAAGGCGCAAAGACGCAGTAGTTTCTTTCTGAGAGAATAAGGCATTCAGTCACTTTTTGCATGTGTTCTCCTTGTATTCTCTTATGTGACGGCCTTTAAAATAAGCCTTATATATGTCTAGGATAGTGAGAAAATAAACCCTATACATACATGTCAGCATGGGCTGAAAATCAGATCTGAAAATCTGAATTTCGTAATTCTCGATAGATACAGCTGTCGAGCTATCTGTCGAGACCTCGATAGATACATCTGTCGAGTTATCTGTCAAGTTTCATTAAATCTCGATAGATATTATCTGTCAGTAGCTGTCGAGAATTTGTTCAGATTTAATGAATAGCTTTTCTTTACTTATTTCTTGGTCCAATCTTCATGGCTTTAATACTAGACTTTGAACTCTTGTTCCTTTAAGTATTAAACACATCTTGAATCTACCAAATTACAAGTAAAGTGTGTTTTGTCAAAAGATTAGCCAATTCTAAATGACATATGTTTTTAACATGATTCACATATGTCCTAACATATATAGAGGTTCATGGCCCTCTAAAAAATTTTAAAAATTAAATTTTATATATATCTATACTATATATAAAAGTATTTCCCTCCTTCAACTGGACTTTTATATGGTTCAAAAATACTTTCATTAATTAAAGGTAACTTCATTTAAAAATATGGTTATAAATGTCAAATAACAAATTTCATTTTGAATTCAAAAAGAAAATTCCTAAAATTTAGGATTTTTTTTCCCTTCTGAACTTTTATGTGGTTCAAAAATACCCTAATTAATGAAGGGTAATTTCATTTAAAAATAGGGTCATAAATGTCAAATAACAAATTTCATTTAAAATTTAAAAAGAAAATTCCTAAAATTTAGGATTTTTTCCCTTCATGTTCAAAAAAGAAACTGCTTTTCCTAAAGTGTATTCTTTTTATTTGTTTGAAAAATAAAATATATATATATTTCTAAATTATAATAGATGCAAATTATTAACTTTTATCCAAAAAAATAGAAGAGCATCACGCGCGTGTGCTCAGAGACTAGTATATATATAAGAGGATTCTCTTATTTCAACTGGACTTTTATAATAGGGTCATAAATGTCAAATAACAAATTTTATTTTAAATTTAAAAAGAAAACTCTTAAAATTTAGGATTTTTTTCCATTAAAAAAAAAATTACAATTACTGTTTATCTCTAAAGTTTATCCTTTTTATTTGTTTGAAAAATAAAAATATATATTTCTAAATAATAATAGATGCAAATTATTAACCTTTACTCAAAAAATAGAAAATTCTCTAAGCACAAGACTAGTATATATATAAGATTTTTAACTTGGGCAAAGAAACATTACGCTCTAGCCCCTCAAAATAGAATGTTAGCCCAAATATTTCAAAAATAAAAGGGTCATCTAGGCCATTCAGCTCAATGGTCCCTCCTAAAACAGAAACAATAATAACAACAACAAAACTCACACACACTCTTCTTCTTCTTTTGTCCTAAATGACATAATTTTTCATTCATCAAAATTCAAGCTTAATGCATTTTTCAATTACAAAAATATCTAGAGGTGTAATGAGATTTATGCATTTCTTGATGTGTTTATATTTTGTACTACATCTCATCAAACTCCTAGAAATTTCGGTGATAGAAAAATGCATCAATCCCGAATTATGATAAATAAAAAGTTGTCATTTAAAAAAAAAAAAAATAGAAGAGCATTTGAGCTTGCACAACGTACTTGCGAAGAGCTTAGTCTTATCTTCTTCAAATTATATCTCAGTACTCTATCTTCAAACTCCTATTCCTATGTTTCCACATTCTATTTCATTTCTTTTCGCATGTATCTTTTTATTACTCCAGTATTATTTCACAAAGTTATGCCACATTTTCATTTGAAGTTCAAATTCTATTTCTCTTTAAATTTAAAGAGCAATTCTAATTATTTTCTTTTCTTTTTCAAACGAGTGCAATTCTTTTCATATTCTAATCTCTATATATGGCTTAGGGTGGATACATATTTAAATTTGAAATATAATCACTATCAAGAAATTTTAAGAAATCAAAAGTTGGGGAGCTATATATAAGAACTATCCTACGTTGTTGTTGTTGTTGTTTGTTTTTCTTCTTCTTTTTCTGTTCTCTTTTTTTCAAAATTATCCCACAATATTAGAGATTTTTTTATATAATTCTATTTGAATTCAGCCTCAAACTTTCCATGCTCATATGGTCTTTAAAATATTAAATTTAAGATATTACGAATTTTACTACATAAACCTTAGAATAATAAAGTACAAATTACTAAAAAGAAGAAGAAGGATCATTTGTCAGGTGATTGAGGCTAGTGATTACGTATATCAAATTTATTGGCATATATTATTTATACAAATTGAAATACTTATACAATTTTTAATTACACATACATTGTACATTACAACCAAATTTTTTTTTTTTTTTTAGAATACTAAATATTTTTAACACACACACACAAGGAGAGGGGAGAAGGTTTTTTTAAAAAAACTTACAGTGGCGTATATCCAAAAGGGCCTTACGTTACAACCAAAATTAATCCCTCTAATATCTCATTTTTCTCATACGTTGCTCCATCTAACCGATACCTCAAACCTTCAACTCACCTTTTTCTTCTACAAAATGCAAAACTAACCCTCTAAGTTTTACCATTTTTCATTTCAGTCCTATAAGTTTGGATTTTGTCAATTCAGTCCTCTAAGTTTCATTTTTTCCCAATTAAATCCTCCTTTAACTTGCTGTTAATATCAGCCGTTATCTTACCAAAACGGTGTCGTTTTAGACCTTAGTTAATATTTAATTTTTTTTTCTGTTACCAAAAGCCAACCATTCCTTGTTTCTCATTTCCTTTTCTTTTCTAATCATTTTTTGGTTCAGGCAATTTCACAAACACTTGGTGCGATGGCTGAAGATGGTGCTATCATGGTCTTCAATAGCATCGCCATCACAAACGCCAAGACAAACCCATTTTCCCTCAGGCTGGGCTAACCCAAATGCTACACGGCGGAGACATTGTCGAAGTCACAACGCAAAACAAGCTGAGATCGCCAAACAAGCTAGTGCATCTTGTCTCATTGTGTCGGACCCATCTCAACGAGGCATTTTTCGCATGCCAGACCCATCTCTCATCAAGGAAATGAAGCGCATCATTTCGATCCCCATAATGGTCAGTGCCCGTGTCGGTCATTTCGTCGAGGCCCAGACTCTTGAAGCCATTGGGGTCGATTACATCGACGAGAGCGAAGCTATTGCTCTTGCAGATGAGGACAATTTCATTAACAAGCACAATTTTCGTTGCCCATTTGTTTGTGGGTGTGAAAACCATGGAGAAGCGTTGAGCAAAGTAAGAGAAGGTGCGGGTATGATAAGGATTCAAGGGGATTTATCTGGGTCTGGAAATGTAGCGAAAACCATCAAGAATATGAGGACTGTAATGGGTCAGATAAGAATCTTGAATAACTTAGATGAAGACGAAGGACTTAATTGGGTCGGGTCTTGAATAACATGGTAAGTTAACGGCTGAAATTAACAGCAAGTTAACGGAGGATTTAATTGGAAAAAATGACACTTAGAAGACTGAATTGACAAAATCCAAACTTATAGGACTGAAATAAAAAATGGTGAAACTTAAAGGGTGAGTTTTGCATTTTAGCCTAATAATTTCCATCAAGTGAAACATATATACCTTCTAAAAGGGGAGATGGTGTGGAAGTGAGATAAAATTTTATGGAATCAAAGGAGACGTGGAAATGAACTGGAAAAGAGACATGACAAAGGCATAGAGAATAAGAGATTATTAAAATTATAAAAAATAAAAAAAATAAAAGTGAAATTATTAAAAAATTATGAAAAGAAAAATACACAACCAGCAAAGTAATAATTTCGACAATGTCAAAGGAAACATATTTTATGTAAAGTGTGGCAACCGTATGTTAATGAGAGTAATCTCGAAAGCAAAGTATTGAATATATGAAGAGCAACCAAGAATGTAAACAATTGAGCATGCAAGCAGTCGATCGCATGAGCAATCAATTAAAAATTTGGTCCTTAATTTGAATTAATTATTAGGTCGTGTGCATGGTAGACAGTTGTTGAGGTATAATTTTTCACACATACCACATGCCCAAATCCTATTCAATTTTATTTACCCACTCATCAAAAAAAAATACCTAAATATTCTCCACAAATTATTTTAGGCCTCTACAATGAAAACTTTCCCTGAAAAGAATTAGTGGGCCGATATTTCTCTGTTGTGTTTTTATCTCTTTTCTTTGGACGTTCGTGACCATAGATACAGATCAGCCCGGTTCTTTGGGCTGAACCTAAGGGTCATTATAGAAAAGATCATTGGGTTTTTTGTCTACATATTTGGGCCATAGACTAATCCAAGCAGAATCATAATGATAAAGACCCCAATCCCTTTTTGTCTATAGTTCGCTATCTCCAAAAGTTTGCTGTCCACAAACGAATACATCCTGGTGAGATGTATAGCCAAAGTATAATTATGCAAAAACCACCAAAACAAGATACAAAATTAAAAGATCTGCAATCTCATTTCGCTTAACACCACATGTATATATGACAAGAGTAGACCATCTTGAATATTCCAATGGTCCCAATGTGTACATGGCTTAATAGAGATTCCCATTTATATCATAAGACTTTGCCTTCTTAATGGTTGTTTTCCATATTTAGTCAAGTGATAATTTTTTTTTTTTTTTTTTTTAAAAAGAAGATCTTCTAAGGGACCAACAATTTCTTAGGAAAACTTCATTTAAACCCTATAATTTAGGAGTGCAAAAAATTAAACTCTATAATTTTAAAAGTAAAAAATTAGACCACAAAGTTATAAAAAGTAATAAATTAAATCATATAGTTTCAAAAGTAAAAATAAATAAATAAATAAATAAACCCTAATATTTTGAAAAATAACAATTTTTTTATGAGAAAAAATAACAAATTAAACCTTGAGCTTATATTTTACCCCAAACATAGTCCACTTGAATTGGTTAATGTTTAATTTATTACTTTTTTTTAACTTTATAAATTAATTTGTTACTTTTGAAACTATAAGGTGTAGGAAATGTTAAAGCCACAAAATTTTTTACAAATTACTAATATGATGGGTGGTTATTAATAAGTAAAAAAATGATTTTTTTTTTTTTTTTTTTTGATAAACACACTAAATTATTATTAAAACATCAAGAACCAAGTACATCATGGATAAGAGCTTGCTGAATACAAAAAGGAATCTTTTCAATCCAAATTACATCATTGACAAGGCTTTGAGCTTGTCGTGCTAGAATGTGGGCTAGCTTATTACCAGTCCTTCGCACATGAGAATAACCAACAACACCAACATCAGAACTCGAAAACATGAATTCCTTCCACAATAGCTGCAACTAAAGTAAGAGGCTGTGAAACCTGCTTGAGAGCATTAGAAACAATCAAGGAATCTCCTTCCAACACTCCATTCTTCAGCCCCAAATGTCTTGCCAGCAACACACCAGCTTCATATGCCTTTGCTTCAACTTCAAGTACCCCCAATTGAGCTCTGATTTTTCTGCATAAAGCAACCAACAATCTGCCTTGCTGATTTCTAATGACCACACCAATGCCAGCCAACTTCTTTGTGGGAAAAAGAGCACCATCTACATTTATTTTGCATAAACTCAAAGGAGGAGGAATCCATACCGAATGTTGAACATCTTCTTGTCTGTCACCGAAGTGCTGAACCAGATTAGAGGTAATGGAGTCGTGCTTCTCTATTGCAGACCAAAATTCCTGAAGATAACATGCTGCATATCGAGCCACTTCCAATCCATTTTTGGCTTCACCTCCATGATAAATTTCATTCCTATTGCACCATAATGTCCACGCAATCATAACCAATTGTGAACATTTCACATCCCCAGCATCATTAGTCATCAGTTCATGCCATAACAGATCCTGGAAAGAAACGATATTAGCATCAGGAGGTAACAGATTTAACTTTGAAGCAGCCTAAGCCGCCTGTGCTGTTGGACAACCCCAAAAATAATGATCATTCGTTTCTGCACTATCCAAACAACGCACACACAGAGATTCAGCAATAACATTACGCCTCATCAATTTGACTTTTGTTGGTAAAGTGTCACGACAAGCACGCCAACAAAAATGATGCACCTTATGAGGAATAGGCAATGACCACACTTTCTTCCAAAATCTTCTTGGTGGACTACCATTAGAAGTAGTACCATGGCATTTTGATTTGAACATGGAAACCGCCAATTTATATGCACTCCCAACAATGAATATACCATTGTTAGTTACAGCCTAAACCAATTTGTCCACCGGTAAAGTAGCACTCAACGGAATACTTTTAATTAAGTTAGCTTCATGAGGTAGAAAAAGACTATCAAGAACTTCATTCTTCCACTTTGCTGTGTTCGAATCAACACTCAGAAATAACCTTGGAGAAGTGACACTATAAATCGAACCCCGTGGCAGCCACTTATCTTGCCAAACCTTTATATTTGCTCCATTGCCAACCCTCCATCGTAAACCTTCAATAACTAGGCTTTGAGCAAATATTAAACTCCTCCAAGTATTAAGAAGGATTATTTCCAATCGAGGCATGAATAAAATCGCAAGTTGGGAAGTATTTAGCCTTAAGAACCCTATAAACAAGAGAGTTGCAGCCCATTTGAAGATGCCAACCCTTTTTTGCAAGCAAAGCCTTATTGAACAATTTTAAATCTTTGAATCCCATTCCTCCATTACACTTAAGTTCACACATTTTCTCCCAACTAAGCCAAGCTATTTTCCTTTCCTCCTTTTTTTGTCCCCACCAAAAATTCCTAATCATCCCCATTAAATCATCACAAAGCGAGTCTAGAAGTTTGAAACAACTTATAGTATAAGTCGGTATTGCTTAAGCCACTGCTTTAATTAGAACCTCTTTCCCCACCTTTGAGAGTAACTTCTCTTTCCAACCCGCCAACACTTTCCCTAATTTCTCCTTGATAGCATTGAAGGTAGTTCTTTTATTTCTCCCAACCAAAGAAGGCAAACCGAGATACTTCTCATGTTGCTTGATTATTTGGGCACTAAACCGATTCTTTATCTCCTCTTGGACATCTCTTGAGGTATTACTACTGAAGAACAAAGATGTTTTTGCATGGTTTAATTGTTGACTGGAAGCTTTCTCATACACCTCAAGCAATCTTTTGTAGTTCATCACATTCCTCAAATGTCACCTTGCAAAAAATCAAACTATCATCTGCAAAAAACAAATGAGACAATCTTGGACCTCCTCTACAAATTTTCACCCCCTCCATTTGACCCTTATCTACTACTGATTGAATCAAAGCAGACAAACATTCTGCACACAAAAGAAAGAGATAAGGTGATAAAGAGTCTCCTTGACGGATCCCCCTAGATGGAATAATGTGCCCCCTCGGTACCCCATTAATTTTAACTGAATAAGTGACCATAGAAACACATCTCATGATCAAATCCCCTATCCTATCAGCAAAACTCAATTTCTCCATAACTTTTTCCAACCAAACCCATTCTACCCTATCATAAACTTTACTCATATCTAATTTAAAAGTCATTTCCCCTACCTTACCCCCCCCCCTCTTTTTCTGACTGATATGGTGCATTGTTTCAAAAGCCACCAATACATTATCTGTAATCAACCTTCTATGAACAAAAGCACTTTGTGTATCACTAATAATCGAGGGTAAAAACCGTTTCAGCCTATTTGCAATAGCTTTTGATGCAATCCTGTACACAACGTTACATAAACTCTATAATCAGTTATCTTCTTTGGCTCTTTAATTTTTGGAACAAGAGATATGTGGGTGTCATTAAAATGTGGTGGAGAAATACCAAAGTTTAGAAAATCAAGTATCGTTTTGGCGACCACCATGCTACTAGTGCTCCAAAAATGTTGGAAGAAAAGAGGAGGCATCCCATCAGGCCCCAGTGACTTCAATGGGTACATTTGTTTCAAAGCTCCTTTGACTTCACTTTCTACAAAAAGGCGAACCAGCCAATCATTCATTGCTTGAGTCACTTTAGGTTTTACGGCGAAGAGTAATTCAGAAAATTCCACCGGATTACTAGTAGAGAAAAGATCCCTAAAGTACCCAATTGCTATCTCTGCCATTTTACCCTCTTCAACTTGCCAAACCCCATCATCATCTAATAGCCCATTCATGAAATTCTTCCTTTGTCTAGCGGATGCCTTGGCATGAAAAAAGCTTGTGTTTTGATCACCATTTTGGAACCAATTAATCCTTGATCATTGCCTCCACATATCATCCTCTCTATCCAACCAACAATTCAATTCAACTCGAGAATGTCTCAATGCTTCCACTATTTCCTTAGAAACGGGTTGCAATTCTAACCACTCTAATTTTGTTTGAAGCTCCACAATAGTCCATCCCACATGACCAAATTCAAAATTATTCCAAGCGGATAAATCAGCCTTACACCGCTCCAAACATTCTTGGAGAACCCAATCCGATCCTACCAATTGACCACACTCCCATGCATTCTTGACAACCTTTTCACACCTTGAATCCTTCAACCACATTGATTCAAACCTAAACATTTTCCTTTTTCTTCTTTTCTTTTGTCGTTGAATCAAGTGAAGAGATAATGGAAAGTGATCCGAAACCGAAGAAGACAAATGATGAAGCTTTGCCATAGGATAAAGAGACCTCCACTCTAAGTTAGCCAAAGCCCTATCCAATCTCTCTCTTATTTGAACACCACTAGTTGTTTGATAGAGCCAAGTAAACTTAGATCTAATAAAACCCAAATCACACAATTCACAATAATCAATAGTAGACACAAAATCCTCCATCTTCTTTCTAGGACGAATACAACCACCCTCCTTTTCCGAAAGACCTATAATCTCATTAAAATCACCAATAACCAGCCATGGTAAAGAAGATGTACATTTCAATTGATTTAATTTAGCCCAAGATTCATGCCTCTTAGCTGTATCCAGATGACCATAGAAACTCGTAAAGTGCCACCAACCAAGTTCTCCACCATCTACCCAAGCATCAATATGATTTTGAGAAAAAGTTTTAACATCTACCCTTAAATCATCTTTCCACAACCAAACAAGACCACCACTATTCCCAATACTAGGAATAACAAAACAATTTTGCATTTTGCATTTTTCCTTAATTAAATCCAGCCAATCTATTTTCAATTTTGTTTCCATAAGGAAAACAATAATGGGCTCTTCTTTATTAACCACCTTTGCCAAGGCATTAATTGTTTGGAGGTTCCCAAGCCCTCAACAGTTCCAACTTAAAAGACTCATGGTGCTTGGCGAGGTTGTTGAGCAACCTCCGCCGTTTGAGTAGTTGAGCCTACCTTAATTTTCTGCTTCTTTTCCTCTGTAACAGAATGATCTTCTTCACTTTCAATTTTTAGCCACTTTTCGCTTCTCCCTGAGGTCAGGACTCCCACCTTTCATAGCTGAAGAATTTAATGTTTTATCAGCAACTCGTTTCCAAGTTCTTTTCGAGTTAGGGGTAGGCAGGGAAGATTTGTTAGGAGATAAAAGAGTTAAAGCAGCATCGTTAAACAATACTTCCTGTACAGATTTCTTAGGCCTCCCACGTGAGCCTTTCTTTTCTTTATTAATAGAACTTCAGCCCACTTTAAATTCATCAGCCCGAGTTGTCTCTAGAGAGTCCATCTCATGTCCAACTTCATTCCCAATGAAATCCGAGTTTGGCTTTGACACATTCACAAATGAAGTGGCATGAGAAAACATAGGAACTGCAACTAAAGAAAGCCCAGGAAAATCGGGATTCAATTTCGAAGACCTTAGAGAGTAGTTAATCTCCTTATCTAATTCACGTAACTACTCCTCAAAAGTCAGATTCTCCTCTGCAGCGTTCGTACCATCCTTCAACAGCATCGTTGAGATCCTCGCCAATGAAGAAACATTCTCCATAGCCTCCATATTCCCCCCCACAGGTGGAGTCATCATATCATTGTCAATATTAACTTGAGAAGCAGACGGGGTGGTGATATTATTCAAACTGAAGTGAGGTTCTGGTGTACCATGAACAACACGAGTCCCTTGAATTGTCATCAATCCCTCTATACCACAGTTCATAGTGTCATATCCTTTAACTTCAACAAATGCTTTCTTTGGCGAATTAAAGAGAGGAGCCTGAATCCATGGACCAAATTGCTGATCCTCTGATTTCAAAGTACCCTTACTATGCAGCCAAAGTGAGCAATCCTTGTCATCGTGAGATACAAACCCACACCAATAACAAATATTAGGCAACCTCTCATACATGAATGCAGCCCAACCTTCACAGTTAGCATCCCAAGAAATCTTTCTTCCCCTACACAAAGGCTTAGAAACATCGACAATCACCCTTACTCTTATGAAATTTGCTCCCAACATTTCACCCAAATCTTTCGGTTTGATAACAGAACCAATAGTCTCACCAATACTAAAAGCGGTCTCAATAGTTTGGAGAGGAAAATGTAGATTATGAATTTGCACCCAGAAAGTAGTCTTTTTGAAACCCAACGATTGAATAGAAGTATAACCATCAAATCTTTCAAAGACAACAAGATGTCTGTCAAAAGCCTAAGGTTCGCCTTGTATAACTCTTTCAGCATCAACTTCCAATTCAAAAGCAAACAGCAAAATATTTTCACCACCAACAGTGACATTGAAACCACCCTTTGTGCGCCATAACGGTCTGAAAGTTTTTGCAACTGCCTCAACATTGAGAGTTCTACGAGTAAAGAATTTTCCAACAAACTCCCTCTTCTTTCTATTAAATCTCAAGGCAACCCGATTTTCCTCAGATTCAGACAAAGTTAATTCTTCCACCGAGTAGATAATTCCTCCATTGAACAGTGAAAATGACAAAGGACAAGCAGACAGGACTAAACTAAACAATATCTGAAACACACCAAGACTTTAAGTAACTAAACTAAATACTATCTGAAACACACCAAGTCTCTAAGTAAATAAGAATACTAGAGAACCCACCATCCTTCACACAAATAAAAGAAAATGATGTTGATGGTGGATTCAGAAAAGAACCAATAATAATTGCTACACTAATAGTTTGTAAAAATTTTGTAAAATAATTTGTGCTTGTAGCATTACTCTAAGGTTTAATTTATTACTTTTAAATTTCATGATTTAATTGATTGCTTTTAAACCTACCAAGTTTAATTTGTACACTCTCTAACTTAACTTAGGGTCTATTTGGATAAACTGTTTCAAAATGTTCATTTTTAGAACATGCGTTTTGAAAATACCATTTTAAATTCCAAAAAATTATTTAACTATTTTGTTAAGGTTATTTTGTCTTTTTTTCCTGTAATCGTTGTTTTTTATTATCATTATTGAAAATATGTAATTAAGCTTAACAATTGCATTAATAATAACAACAATAATGATGTTGTCGTTGTTGAAATTCATGGAGAGAAGTTTATCAAATTAAAAAAAAAAAAAAAAAAAGAACTCATCAAGAGAAAGATATTAAAATGATATAGTTTCAAAAGATATATGGCTCTCATTAAGAGAAAGATATCTCCTCAGTTCTTGGTTCTCTTCATTAGTTTCACGATATTTGGCTCTCTATTCTCTATTCTTGCTCAATTGCATATATATGGGGAAGGGAAAGCCAAGCATTTTGGTCATTAAGCGTGAAGTTGAGGCTAATTTAGGTTTTCAGCCAAAAATATAAGCAGTAACGCAATCTTACAAATCACACGATGATGAAAAAGTAGTGGGAAATTGCATTTTCTGAATCGCGAAAATCTGCGAAATTAAAAACGCAATCCAGTAGATATCGCCTAGCCAAACGTATCATCAAATTGTGTTTTGCTAAACTGCCGTTTTGAGCCCTCTAAACGCTTAAACAAACAGGCTCTAATAGTATTTAAAATGTAATTTTTCTTAATTTCTTTCGCAGATGCTTGTACAATTGGTGTCATAAGAATTTAATAGGAGAATGTCTATAGACACAAATAATTTGACATACTTTTCATAATTGTTGATGTGGCAATTTGGCAAATTGTTAATGGTAGTTAAAAAAAGTGATGTCAGTTATGGGCCCAAATGAGAACCATAGCATTGGTCATTTAACACATTGTTGAGGTCTAAAAAAGTCACAATGTTGCACCAAGGCCCAAAATGGCACAGAGAGTTGAACTCCATGAAAAAAAAAAAAAAAAAAAAAAAAGACTTGAGCCCGCAATAAAGAAAAAAAGATGGTTGGCCCAACTCCATTAAGGGATTTAAGGAAGAACCCAGACCCACAAATGGATAGGCCTTAGAATTCATGAAACAAATGGAAGAAAAAAAAAAGCCCAGCCCGCCAAGGTCAAAAAATCACTAGGTAGTCCAATGGTAAGAACTGGGCCAAGATACCTAGGGACTGCCAGGGGCTCGGGATCCTCAAGATGTGAAGCAAAGCCAGAATGAAATTAAGACAGCTCAAAAGGAGTGCCAAGAAACACAAGGAATGAGAACAGATACGTCCCTATCAGCCACCCAATGATGCAAAAAGGAACCAGAAAGCTTGGAAACCAACAATTCATGAGCAAGGGACTGGTACCTCGTGGAACCCAAAAAAAAGAACCATGAAGGGAAGTAGCTGGGAAGACTTTCAACCTAGCAGGAAGGAATTAGCTCACTTGGGAAAAATGACAAGAGGAAAGACAGCCAAAAGCTGAGTCTGAAAAAGGTGAGAGGCCTTGAAGGAAGAAGGACCAAAGATCAGCTCTTTAAGAACATCCCAGAATGGAAAGTCAACAGGAGACTTTTGGGGGAAGAAGCACCAAAATGAGAAAAATTATGAGAAATAAGGAAGGGATCAGCCATCAATGTTGTTGGCACAACATTGGTTCTGGTACCCAGGAGAGCAAATGGGGGAAATCAGTGGTACCCCAGAACCCTAGGATGACACTATAAAAGGGGAAAATAGCCAACAGTGAAGGGTCATTCAGCAATAGTGAATTAGAGTAGAATCATTGAGAAAACTCTGTTAGAATTCAAAGAAAGTAAGAAAAGAGAGGGAAATACCGCCCGGTATCCTCAAACAGCCACTAGAGAACACACTTGGATTCAAAGAGATTCAAACTTTGCAAGTCATAGAGGCTTGAAGAGCCATCTAAGTCTATGATTTTTGAACTTATTTGGACCTTGTGATATGTCCTAGTGAGCATGATGTATTACACAATTGAGAAATTAATGAAATATTACACAGTATTTTAAGGACACCTAACGTTTACTTTGTGTCTTTCTCTATCGCATTGCCCATTTATTGTTTCTTGTTGTTCAATGCATATATTTCTTGTTTGCTAGAATGAATGCATTGTAGGATTCCTGCTCTGTGCACCATCTGGTTCGTAATCAGTCCATTTAGCTGCGGTGAACCAAGCCCAATCCCTTAAAACAACAAGTAAGAGGGCCCAAGGTCCTTGTTTCTACTTGGGCTTGGGTACTGTCCAAAAAGGACCCTCACACACATCTAGAAATCCTCCAATATCCTTTAACTTACCTTTGAAATTGACTTTTGCCTTCTATGTTAGGACAATGTAACTCACTTGGAACGCCCACATTTTCAGACGAGAAGTGAAATCAATTCCCCAAATTATCTAGTCTATCTTAGGGACATTAAGGTAAATTGGATTTAAGATGAGAAAATACACCATGCATCTGATGCATGGTATACCACCTGAAGATGGTCAGGCTTAAGGAATAACCATCCATGAGCAATCATGCAGAGAATATGGGCTGAGATATTCAGAATGTTATCATTGATGACCAAACTCTACTTTACTTATTTCTATTCTATAGGTATTCTCTAATAAGTAATAACTGCTTATGTTATGTTTCCCCTATTCTGGATTACAAGGAATTGGTAAACAAGTATAGTATACGGTAATTTTTTGCTAACTTGGTGATGGTGATAACCCCAACATATACACCTTATTAATTCTCTTTTTTGTCTCACCTTTTTTGGTTTGAGACCGCATGAGTTTCAACAAATTACGTAATGTGGACTGTGGAATAGTTTGGTCCATGTATTGCTTGGACAATACTTCTTTTTTTTATATACTATATAAAATGTCTACCAAGTATTGGTATTTGTTAATAATTGTTATTGTTTTCTCTTCATCCAGAAAGAGCTCCTATTTTTCCTTCTTAGACTAAATTCCAAAATGATTAATACTACGTCACTATAATTTCACAACAAATTTTATATGACAAGTTATTTAGGCTCAATTTAGACTCATTATTAAAATAAATAAAAAAATTTAACTCATTAATAAAATTTATCATCTAAAATTTAATGTGAAAATGTATCGTTTATTGGGCCATCCCTAACTCCAGATTTTTTATCGAGCAAATTTGGTCAATTGTGTGTGGCTGCCAATTCTCCAGTTTCAGAACTCCACGTTGAAGGATAGAGTACTGCCCTGAAACTATTGGTGCAATTTTTGTTTGTCTGAAATGAAAGTTAAAGGCCAACATCATCATCAAGCTCCCTGTCCCACCTTTCAATTATATCCTCTGTTGTTTTCCCATTGATAGTGCATACTAGTAACAACTAACACGCAACGTTGTCACTTTTATTTATTTATTCTGCTTGACTATTTTGTTTTTAATAGTTGAGAGAGTAATTTTGATAGAATCTAACGTGAAGAAAAAAATAAAAAAAATTGAAGGAGATTGAGACAGAAAATTGATGATATCAGATGAGTATGCCTTGTTAAGAAAAATAAAAATAATAAGATTAATCTATGAAAGTTGCATTTAGCTTTGACCGAAAAAGACAACTTTTTTATTATTTAATTTATTTTTTTTATTATTCATGAGTCTTATTGCACTTTTTAGTACTATTTATGAGTCTTACTGTACTATTTTAGTTGGTTATTAACTTTATTTACAAAAAAAAAAATTTAATTTCAATTAAATAAGTTATTGAGACTCAAAATCTCTGAAAAAAAATCATAAATAAAGATGGAATCTTTGAAATCATGGACATACCGACTGGGTAGAGTCGTAGGTGGGTGAACAAGTTGTGAGTGTAGCGACAAATATTTTGTGAGAACCAACGTAACACCGACGTATGCATCAATTGATTTCATATTCATAAGATGGAACTCTAGTGCTTTGGATTTGATTTAATCTGTTAACCGTTCTCCAACCCCTTGTATAATAATAATAATAATAATAATAAAAGTGTTAACAACCTTCAAATAATTATTAAATATGTTGCTTTGCAACCCTGCATATATGCTTTAATTGGAGGCTTTTTATATATTTGTTTTTGAAAAAAAAAAAAATAGTCTTTTTTCTTCCTTTAATTTAATGAATATCTTAATCTCACCCACCACCATGCGTTCCATGCTTTTATATTTCTTTTTTCTCAGTTTCATTAATTTTGAGGAATTTTTTTAATCTTTTTACATTAACAAATATACTGCCATCATATTTTAGTCTCCAAAAAATATTCTATCGATTTATTTTTAATTATTTAATAAGCATTGTTTTGACAAATCCAAATTAAAACCACCAAATTCTGTACTCTATATAATACAATTATATGTATTAAGTTATAAAGCCTTTTTACTTTTTTTTCTACAAAATGATTCTATGTATTGTTCTTAACTTATTTATTGGGATTTTACCTCAAAGAAAAATATTTTTTATTGGATTATTTATAATGTCAAGCACTATTCATTGTATATATGCATTTATATGCATTCAAAAGGGTGAAAGCGTATTTCCCAATTCCCCACCCAACCGCACAGCCAACGACTGGCGGATACAAGAAGTAAAATGGAATTTAAAATTGTTACATCGCCATCACCAAATGTCACATGATGTACAAAAGAAAGAAAATTACTATATTTTAGACCTTGGAAATAGAAAAATTATAAAACGGAACTATGAAGCTATGGTCTATCTTCCTCTTATATAAACTAGCTTACGCACACTCTTACGCACAAAGGAGCATTCAACGATAATGATAATGAGGTGGTCGTATTTTTTTTTTTTTTTTTTGAGAAATAATTACAATATACTGTCAATCTCGCAACTCAAATATTTTCCTTCTTAAATCTTCAAGCACTTTATATATGGGGAAGTGTCAATTCAGCTACATGATAATGAGGTGGTTGTATTTAGGTAAAATAAAGTGATCACTAGATTTTTTTGTGGTAAGTAGATGAATGGTTACTTGGTACTAATATTAATAAAAATGAAATGCTAACGAATGCCCTTAGGGTATTAGTTAATAATTCATTTAAAAAAAGTTTTTATGGGAGAAGAAAGAAAACAATTAATATTTTAGCAGTTTTTTTCATTTCCCGTAAAAGTGGTGTCTAAAATTTCCTAAAATTATATTGTTAATCAATGCCCTAAGAGCACTCGTTAGCATAACTCTTAATAAGTTGGTTTTTTGCCGTAAATAGATGGATGGGTTACTTGGTACTAATATTAATAAAATTAATCTTAAGTGTTGTAAATTGGTATATAATACATCCACACACACACATAAACAACCACCATTCTCAAAGAAATTAAAAACTTGAAAACTCATTCAACCACAAAGTTTATATATATTGAGTTTTTCTTATAATGGGGGAATTAAAAAAACTTACTCCATGCCACGCAATATCAAATTACGTTGCAGTAAACAACATTTGTATTACATTTGGTTTAAAAATGTTTGGCACTAATTGTTCCCCCCCCCCCTAAAGTTCTGTAAGGTATATTATACTTGGAAATAACCATTTCATGGAATCAGTTGCAGCCACAAAATTTTATGCTACATTACTTATAAGGTAATAACAATTTTGCCACTTCAATTCTTGAGAATGAACCACCTAAGGACTAATTACAAAATTTTCTTTCACATTGCTATGATCCTTTTTAATAACGAAAAAAAAAGTATATACATAAATGAAACTCCTTTTTAAGTTTTTACATTCAAGTATTAAACTTATCAATGTATCAAATAAAAGATATATTCCAAATGGCTAAACAAAGTACAAATGTAAAACTAAAATAGCAAACCAGAAAGCTTTAAATTAACACACTTACCATCTTAATCTTAACCCTCCATTCCCACTTTATTATGATCTAACGGCTAACATAAAGTCACTGACTATATTTACCCACTTATTATCTTAATCTCATCTTCCATTTCCACTACACTTTCATCGAATGGTAAAAACACGGTGACTTTGATTCATTTCTAATTTTTGAAAGCCTTCACTATCATCTTCCATTCCCACTTCCCTCTCTCATCCAATGACAAACATTAACTTTGATTCATTTTTTGTAATTTTCAAAACTGGCTTCAGCATTTTAAAAGCAAAGGTAAACACTTTTAACAATCAGAAACTTTGGTCACTATGCACATATATACTCAGAGTATAACACTTTATGAAACACACAGGAAAGCCGTCATAGCCACGCCTTGTATCATGACAATCACAGATGCCCACCTCAGCCTCAACCTCCTCGAGCCACCATCGACACTCAAGCAGATCATTCTCTTCATTTCTGCTTCGCCTACAACTTTCTTCCTCTCAATGCCTTACGAATCTCTCTCCTTCCCTCAATTTCAATATATATATTTTTAAAAGACAATGAAATGGTGCATTTGATCCTTCTACAAATGTGAATCCAAGTTCAATGAATTATGAGTGTTATTATTAGGTCTCTTTGGTTTTCAAGCTTGCCACAAAAATCTCTTTGGTTTTCATGCTTGCCACAATTATTGTGGTTTTCTTAACTTTCGTGTGAGGTGTTAATGCATGTACAAAAATTTAAAAATTTAGATTGGACACATCACACATCACTCAAAATTAGCTATCAAATTTAGAGTTTAAATTAGTTCTTCTCTTAGTTTTGTATATATATAGGGTAAATTGCAAAGTACACCCCTAATGTTTGGGGTTGCTTGGATTTTACACCTTGAAGTTTGAAAAGTTGGATTTTACACCCCGAAGTTTACTTCCGTTAGCAAAATCAGCCCCTTCGTTAGTGGGTTGCTAACTTGTCCGTTAAGTGCCACATAAATTGATGAAGTGTACTAGTTGATTCAATTAAAATATGACATATGGACATAATAAATCCACATTAGATAAATAACTTAAAAACTTTAAATAAATAAAATAAAAACTTTTTAAAAATAATTAAATAAAAACTTTTTTTAAAATAAAATAATTAATTTCCTTAGCAACTATCGTGCTGGGTTTCTCATGGGAATTGTTCACTTTCTTAATGTCTTCTTCCCTTCCATTAAACTTAAGCCTTTGCTGGTAGCTTGAGAAAATATTAGAAAATGTTCATTCAGATTTTATGAACATCAAGTACTTCTCACACAGCAACAATCAAACCAACAAAATATCAATAAACCACAAACTGATGTGTTCATCAGAGACAGAGGGAGAGAGAGAGTGAAGAGGAGATTAAGCCAGCAGCGGAGCAGATCGAGTGTTGGTGGCCAAGCTTCATGCAACCAAACCTCAGTCGCCGCCATCGACCACCGCGAGCCACAAAAGGTTGGCTCTCTATCTCTCTAATCTCGCAGGTCTCTCTCTCGAGCTCAGCCATGTCGGAACCTCAAGAGTACGGCCATCGTACACAGCAGCACAAGTCAACGAGGTCTCCACCACTGATGGCCGCTGATCTCTCTCTCTTTTTGTTTTATCCTTTGGTTGATTTGGTGATTAGGTTATGAAAGCTTGAGAATTTCATTTGGGTTTGGGAAATGAGGGATTGTAGATACGTGGGTTTTGATATGTGCCCTGTTGAAATTGTTTATGTGTTTTCGAATGGGTTTTTAATTTGAGTTGTAATTTTTTTTAGTGTTTGTTTGGATAGAAAATCTTGATTTCTTGAGAAAATTTTGAATGCCCAAAATATTGTATTTTAAGTATTTTGGTTGTTGGTTTTGCTCATTAATTATTGTGTTGAGTTTCTTGGGAAAATTTTCTGTTTGGTTACCCAGAAAATGCTAGGATTTTTTTTTTTGTTTGTCCATGGCTGGATTCATTTGGATTTTTGCGTCACGTTGTCATTTTTCAGTGTTTCTTTGGAAAGAGATTCTTGATTTTCTTGGGGAAATTTAGAATAACCTGAAAATCAGAAATGTTATAAATAAAATATAGATTTATTTTAATTTTAGTTAAAGAGATTAAATAGTTAATAACACATGTCACTATTTAATTGGTCCAACTAGCAAATGTCACAATATGATGTGGCACTTAACGGACATATCAGCAAACCACTAACGGAGGGTCTGATTTTGCTAACGGAAGTAAACTTCAGAGTGTAAAATCCAGTTTTTCAAACTTAGGAGTGTAAAATCCAAGCAACCTCAAACGTTAGGGGTGTATTTTGCAGTTTACCCATATATATATATAATGGATGGATGGACATCTCCCACGTCACCCAAATATTGTATTTAATTTTGTGAAAACATTTGTATCTATATATAGATCTTTCTCAAAACATTGAAACAGTAAAACATATTAAGTAATGCTACAGTCACAAACTATTTTATAATATTTTTGCAAATTATTGATGTGTCCAATTTATTATTAATTTTCATCTAGATCCACTATTAACGTCACATTCTCAAATCACTATTAATTGGTCGTAATTATTGTATGTATCCATAAAAATATCCTAAAAAAAAACAAATAAGTAATAAAAGTCTACAAAATAGGTGGTAGAGACCAATTTGGTAACTTCCTCCACATTGTGTCCACATACATCATCCGACCAATTATTAATATTCATACTCATACTCACACACATTATCCCACACAACAACATATTCTGTGTCTCTAAACCCTCCCAAAGTTCTCGGAAACATGGGGCGAGTGAGCTTGGTATCGTCGATCCTATTAGTCCTATGCTGCGCTGCCGCAGGATCAACCACCTTCGATGACTCAAACCCAATCAGATTGGTATCTGACGACTTCGAGTCTCAACTCATCCAACTCATCGGCCACACCCGCCATGCTTTCTCCTTCGCCCGCTTTGCCCATCGGTAACCAAATCAAATCAATCTCATCCTATCTATCTATCTATTTATTCATACATAGGTGTGAGCTAATTAAAGTGTTGCAGGTATGGGAAAGAGTACGAGAGCGTGGAGGAGATCAAACTGAGGTTCCAGATTTTCTCTGACAACCTCAAACTTATCAGATCCACTAACAGGAAGGCCTCATCTTACAAACTCGCTGTTAATCGTAAGCCTCTTTTTTTTATCAGCCGTTGGATTGGTAGATTTTAGCCGTGTTTTGTTTTGGACCCACTACTACGTGACCATCTTAAGATCATTTTCTATACGAAAAGTCAAGCTCCTCATGTTCAGTGAGAGATTCTTGCTGACCAAATCAAAGACTGACTGGTTTCATATGATAAATCATTTGTACCCTGCTTTAAAATTTTATTAAAAAATATTTAAAAAAAAATCATTTTGTACTGTATATTTTTACTATGGTAGAATAATTATAGAGTTCATGTCTTTTAATCATCTGATATACATACTAATACTAGCTTAAATTCTCGATTATTTTTTGCCAATAATGTAATATTATTGTAATTAATTATCGTATTTTCAATCACGCATAGCTTTTCAATTTACGGATAGTTCTTAAATTTAAAACTGATATAAAAATATAATCAAATGAATTTTTATTTATTTATTTATTTTATTATTATTAATTAGCATTGATGTTTTGTCTTTCAACTTATACTTCAGATTAATAATCTCAATAATTAAGTTTGCGGTAGTAATAACATTGCTCTTGAGGTATTAAATAATTTTCTTACATTAATTCACCTAAGTGTTTTTGGACCCAATTGATGGTTTTTAATTTTATCAAACAGGCTTTGCTGATTGGACTTGGGAAGAGTTCCAAAGGCACAGATTGGGAGCTGCACAAAACTGCTCTGCCACTTTAAAGGGCAATCACAAGCTTACTGATGCTGCTCTTCCTGAACTGGTAGTTCTTGTGGAAGATTCTTTATAGATTTCATTTATTATGCTCTTAGTTATGGAGAGTGGAGGCCTTATCTGGAAGTGACTATATTATAAAATAAAACTATGTTAATGGGAAATATTTTAACCTTAATACAATTCTCTGTATGTGCAGAAAGACTGGAGGGTAGAAGGCATAGTCAGCCCAATTAAAGATCAAGGCCATTGTGGATCTTGCTGGACATTCAGGTAGATTCGAATATACGATGTACTCAAATAATAAGGCTCACAAAATATACCAATCACTCTGCTTCTAAGTTCTAACCTTCAATATTTGTGTATTGCAGCACCACTGGGGCTCTTGAGGCAGCCTATGCCCAGGCATTCGGAAAGGCAATCTCTCTCTCTGAGCAACAGCTTGTGGATTGCGCCAGAGCCTTCAATAACTTTGGCTGCAGTGGAGGGTTGCCATCCCAGGCCTTTGAGTACATCAAATACAATGGTGGCCTTGACACTGAGGAGGCATATCCTTACATTGGAAAAGATGGTGAATGCAAATTCTCAGCAGAAAATGTTGGCGTCCAAGTCATTGACTCTGTTAACATCACCTTGGTAATCATCATGGACAAATGTCTTCACGTTTTTTTTTTTTCATTCAATGTTTTCTGTATGCATATCTTGCGCTTGATGTGTAAATAAATGAAATGTTTCTGTTAACTTAGGGGAGAATTGGCATGAGAATCTATTCACTTGCTTATATTCCTGTGGATTAATATAAATGTTTTTTTTTTTATGGTTTTGAGGTTTTCTAACATCTGTGGACTAACACAGGGTGCTGAAGATGAGCTAAAGCATGCAGTTGCATTTGTTAGACCAGTGAGTGTGGCATTTCAGGTAGTGAATGGTTTCCGATTTTACAAGGAAGGAGTTTACACCAGTGAGACGTGTGGCACCACTTCCATGGTGAGTTTTTCTAATTAGTATTTAGGATATAGATGGAATTTGGTTCAGTGGCAATCAACTTATGTTTATTTAAAAGTACTTTTGTATTGTTGGTTCATATATGTCATATGTGTATAGTTTTTGTTTCTAAAGATTAACTTTAAAAAATTTAAGTTACTTAGCTGATTTATTGGTTAAGATCATACACAATTTGCCATCCTTATGCAAGATATGCCTTTATAGTTTTTAATTTTTTTTTCCTTCTTATGTGTATATGTGTATGTTAAACATGTGCCTATATGTATGCATGCAAGTGTATGATCATTCACTGATCAGGATTGTAGTAGCATTTCCGAGCCACACAAATGCAAACATTAACACATTCGTGGTGCATTCATTTCTTTTTAACACTACTGTAAATTTATCTGGCAGGATGTGAACCATGCTGTTCTAGCAGTTGGGTACGGAATTGAAGATGATGTCCCATACTGGCTTATCAAGAATTCATGGGGAGAAAGCTGGGGTGATAAAGGCTACTTCAAGATGGAGATGGGGAAAAACATGTGCGGTAAGTTTTTGTGCTAGCTGATCCTAGTGTAAAATAATATAACTACATTTGCATGGGCCACCATATATACCTCAAGATTTTTTCTTAGGCAAATTCCACCCTGGTCTTTCATACTTGATCCAGAGCCTAGGGCCTGAATGGACCATTGCAAAGGTTCAGGACCACATAGGTTATGTATGATCTTATCAGATCATTGAAGTTTATTTGATCTTTAGGCTGTGATCCATTGATTATGACCACTGATAACACTACTGGTTTACATTAATAACATGCGTGTGAGTTTTAGTAAAAGGCTCACTAATGTTTGCTGTGGTCTCTGTATTTCAAAAGTTCCTATGTTATAAATGTAAACCAGCTATATATACATGGACTAGTGCTTATTTGCTTAAACTAGCTAAACTTTTGGGGTCATTTTGAAATTGGTACCCAAATGGTTAAAGTCTAGATTTACCACTGAATACACCATTAATTGGAGATTGGAATTTGGATGCAATTAATCGTCCATTTCAGTGTTGTTTATGCTAATACTGATTGATCATCTAATTGCAGGTGTTGCAACTTGTGCATCATACCCAGTTGTTGCATAGATAGTCTCTGTTTCAGAAGATATGGTAGGCTCTTTTGGTGGTGGATTATGTTGTATCATGCAAGTATTGTATGAATCTGTCTTCTTCTTGCAGTTGTACGCATCCAAGGTTAAAGGGTTATATATGGTGTAATAATTAATGATAATGTAGACTTCTTGTAAAAATAAGATCCAAGAGATTGTAATTTTCACAACATGACCATGTGTATATTCTTTATGTATGGGTGATATGTGAAATCTGTTTCCATTATATAAAAAGGATATCAACTATTCATTTTATTTCCCTTACTCGCTCTTTCCTGTTTAATTATTTTCATAGAATTCAGAAGGTACTATTCTTAAATTGCATATTTATAACCATATATATGTCCCATGCGGGCTGTCACTCCAGCTTATCCAGGCCCTACCAAATATTACAATATTGAATCTTGACAGAAAAACTATCAGAACGTATGGACTGGTTGTGGCTGAGGGGGGCAGCCTGAACTTGTTCGTGTAGTACTTTATGATACATGCTGTGTCTTTTTGCCAGATTATTTATATATATGGAACACGATGGGTGTTGTCCAACATGCACTATTGTGTGTCTATATATATATATATATATATATATATAACGCACAAAAGAAAATTAATAAATAAATAAAAGAAGAAGATGAGATGAGATCCACACTCAATGACCAATTCTCTTCAAATTTGTACATCGGTCATTTTGTAATTACAAATGATATGCACCGATTATCTATCATCCATGATCTAACCATGAATAGATCATGTTTGATCTAGATTAAGGATAATGAATAGTTGGAATTTTATTTTCCAGTGGGGGGAGGGGGGGAATTTACAAACGGGTAAGGAGGGATTTGAACCTTGGTTCTTATAAAAGAGACCAGACAATATCATTGAAATAAAATATTCTTAGCATGGATAGTTACATCGAAATTGATATTATAATTAAGGATACACATGGAGGAAGTTCTTCTTTGGGCTCCAAACAATCCCGACCAACATAGGAAAATGGTAGACAAAGATATATTCTTTAGTCTTTCCTTATGTATGGAAGGGGGAAGGTGAGGGAAGAGGAAAGGAGGTGACCGAAATGTATTGAATTTTTCCAGGCAATTGTACACTTTACTCATCTCTCCTTTCATCTTCCTCCATTCCAAACATATTCTTAGACAAGTTGATGATGTTCTTTAACCTATACTGATACCAATAAAATGCATTATTTCCATACATCTAATTATTTCATTTTAATCCAAATTATAGGAACGTGCAATTGGAGATTGCGAGCCACACAAGCTTGGTTACTTACTTCACACAAGAATCTATTTAGTCTCAAGTGTTTTGGAGTGATGATAATGAATGTGCAAAAAATATATTAAATATAAATAAAATATATATATAACAAAAATTAAATTATATATACATAATTTAATATATATATATATAATAAAATATATATACACTGCACACACATTCAGGAACTAGCGGGAAGAGCAAAACTCGTCCTTTTTCCATCACCTCTTTGAGACGCGCAGGGATAGAGCAAGACAAGACAGGTCAAGCGAAATGAGAAATTTTTGCCACCCCTAATTTAAAGAAAACTTGATAAAGTCTGGTCTAAGTTAGACTCCTTATCACCCTAAAATGATTAATTCTATCCTAAAACAAACGGCAATCTTGTGGAAACAAAATTGGGTTACAAACCAATCCTTTTCGTGCTTTATTCAAATAACAATCAAATAAAATCAAAGGATAACTAATAAGAGAAGATAAGTCAATAGAACTAAGATTGAGTTTGCAACAATTTAAAGTCTTTCTCAAGCAATCCATAATTCAAGCCACATGCATGTGCTTCTTGAAACAGCCACGCTTCACCCACTATACTTTTTTGGGAAATTTGGGGTTAATAAATGATTGATAAAAGGCTTAAAGGCACAAATCTCTGTTGTCATTAGACAAAATAGGGCCTGTTTGGCAGCAAATTTCAAACAATAGTTTTTAATTTTAAAAAAAAAAATGTTTGGTAAGAATGTTTTATCAAGAGTGTTTGATTTACAATTCTCAAATTAGGGTATTTAAAACATTTATTTTGAAAACTCATTCATATCAGTTTTTAGTTTTCAAGTAACACTGTTGAGCACCTTTTTGTAAATAAGTTGAAAATTGTGGGGGCCACTTGACAAGACCAAACTCTCTCTCACATGCTTCAACCTTCTTTTTTTCTTTCTTTTTCTCCCACCTCTTTCACGCATTATGTCTTTCTCTCTTCATTTTTTCTTTCCTTTTTTCTCTCCTTAAATAAAATGGTATACTTTTACTATATAGTCATCACATAAGAAAAAAACACATACACATACCAAACACACAATTATGTTTTCATATTTTAAAAAATGTTATTTGATATATGGTACCAAACAAATTTTTTGCATTATGAGTACTTTAAACACATGTTTTCATAATACTTTTTTAACCATAGTTTTCACATCGTTTTGAAAACCAATACTTGAGCACAGCCACCAAACATGCCCATATTCTTCAAATAGCATTCTTGAGAGAAATCTTGTGAATTTCCATATAATGGTGAAGAGTTTATCTTAAAGTGAATATTAATCACTATTTATTGGGCCAGCTATGTCTCCATAATGAATTCCATGATGTAATTTGCATTAATAGTGAATAACATAAATTTAAGGGATACATAAAATTGTTCTTCAAATAGATTAGTTTCATCCATGAACCTAATAAAAACTCATTTTAACCAACAAAACTATACCTTTTAGAGTAAAGTAGTTCTATAATACGAGGAAGCCAATCACAAATAAAATTTTCAAATAAAAATAGGAAGGGGAAAGTGGAAGCCACCACCACTGGAGGTGTGAATACAATGGAGCTATTTTCGGGAGTTTGAAAGCAATTAACGCTTCTTGATATTTTCAACAGAAATGTCCAATATTCATATTCACACTCCCAATTATCAATGATCTTTAAAAAGAAAAAAAGAAATCAATTGGCATAGGCTTGATAATAATAAGAGAATGGTTGTGTTTGAATCTCTATCTCTCTCTCTCTCGATCACCCACCTAGTCAAAACTGTCCGAGACTGGAGTCCCTTCGATTGGATTGGGTCGATAGGGTGAATAGGGTTTAGAAAGTTGTAGAGTCTTACATTAAGGGGAAATTTGGCATTTAGCAATATTTTAGCAACTATTTAGTTAGTTGTCAAGTTTGCAAACTAGCATCTCGAGGGTTTGAAACTCGAGTTCCTGTGCTGGGTTTGTGGGTCTCTTCTTCTTCTCCTACTTTCTTCTTTATTCTTCTTCTCTAAGATATGTAAAAATTGAGTGTGTTAGACTCGATTTCCCACATCAAACTCGAGTCTGTTAGACATAAGATATAAATTTTCTAAAGAGTTTTGAAAATATGCTAACTAATCAAATTATTAGCAAAATGGTGTTAAATTGCCAAAAAAAAATCCCTAACATTAATCAATAGACATAGCCGGCCCAATAATAATAATAATAATAATACCACCACACATCACATAGAAAATGTTTTCACATTTTCTAAATAGTTCTTGTGTGATGGTTACTTCACAAGTATAAGTAATTGTGGTTTGTGAGGGGTAAGAACCGGGGTTCAAGTATCCAGGTGAGAGTTTCTCACACATATACACTTAGATTAGGCTAAAGAATAATTTCTATGATGTATAAAAAAAAAATAATAATAATAATAAAAGGGTTCGGTCGAGCTTACAAACTCCACCAAGCCCTGCACCAAAAAAACAAACCAAATTGAGCTGCCAAGTGCAAGCGGAAAGAAAACATTATTACACAAGAACAAAGAACTAGAGCAAGATCGCATGATCTGTCCTTCTCTGACAATTCAAAACCGAAATGACACACAGCGCATGACATTGATTCAAATCTCACTCACATTCACATAGACATAGACATGGCCACAGAAAGAGAGAGACACGCTTCTTCTTTACCCTCAACATCACACCAAGACAACGCCCTGTAAGTCTTCTCTGTCCTTAACCCAACTACTTCGTTTCGTTTCGTTTCGTTTTAGCAACATTCCTACTTAATTACTATAATTTGCTGCCGTTTGGTTCTCGAGAATCGGAAAATATCTCTTGCAGTTGTTTCATAATAGACTTGTAAGAAGCTTGTGACTTGTGATCCATATTGATTATCGAAATTCATAATTTATTACCACTGACTTAAGTTGCGTTTGGCTGTCAAGAAAGTTTTTCCTAGATAATTAGTCAAAAACTTTGCAATGGTGGATTCAGATTCAGATTCAGATTCAGAAGCTGATGCTGATGGTTTCAATTTCAATGGTTTGTGGTCATTTTAATTAGGTTTCTAGATATACTTCACGAGGCTCCTTTACTCGGTGACCGCAAGTCCAGAAGCATATTTGGGAGTGTTTTCTACTGTTTTTGCTTGGCAAGTACAAACTTTGGCTTTAATTGCATTGTTTATGTAATGTTTTTGCTGACCTGACTAATAATGTTGGGTCGGGTCAATTTTAGGCAGGTTTTGTCGTGTTGGCCGTGGGAGCTCCATGGATTTTTCATCCTATACAATACTTGATTGCGCCGTTGCTTTGCAGTTGCAACGTTGCTCTTTTACTAGTCACAGGTTTTTGAATCCAGTGGCTCTTATCTTATCTGATTTTACAATCTTATTTATCTCTGAAATTACATTTGTATGTAATGACTTTGTTGCATTTTTTTTTTTATAGTATTGATTGAAATCTTACATGGCTTTGGAGATGCACCATACATAGAGCATACCTACTTATGTAGGCCTTTTGTTGTTGTTGTTGTTTAATTATCCCATTGAAGGTTAAGTGTGTCTTTGAGATTCTGTTATTTTGTGAAACTGAATCATGGGAACATGATATACTATTATACTAGGACACGTAGTTCTTGAATGATTTTATTTTTACTCTTTTGGTGCTTGATGTCAATGAGTTCTAGCTCAAATGGTTCATCATCCTTCTATAATAATGAGATAAAAAATCAGGTATTGAGTTCAAGACCCACGGAGTGTGTGTAACTTATCAATTATACATCTGTGTATGTATGGTTTTTGGAGATTGATTTTCCTCCATTCCAACTTTGTTGTATACAATTAGTTCTTTTTTGAGTTCTACTTTTGTTTGTACCTTATCTTGAATAGAGTAGGCATGCTGCCAATGTAGGGAATCAATCCACTAATGAAGATATCTCAATGTTGCAGGCATATTTCAACAATATCTGGTTTATCAAGTCCATAAAATACGCTTGCAGGTAATATATATATATATATATATATATATATATATATATATCAGTTACATAGTTAACCGTCTATTTTCTGCTCTCTCTCTCTCTACCTATGTGATGAAGATGCTCTTTCTCACAACCCCTCAATACACAGACACAGAATTCTGCTGGTCCTCTGGTTTGTGGAAGTTTATTCTGAGTAGACATGGAAAGTTGTTCCTAAAGATAACTTAAAGGTTATACCTGGTGCATAATTTTCTCACTTTTTGCGGGGTTTGGGAGAGGTGATTGGACTGCCTTACCCCCATTTTTTTTTCTCCCCGGAGAGGCTGATTCCTAGGCTTGAACCCACAGTTTGTCGCTTTTGGTGGAAGGAATTTACCACTGCACCAAGGCCAACCTCTATCCCAACAACAAAAAAGAGTTTTCCTGTGGACCCCGTAATAATTATTGAAAATTCACTTACTGCCCCATTGAAAATAGAATTTCCTTTTGAATTGATACCATGGATTATATTGGTTTTGTTTATTCTTAAGGCCATGAGTCCCTAGTTAATGAGCTTAGTCCAAATGTCACTTCCTCCTCTCATAATAATGGGATGGAGGGTGAGGTCGTGGGTTTAATACTCATTTGCATGTATAACTTACCAATAAAAATAATCCATGAGTCCCTGTACTGGGGATGAATCTAAGCACTGTCCAGACTAGAGGATTTAGCTATTAAGATGCAATAATAATTCTATTTTGTTGAATGGTATTGGGATGTTAATTCATATATTTTGATATGTTATTTGTTTTTTTTTTTTTAATAAATCGTGACATTTTTCTTGTCTGGTAGGGTTATTATAGTTTCAGCCAGAAATTGAAGCATATTGTTCGCTTACCTTTTGCCATCACTGCATATGGTATGTAAGCATGAATTTTTTTTCCTGTCCTCAACCACCCCCCCCCCCCCCCCCCACCCTCCCTTTTTCTATTTTTGGTTTCTTTGGAATCTGAAAGAATATATATGGTTCTCACTGAAGTTAACTAGAGAGCAAGGATTCATGTAGCTAGATCATAGTTGTTGGGATTTTATCTTTGCAATTATTGTTGTTATTATTGGACTTGTTTCAAATATTTTGGTTCAATGATAGGAACTGCTGCAATGCTACTAATCATGGTATGGAAACCCCACATCAAGATTCTTTCCATCTCAACAATACTAAGGTACACATACTATCTAATTGTGCTGATTAACAATTATCTGCAAGATATACTGCTTCATGTAATAAAGTTGAGATAAAAGGGCAAAAAAAAAAAATTTGCAAGAATTTTCCTCTTTGGACTATAAACAATACCTCTTAAATTTAGATGATCTTGAATGTGAAATTTTTTTTTTCTCAAATTATAATACAAACTACAAAGTGAATCAACAAAGGAAGAGATCAATCTTTTACTGTGAACTCTATTGTAAGTGAATTAACCTAAAGGAGTTTAGTTTGACTAAAAAGACTTTTTCACTGTCCAGAATCTTTTTTGTTGTTGCCATAAATGTTCAGATTCCTGATCTAGATATGTTTAATTTGTTTATAAAAAGCTTAAGGAACTATTCATAGGTTTGAACTTTAATGGTAGGAAGCATGAGTGCAGATTTACAGTACAGATACATTGGTATGGCAATTTTTAGAGAAGTATATAATACGATCTGGTGAGGATATATTAATAAATGAACATACTTTTGTAAATCTTCAAGGTATATCCAGCACTTGTAACCAATGAGTATATGGTAAAATTTTTACATTAAGTTATTGACAAATTTTGGGTACACCCATAAAGTATTGAATACATATTGAGATTTATCTCTTTCTAATTTTGCATTATTGATTTTTAACACTTAAATATTGATTGTTATGTCATGACACAATGGATTATTGTCAACTTACCATCCTATCTGTTGGTAGCTTGTAGTTATATATGTTTAATGTGAATGCTACTTCTCCAAATTGTATTCTTGTTTAGTTTATGATTAAATATTGATTGTGACTGTGCCAAGCTATGTGCTGCTGACAAAACTTGGTTACCCATAAATCTGCAGGACTATTATGGTAATCGAAGCAATATGTGCTGGATCTTTTATGAGTGTCTATATTGGTGAGTTCTTACATCCTATTGACATTTAAAGGATTTGACATACTAGAGACTTGTGATTGAATCCTGTCTTTATTAAGGGGTTTGTGCGTGTGTGTGTGTGTGTGTGGGGTGGGTTAAGTTTATGGGTTGGTAAAGTGGTACTCATTGTTTCAATATTTGTATTCAACAGGCATGGCTATTGGAAAGAATTTATTGAATCCCAATGTTTCTGCTTATAATAATTTCGAATTTTCTCTAACCTGTAGGCCCTAGTTGCCTTTCCAATTGTCTTAATAAATAAAAGTACATAATTTTCAGTGGTTGTGTACTATATCCATATTATACTAAGACCAATACAAGATAACCTCATAAGGTTGGTTGGTTTGGTTGGCTGTTTTTTTTGTTGGGTCTCTCTAATAGGTCAAAAAATCACACACGCCCAATGAGTTTTGAACCCACACTTCACCTTGCTCTAACAAGGGGATGAGATACTGTTTGAACTAGAGCTCACATACAAAAAAAGATAAAGATAAACATGACCTAATTTATGTTTTGTTTCATTCCAACTGCGGTTTCTGTTTTGTCCAAGAGAAAAGCATTTTCTTCCGAGAATATTAGGATTCCTTTTTTCTGCTATCCCTTATGCTTTTGTTATGAAACAATTTTGCATATTGTGCTGTTCTATTTTGCTGAATATGAAGTTCTAAATTCATGTTGCATTAGAGGTTATGGGTTCCTTTAACTCTTTTCAATGTGTATTTTGGTGTTTGCAGGTTATGTACACCAATACAATTCATTGAATTCTCAACCTGATGTTTTAAAGTCATTATATTCTCCACTTCAACCGTCAAGTTCATTGGAAGGTTTGAGGTAATCATGGAGTTATTGTTAATTTTTTTATTCAACACACACACACACACACTCCCACACTCACACTCATGCATATCTATTAGTTGGATTATATATAACGCAATACATGATGCCATATAGCGAATTTTGGTCCAACAGATATCATGAAGGCGGTCGACTCTCTGATGAGCAAATGGCTTTGTTGCAATATCAGCGTGAAAACCTTCATTTCTTGAGTGAGGAGGTATATGATGATCTGAAATTTACAATTGGCGTTGCTCCTATTGCACTGCATTTCATATCCAACAGTTCATTATGTCAGCATTAGCTGCTCCCGCATAATGGATTCCACACAGTAACACACACACACACACACAAAATATGTATGTACAATATTGTTACTAATTTCAGAGAAAAATGTGCTCATGCAGATTCTGCGATTGCAAGAGTGCTTAAGTAAATATGAACGGTCTAATGATGGAAGCACACCCCAGGTATTTGTCATCCTGGAGATGATTTTCCCTTATTCTGTCAAATAAGAGCAATCTGAATGTCTTTGTTTCCTCAAAGAAAGTTCTATCCACATGATAGTAGATGGTGATGGTCAGTTTTAGATCCTTGAAGACTCTGAAAGGAATGTGATGTGATTATGGGAGTCTTGTTAACTCCATATTCATATGTGCAATGGCTTGTAAGATACAGGTGGTGTATTAGAGAACATTTTGTAAAAGACATGAATTCTGATGGCCAGTTCATGCTTGTTAGGGAGAGCTTATTTCATTGGTTTATTGGCTGGGCTACCTAGAAAAAGTAGGTTTTAAAAAGTTTTACATGAGCCAAATAAGTTATGGAAAACAGTCACATCTAATTGAAGGATTTGATGAAATATTTGAAGTGAAATGTAATAATAATCGTTTGATTTCTTTTGGAGTCTATCCAGTACGTCTATGTTCAGTTTTTATGAAGGACAAAGCCTTAAGGAATTGTACCTAAGTTTTACTTAGTTGAGGAATAGTCAGAAAATCATTTACTAATGGCTCCATGTACAGGTTGATCTTGCCCACATGTTAGCAGCTCGTGATCAAGAATTACGGACACTTACTGCTGAGGTAATACCTGGTTGATTTTCCTCACTTGTTCATGTTAGTATGTTACACTTCTCCAAATGTCAATCCCTCATGTTGCTTTTGATTTTAACATTGCATGAGCAGTGTTTACTGCTGCTATCCATTTGAAAATGAAACAGATAATGTGCATGTTAATTTTGTACTCTTGTGCTTTCTGGATAAGCAATGGCACAATGTTTCCATTTTTATACTTTCCTGATGAAAAGCCTACTGTTGTGTTTTTTGATAAGTAACAAGCCTAATATTGTGTTCACATATCGTGATGCATGTTTGAAAGAATTTATTGTTTCTATCCAGGAAAAAGAAAAGAGGAAAAAAAGAAAGGCACATTATTTTGTGATATATAATAAAGGTAGATTATGCCAATTACTATGTGAACTACACAGGCATATCAACATTTATTACAAGGGAGAAGTTTTATGTTTTCAAATTCGTAGTTAAATGGGTAGTCCTTTCTACTTCAGATACAATGACCTATGGCATCATATAAACAACAAAAGAATGACACTTGGAGAGGTAACATTGCAGCAGAAAAATAGAGATTTCTACATTCTTCTTTCTAGTCCAAAGATGAATGAGATGAGATCCCTGTTTTTATTTTGGTAAGTTACACACATCTATGCGTTTTGAACTCACAACTTCACCTCCATATTCTTGTGGGAGGAAGTGACATGATGAAATCCCTACGTATTTGTTAATGTCTTTGGGGCTAATGTAATTGTTAGTGTCAAATGATGTAATCTCACTTTTGAGTTAGGTTAACTAACAGTGGTTATCTCTTAGTTAACCATTCAAAAAAAAAAAAACTACAACTAGTAAAACTTATTCTTTCTTTTTTGGTTGACAGTAATTAAATCCTGTTCTTTGAAACAGAAGTATACATACTAAAACTTATTAGTCAATGACCTTAAATATGATTGAAACTTTTTCTCTGCCCCTAGACAAAGGGACCTAATTTGTTCATCCATGCACACTATTCTTTTATTTAGGAAATTGAATATAGCATTTGACAACAATCTACTGCATTATTAAACTGGATACTGAAAGGGACTCACATTGTAGGTGAATCAACTGCAATCTGAGCTAAGGCTTGCTCGGTCTTTGATAGCAGAGAGGGACTCTGAGATTCAGAGTGTTCGTGCTACAAACAATCAGGTAGGTACTAACATGTTAGCTTCATGTCATGTCAGTATTATGTATATGTATTATAATTATTGAAGACCTGGAAACTCTTTATTATATCAATATATTTGTATCATGTTTAGCATCTCCAGCTAGTAAGATTGACATACTTTTAAGCTTGTGTTGATTTTTTTTTTAATGTTCTTTATATTTCTGGGGGTACTGAACAGTATGTAGAAGAGAATGAAAGACTAAGAGCTATTTTAGGAGAATGGAGTACCCGAGCAGCAAAGGTATTGTCTATTCGTTTAACTATTTGGTGTATGAAGAACATTTGGCTAATACAATCTCAAATTTTGATTTTTTAAAGCTTGAGCGAGCATTGGAGGCCGAGCGAATGTCAAATCTTGAATTGCAGAAGAAGGTTTCAACACTCACAAATCAATCAAATACATCAGCAGAAGCTACTGAACACCGTGGAGCATAGTCACACTTGTGTTGAATGTTTCTCAGTTTCATTCCTCTGCTAGGTTAAATAGAGAGAGAGAGAGAGAGAGAGAGAGAGAGAGAAGCAGAAGAAGAAGAAGAAGCGTTAAAAGAACTCAGCATTGACAAGTGATGGTTGATTGTATATAAATTTGTTTATGGATTGCCCTTTTTTTTCCTTACTCTGATAGGAGTAGAACATATATTCACAGCAGCCACCTAGAGGTGGTGGAAAAAATCCTCCCATTTTGTTCTTGATATAAAGAGTCCATAATGATTCATTTCAATTGTCCCATGGCCATGGAGGATTCATAAATACTCGCCTCATATTATGCACCCATAAGGTCTGTCTATTTTATTTTCCTTTTAATTTTAACAAAATGGTATAATTTGATCCCTGATTTTCCTAGCCAACTCTTTAAATTTCAATCAGTTACAACTGAGAGGAGAATATGAATAATGGAAAAGAAAGAAAAGAATATATATAAATATATTTATATATTTATATAGTCTTGTCATTCTCTCATTTGAGAGGTTTCTCCTCTTTTTTTATTTTTTATTTATTCTATTTTTTGGGTGGGGGGAATTAACGCTTTTTTGAGAGTTAATCGGAGGGAATTACTTTCCTTCTTATACTAGCTTTTCAACTCCTAAAAATTTATAAGAAAAAAAATTATAAGAAATTGAAGGAAGTGGAATGAAATGAATCATTTAGAAATATTTATTCTATTCCCTTGTTTAGGAGTTTTAATAGGAATTGAAAGACCATTCTCTTATTTGGAAATTTAAGTAAAAGGGAATGAAATTGATAGAACATTACACATTTCTCTCTATTTCCCTCAAAATGTCAATTTTTCATTTTCCTAAAAATTTGGATGAATCAAAGGAAACGAAATTAGGCTTAAAGAAATTTTATGAAAACTCACAAAATACCCCTATATATTTGGCAATTTATTTTAAAATAGGGGTTCAATAGCAATATTATCATAAAATGGTTTCATTACTCTCCCTCCAAAACAATATTTCTTACCTTTCATCTATTTCTATTCTTTTATTTCAAAACATCCAAACAATATTTGCTTAATTTTATTACATTTTTTCCCCATTACTTAAATACATTATGTTTCATTTCGTTCATTTTCATTCCTTTATGATTTACTTATTACATTCTATTCCATTCCTTTATGAACTCCCAAACGAAGTGTTTCCATTCAAATTACCTAAAATGGAATGTCAGAGAGCATGTTACATCCAATCCCTTTTATCACTCATGATGTTTAGAGCACTTATATTTGTGTGTGGATTGCATAAGGTGTTAAATTTGCACATTCAAGCCCAAAAATCACCCACATTAATTAATCAAAAAGGGTGTAAATTTACATTGTTGCTATAATAACCATGTAAATATACATGGTTGCTATTCACATGCAAATTTTTTTTAATACTTCTCGACTCAAAGAGATGATTAAAAAAAAGTAATAAAAAATTTGATAAAAATATAATATTTTAATAAAATGTAGTATAAAATAGATAAAATGATGTGATATGTTTTGAATATGGTTGTGTAAAATAAAATAAAAAATTTATTTAAAAAAGTAGGTTCTTTTATGCTAAATTCAATAAAGATGAAAATGCTCTAATAGGAAATAGATTTAGCTAATTTTAACTATGTGCATATCCAACCCACATTAAAGTCCCAATGCCAAAAAGCACATTGAAAATTATGGATTCTAAATTCTGTTGTGTGTGTCTCATAGTAAAATTTCAATTAGTTCAACTGTTAAAGTTCTTATTATCGAAGAAAATACTTGAGTTCTAATCCCACCAATACAACATAGAAACCAATTGTTATCTTGTTCTTATAATTTTAAGAAAAAAAAATCATGGAATTGACTCAATAGCTTTCAATCATAGCCTATCTAAAAAAAAAACCATGATGATAGCAAGCAGAAATGGGAAATAGACCGTTACAAAAAGATTATTAGCTATAGTTCAAATTACAAGGGGCAGACATGAGTAGTTTCATTCAGAAAGAGACAGCCAAACACATCATTAAAGAAATCACGACCTTTGATTTCTCCTCCAACTAGAGCTTCGGTATCATACTTACATGCTCTTGTACAGTCGGGACAATAAGTCACCTACACAACAAACAACATAACTCTTCATCATTTTACCAAGTGCATTGGATAGAAACAACCCAAAAGAATACAATAATTGATGAACAGATAACATAGCTAAACTCCATCTTATCTAACACGAAGCTGGCATTCAGACTTTCAGGTTCATACCTCCAGTAACTTTGGCTGGAAAGAGGTATCAAGCATGACATCCACACCATAAATAGCCCTTGATTTCGGACTGTGCATCTCTGGATGTACTGCAGCAGCAGCCTCGAAGACTGATCGAATCATTGTTCTCACTCGCAGATGGATCTCCGACCATTTAACTACAACAAAAACAGGAATTTTCATGAGTTACGAGAAACGTGATGATTTGTTAGTAGTTCTCAAATGACCATTCCCTTGGGAAGGCAAGCCCTCATACCTTGATGTTCCTGTTCAAACTCTGTCACAAACTCTGGTGTATTCTTGTGACTAAACCTCCCACGATAATTCTGTAGGCCATAAATTGATCATGCAACAAAACTTAAAACTTACTTTAATGCATGGAAACTTAAATGTTTAAATAAAATGTCAAAATTTGACTGCTTTTATTTACACAAACTTCGGGTTAAAACCTTTTTTTGGGGTTGGGGGGGGGGGGGGTGGTTCATAACTGCGTGCTAAGTAGAAAATTTATATAGTGATACTCAACCATCATGCATAGAACATACCATGACAGTAAAGTGGGTCTCATATTCGAAAAAACTGTGCTTGTCTAAAGAATATTGGTTGTTCGCCAATCTAACCTGAAAACCAAAAATGAAAGAACCATCTTAATATGGGAATCTTAAATGAAGACAATATCCAAGATACCCACATGCAAAGTGTTGTTCTTCATTAATCTTTATATAGTAAAGATGACAGGTTCATATCACATAAGCATCTAGGAAGTATTACACCAAAGAAGAATGAGCATACCCAGAAAACGTCGGAAAGGAATATTTCTAGAGGGTTTATACTCCGAACTAACACTATGTAACGGAGATCAAACTTCTTCCCATTGAACAAAGCAGGGTGTTCAATATACTTTTGGCATATTTTAGGACCAGTTTCCATATGACGGATGATGCTGGATAAATTATCAGTTACAGAGGTATCAATGGTTCGTGCCATATTCCAAGGTTTTAAGATCCACAGATTGTCAAGCCCATCTCTTTTGCGTACATAATAGTCACCAATTAGTTGAGATAGATGAGTTTCAAGATTATAAGTAGGCTGCAACCATTCAGGAGATCCATAGGCCTGTTAGAACAAAAAAGATCCAAAGTTAATGATCTTCTTGCAGAGAAAAACAAGGCTTGTTTTTGTCTTTGACTTGATTATCCAAGCATGCCATAATGCATTAGTTACATGGCAGCTCTTCAAAAGAGAAGTAGGCTATTTAATTTAAAACTGATGACAGGCAAAGGTCAGTTCATTCAAAGAGTATTGACGCTAGCATTCACATGCAAAGTGAGCTTTTCCTAACCTTATGAACAGTCTCTGCCAAATGATGTTTCATGACAAGACAAGACTCGAAAGGAAATTGGTTTATATATTGCTGATCTGTTATTCCAGCAGCCTTTTTCATATCCTCATCTACCTGGGTACTTGTCCATACAATATCAGCATCCTTTGGTTCAGATACTGTAAGCAAAACAAATCATAAAAGAAAACTTTCAGAAAAGAAAAAACCATAATTGAAAAAGACCATCAAAACAACAAATATGAAATAAATTGTTGTCAACCAAAGCTGACACACCAAAAAATACACCTAAGTTTTGCTTATCAGTGTAGTAGAGGATGCAGATAACTGCTACTAAACTGGCAATACTTATCGTATTCCTAATAATATTTTGCAGATTCATACCTCATAACTTACAGAAAAACGCTTTTGAGATATTACATACTAAACACAACTATGAAAGAATATAAATTGATTATATGAAGTCATACATAAAGGAGTTTGAAAGCAATGAAACACAACACATACTGATAACAAACTCTGAACGTGTCAAAAACTCTTCTACATGAGGTAAATCAGTGTACACACGTAAAGGAGACCCATCAGTATGATGTATACTTCTAGTGGTAGAAGACTGTACAGATGGAGAAATCAAACTTTTCGATTGCAACTTCTGACAGTGCTTCTCGTACTCCTGAAGGATTAATGTCATGTAAGACTTGGCAAGAAGACAGTTTGAATCAATAAAAACAGTGAATCACAATTTAAGATAGAAATAGGAGAGAATACTTTTATAAAATAATTCTGCGGCGTATGGAACCAAGCTGAAAGTCTGGCAGAACGTTGTTTGTCCTCCCCAATACCAAAAAGAAAATCGCGAGTGCATTCATCTCCTTTTTGAACATTCTGGGTTGGCCATAATATAGAAAAGCTGAAAAAAGATAACCAGGAATTATTAATGTCAATAATTCTGCTAGTACCATTGGATTTACAACAAAGGAAAAGCTGCATCAAACAAAATGCATATGACATCTCCACATGTGTTTATATGCACCAAGTGCATAAGGATCATATAGGTGTTTACATAAATCACGCATGAAAAATCATGTGGAGAGAAATTACAAAGTTCATCTACAAATGAGAAAAATAGTCTCTGCAACAAAGCAGAAAATTAAAATGAAGGATAAAAAGACAACCTCACAGCTGATGCCAGATTCCCCTCTGGCATGAAGAGAAAAGGAGCCACCCTGAAATTTGGCTCATCATTATGCCGCAATGCTGAACCTAGTTCATCCATCACATACCTAAAAAAGAAATCAGAAACAAAGAATCATCACTTCAAATTATCCCAAAAAGAAAAGTTCATCAACCCTTAAATGCATACCATACAGAGGTTTCATCAATCTTTTCCTCATCTGCAAGCCTATATGTCATCAAATATAGCCACATAGCACTTATAATGCGATCAGTAATAGGCTCCTCAGCAGTCCATTCAGGAAGACGCGGCTGAAGCACTGAATCAATCACATGCTTGCCAGTATCTAATATTTTTGATGCATTGACACCATTCAGTTCAGAAAGCTTAGGAAGAGATTCAAGAATATCTATGGCACTTTCCCCGAGGGGCCCAGGAATATCCACCTGCAAAACAATATAATTTCTATAGAACCACAAAATTTTTCCAATGTTGCCTTCAACAGAATCATCTCTGCATATATAGGATTGTAGCTATATCAAACATAACTACCTCCAAAGACTGTAAGCAGGGAAATTCCTTCAGGACTTCCAACAAGACAGCAACAGAATTCTGTTCCAAAGGATTCCCCCGAATATTCAAGTATGATAGAGAAGGCAACTCAACAGGTGAAAAAGCCTGAAAAAGACAAAGGGGAATTAGGAAAAGATCAGCAATGACCACTTCATCAGACTAACCAATCACATAAAATTGTACATCCAAAAATCAAACTCAGTCCCTTTTTCTTCAAATTGGTATGTAAATATCAAAACTATGTCAGCGAAGTAAGTACAAGGCAACCCCATTGCAATATTCCAGATTTCAAAATTCTTATCTACCTGATAGTTGCCGATAAAATAAAGCATATAAACAAAGAAGAATCACATGAAGGAAGTACTGCCCGAACCTTACTGATCAAATCGTGAATACATCTATTTGAAAGGTCAAGAGAGGAAACACTCTCCAATTGATGGTCACCCTCATGGATACTGCCCGGATTATCCTTTCCATACACTCCTCCACAGAAACCCAATGCCCAAGCACCAAATTTAGCAGTGAAACGCGAGTTGTAAATTTCAAGTCTTGGCAGTCCTTGAAGAACTCTATTCTCCAGCTGACTATCACTGGAAAAAGAATACATCAGTCCGCTCTTAATATAAAACCACTCATTTAAAGCATAATTGCATAACAGTAACAATTTTCCAAGTATTAGGGCCACATACCAATTTTTAACAACTGGGTTATTGTTCAACCAAAGAGCCCTTAGCTGTTCAAATTTAGTAACTTCCCGAGCAATTATTTCCACATTCTCAAGCTTGTTCCCACACAAGCTAAGTGCAAGTAAACCCTAATGCATGGCAAAACATATAGACACCCAAAAATCAAACAATGCCACATCTGCTAATATTATGAAAATTTCTCAAATAACATGTAGGCTGTAAAAGTTGAAGCCTAAAGCAGTAACCAAGAAAGAAAGAAAAAAAAAAAAAAAAGACTGTCACACCGGAAATCTACTAGATAAATCAAGGGACAAGAACGTGTCATCATCAATGTCAAGCTCCTCAAGCTCCAGCCACCTGACTGCACCATCTCCATTCTCTTTTGCACCATGAATTTCACTTTCCATTGCTTCAAAAACGCTCAATTTAGTACCATTTTGATGTGAAATTCCATCAACAACTTCCTCTTCCCCTTCCTCAGTCTCTTCAGCATTGGAATTCAAATCAATATCGACACACATCAAAGCAGCCATCCTCTCAGCCAATCCTGAAACCTCCTGCAACTGTTTATAAAAAAAACTCTTACTTTGGTACATGAAAAATGTGTGGAAGTTCAATTTCATTCCAAACTTTCAATTTAATTGAAATTGCAAAAGATAGTAATGATTTTGTCAGTGAGCAAAAGATAGTGACTTACAAATACCCAATTGAAAACTTAATAAATTTCAATCAGAGTTTGCAAAAAACAAATTAAAAAGAGAGAGAGATAATGGCGTGGCAATGATATGAATGATGTAATTCAAAGTAGAGAGTGAGGTACCTGTTTGTAGGCATCGGAGAGGCGAAAAGTCCAGGCATGGTCGACGAGGAACACTTGGGATTCCTTAGGCATGAAGTCGGAGGAGGTGAGTAGGAGACGCCTTTGACGGCCATCTGAAGTGGGCTCGATTGCGAAGTGGGCTCCGCCGTCAAAGGTCTCCGAGGTGAGCTTCTGGAACAGCTGGAAGTGCAGTGACTGAGGTAGCCCTGACGCCGTTAGTAACAGCCCATGAACTTTCACGAAGTCTGAGTACCTCGTTATTCTCTTGGACCCATCCCCATCCCCAACCATTGCAAACAGTAATGGCCACTCTCAGTCTCTAGGAATTGTGTAGAAGAAGAAGAAGAAGAAGAAGAAGGTGGCCTTGCCCTTTTCACTCGCTTCACTACAGTAATAGGCTTATTATTATTTTTTTTTTTTTGAGAAACCAGTAATAGGCTTATTATGAATATGAATAAAAAGACTCAAGCGTTCACATTTGCGTGAATTATTAGGGCATTAATCATGATTTCAAGTTTAATGAGAGAAGATATACCTATAAGCCCAATGGTGTACAACAAAACTAGAGTCTAGAGCCCAGCCCGTTCCTTTGAATGGCCAGGGCCAGCTCATCGTAACAGAGTTTCTCGGAAACTCTTCAAACTTCTCATATATCCCTTTTTTAGGTGTGAATTTTGAAAATCTGAACGTTGAATTTCATGCTCTGTATGTCCTTAACATGCATATCAAATTTCGTTCAAATCGGATGTTATTTTTTATATAATTAATAAATTTATTTTTTATACACAATTTTAGATCACAAAAACTTGAAATTTTAACATTTGTTTGAGGACATAGCAATTGATCTTTGATCATCTTGAAATTTTGCAAACATGAAGGATATAACAAGAATATCCAATCCAACAGTTAGATTTTCAAAATTCACATTCAATATAAAGATATATGAGGAGTTTGAAGGGTTTCGAAACTTTGTTCAACTCATCATTACTGCTCACTACAGAGGACAATGTGAAATTTTGTTATGTTTCTAGTATTTCTCTAATGGGACATAAGAATGTGATTTCAAAACCATACATCAAGCTTAGAGAGTGCCATGTGTTTGAGCTCAGCACACCTTTTGAGACCACCTTAGCATATGAATAAGGGATAGTACAGAGTTAGGATGAGGTGAAATCAAGGGTGCCCTATCCTCATCACCCCATCCCCAATTTGGGTGAGAAAAACCTATGAAAGACAAGTTAGTTCTAAGATGGGTTTTGAGATATTTCGTCATCACATTTAAGTTAGCTAAAATATAAATGAGGCAGAGATGAAACAAAAACAAGAGAAGCAATCTTAAAAGCTTTATGAGAGAGAGAAGCTTGAATTTTGGGGATGGTAATTAGGGATGGCAATTTAAATCCGACCCGTGGATACCCGGTCCGGCCCGACCCTAATGGGCCGGATTTTACCCGGTCCGATAAAGAATAGGATCGAATATGGATTTAAAAAAAAAAACCCGCAGCGGATCCGGATCGGGTTCGGATTTTATCAAAAAAATCCAAAACCCGACCCGAAACCCTGTTCGAAACCCGGCCTGGATATGACTCGGTTAACATGAAATTACAAAAAAAACCCCTTACAACTTGTAAACCCTAAGTCTAGCCCATCCGCCTCTCATAAGTCATAACCTGATCTCATCTCCTTTCACACCTTTGCCCTCTGCCTCACGCCCTCAGCCCCTCAATTTCTCTGTCACTCACGCAGCGCAGCCACACACAAGAGCACGCAGCCACGCACAAGAGCACGTTAAGGATCGCTGGGTTTCTCAGTTCTCACCGTTTGAGGTATGTTATTCTCATCTTTGGCTGTAGACTGTAGAGCACCCAGCAGTGAGAGAGAAGTGAGTCACTATGAAACCATTTTTCTTGATTTTGGGTTTCTCTCTTTATTGTTATAGTGTTAAAATCTGAGAAATCTTTTGGACAAAAAGTTTAGTTCCAAACAGGGCTCCAAAAAGTTTATTCATGTACTGCTTTTTTCAGTTGGATTGATATACTAACAGGGTTTTATATTTTACATTTTTCCCCTTTCTTTTTGGGTGAGATACTTCACCGTGAGTACTAACTTCACCAAATGAGGTTCATTCATGTACTACTTTTTGCAATTGGATTGATATGCCTGGACTTAGGATTGGGAATTTTGCATAACTTAGGTTGTTTCTAGTTTATGTTATGTGGCCATCTTTCAGATTTTATGTCTTACAAGTATTCTGAAGAAAATTAAGATCAGGCCATTTCTTGGTGTATCATGTGCATGAAATGGAAGTTCTAGCGCTGCAAAGTATAGGAGCATTGTGGCTGTTCATTCTTTTATTCATAGTATAATACAACTGTGTGTGTATCTGTTGAATGGGTTGGTTACTTGAGTTTGGTACACTGACCTTGATTTTAACATATTGTCATCAATAGACTTATGATTATTAGATTTTTGGGCCTTGCTAGCGTCTTCTGACTTTATTGGTTCAGTAGTGTCAATGTCGCAGGCTTGAGGCAGTCCTATCAATTCAAACCCTAATGTTGATGTTTATTCTTTGGCATGACTCTTATTTGATAAAGCATTAAAATAGAAGAGTTTTGCTGATGTATCTAAACCGATCCACTTGAAGTTGAGACATGTATTTTCAGTTTATGTTGAGACATGTGTGTGCTTAGATTCTTATTATTGCTGCATTGATTTAACTAGGATATTTCGTATTTTCGTTAAATTGAAAAACTAAAACGGAGATGGAAGACACAAACAAATCTGGTTCTTCTTCGCCAAGCGGCTCTCCCTTGAGTGAAATCAACGGTTAGCAATTGTCTAATTTCTATTTATAAAATCAAAATTGTATTTTTATATTTGCTAGTTACAATTTGATGAAGTTTATTCCATTTTTAAATTCATTGTTGTTGTAGGTTCTTCAACTATGTCTGGAGATTGTGCACTTCAAACAATTCTTGATGATGGGGAGCCTAATGAAGAGGATGGGAGTTGTGTCACAATTGTGGAAGATTAGACATTTTGTATTAATTTAGTAGCCTTTTTAATTTCTTAGACTTGTTGGATTAAATTGTTGGTTTGTAATTATTCTAAACTTGTGGGATTTATTTTGTAGCTTTTTAATTTCTTGGACTTGTGATACTTATTTCTTGGACTTGTTGGATTTATTTTATTTTTATGTTTAGGTGGTGATTTTAGCTATGATTTTGTTGATTAATGATTAAATGGTTATCTTAGCTAGGTGATTTATTGATTAAAAAACTTAGTTAAGATTTATTGATCTATATACGTTGATTTATGATTAAACTCTATGATTTGGAATTTTGGATTGATTGGGCTGCCATATAATGTGGCCTAAATGCCAAATTTTGGCATTTGGGCCACGTTTTACCATTTTGGGCTTCAAAATTTTTTTTTTTGGGTTGGGCCATTCTTTGGGCCATCGCTTGGGCCCAAACTAAACGGGGCCCGGCGGGGTGGGTCTGAGCCCCGAAAAAAAAATCCGATTAATAATCGGACCGGGTTTGGGTTGCGGGTTCAGATCCGCGAGTCGGGTCCGGGTATACAAAAACCCGACCCGAACCCGACCCATTGCCATTCCTAATGGTAATTGAATATGTACAATATATACTCTTTTTTTTTTTTTTTTTTTTTTGAGCGAGGCAAGGCAACCAAAACCTGTCCCCACCCTATCTCCTTATCAAAACTGTGAAAATTTTTGCACAGGATTAGGGCAAAACAAGTCAAGGAGGGCAAGAAAGTTTTGCCATCCTTGCATCTGATCTTGGTTGATGCAAGGCATACAACCTAATTGACCAAATTTTCCATCGTAATCAGCTTGGTTTAGGAAAGTGATTTTTTTCACATTTGTACCAGTTAAATTAGTATTAATGCTCCTTAAATACCTTTGACTAGGTTTTTGCATGTTCACTAATGAGGAAAATTTATCTACCTAAGACCATATATTCATCCATACTTAGTATATCTTCCATCACCCGAAAATCCACATTCCACAACATATTAGGAGTATATAATAGTGAATTTTCTCAGAGTTGGTTTTGTGGCTTTTCCTTTGGGAGAAAGGGCTTCCCACATTTATAGGCTTGTAAAGTTATTGAGAACTTTTTTTCATGTCATGTGTCACAATTTTATTGGCACCCCACGCCACATCAACATTATCTCATACAAGAAAGAAATAATGGGTTTGGGATTAAATCTCTTTAAGCCCAAAAATGTCCAAATTTTAATTAACTAGGTGGATCAAGCTTTCTTTCCAAGAATCCATATATTTTTGGATTGGGGTTGTATGGACCAAGTATGTTAGCCCAGTCCTTAAATGTAGGCCCATGCAACGATGTGCTTGGCCTGTCCTAGCCCACTAGTCGAACCGAGAGGGGCCTATCGAATCTTCGACCCAAATGCCCCAAGAGTTTGCTACGAACTAAGCATAATGCCTTAAGAGAATCCACCCGCCGAGCAGTAACCGGCGTTAGGCACAAGTTACTAAGAAGTCACATTAGTAGTAGGCGATGGGTCCCATCTAATTAGGAATATGGGGTAGAGGGACCCACTGACATGGGAAAATCCCTTCATCATGACAACCCCACTAAAGGGGAGGTTATAAATAGAAAAAGAGGTATAGGGATCAGGGGTTGGAAAAATTGGAGAGAGAAACATGAGTGAAGTAAGGAAACACCCACCTCGGGAACAAAGAGATCCTATTTGGATCTCAAGGAAAGGGCGCGGCTGCGTGATTGTAACCTCAACTGGGCCAAAAGAAGGGAAATTAAGGGCTAAAATAACATTTCTATTATATCAGTAAAGGGGAAGCCACTTCTTGGACCTCTCATTAAGAGAGAAGCCCAATCTAGAATACAAATAAATTGAGGGTCTGAGCCTAAAAGCCCACGGTGATTGAGTTTAGGCCATCACAGGGTCATGGTCCATGACGTCTCCACTGCATGGGGTGGGATCATGACCCACATCTTAATATTAGCCTTTTACTATTGAATCCAATGGTGACTGTAGGAATTTTTTTCTAGGGTAGTTATTAAAAAACTTAAATTATGCAAAATATAATAAAAAAGGAACTTGAATATATCGACATCACAAAAAAATAACACACACACACACACACACAAATACATAAAATTTTACCATTTCCTTCTACTGATGAAATGAAAAGGCAAAAAGGGACTAAAGAGAGATAAAGTGAAATCTGAGAATGCTAAGATGAAAGTAATAAAGTGAGAGAGGATTTGAGATACTAATAGAGAGAGAGAGAGAGAGTAACATATGATACTAACTACAACTACAAGCCGAGCGGCTAGTTACAGGTGTCGTTGAGGAAAACTCTTGTCCACAGTATCTCGGTATCATTTTTTAGGAAAAACAAAATTAGACATTATTTTTATAGAATGAGTTCAACAAGTTATGAATTTAAATGACTAGGGATTTTTATTTTTTGTTTTTGAATGGTCTTTTGGTTGAAAATTTTGTTCATTTGTTGTTTGTTGGCCTAGTCTTCTTGTTGTTTAGACTATTTTTGTTATTATTTGGGTTAATTCTTATTGATGTTATTTTGGGGGGCATTTATATATATTTTTTGTTTAAAGGGTTAAAGATTATGTTTGGGTGGCCAAGATTACTTTTGTTGAACCCAAATTCTTGGAATACTCAAGTCAGGGTGTTTAATACATTTTTTTAGGGTAGATGTATTCATGCTTCATCATACCATTGGATGTATGGACTTGTCTCATTTTGCTGCCAAGCGTTCATGACTGGACTTGTGTCATTTTTACTAATATCTTTTTGCCAAATTTATAAATTATTATTATCTCTAGACTCAAGATAAGTCATTGTTCCTCTACCTTCAAATTTATGATTACTTAACCGCTGAATGCAAGTTACCTTTTTTTTTTTTTTTTTTTTTTTTGAGAATGGAATGCAAGTTACTTTATTGTTATTTTTACCGCTAGATGTACATGACTTCACCAATACTTTACCATTAAACACATGCTACTTAATTTATTTACTTTTCTTCGATGTTGGATATACATTATGATGATGCACAGAAAATCAATAGGCTGAATGCTTCGGGTTCAATGATTTGGAAGGCTTGAAAAGGAAAACAAACAATCAAAGGAGACCGGTGGTAACCGGCCAAGAACCCTCCGATGCTTAAGTTAGTTTCTCTCAAATTCTGGAGTTCCAACTTTTTGGGAATTGTCTCAGACTTACCTTTGTTTGATGTAGATGAGTGTGAATATAGTGTACATTAGAAGCGGTTACTTGTCTAGTAACTTCCCCCATTTTTGAGGAGGTCGAAAGGTTCGGGGTTAACTTCCATAACCGCCATGAAAGTTAGATTATTTGATCTTATTTTCCATAACCGTTTTTGGAAGTATGTAGTAAGAACATGTAGCAATGAGCTTCGATTTTTACTCATGCCTCGGAACAGGAACGTGTGGTTCACTTCATTAACTTGTGCAGGGAAACATGTTTGGAATTTCCGTTTGGGGGTCATCCAAGTGTCTTTGTTGATGGACGACCTTTCCATAGACGACTACTCTATCAAGAATGCCCATTCTTCTATTCTTGACCTGGACGACCCTTATGGACGAGCTTGGAGTTAGCTTATTTTATAGTACACCATCACATTCCATTTATCTCACTACCCAATACACTTTACTTTGTTTTAACTCATCATTAAATCCATGCTATTACGATCTTCACTTAATGTTAAATAAATAATAAAGTTCTTTTATTATTTGTGCGTTAGGCTTTGTTTCTTATTTAAGCTTAAAAATACAATTGAAACCATTGGTCTTCTTTGAGTCAATGTTGAGTTTTGAATTTCAGTACCAAAACAATCTAGCACCTAGTTAGAACATTAGCATCAAGTGTGTTAAGTGATAAAGTTTTGGCATTTAGAACACAAAATACCAAAAGACCACATACATCAAATGTGTCAAATGCCAAAAAAAAAAAAAAATGATTGAAGGGTATTGTAGCACCATACTATTTTTTTACTTAGTTTTTAATTATATGTTCTCTTCTCTCTTCTAGTTAGTTCTCCACTCTTCCTCCAGACTCTCATTTTTCTCTACCTCTCTTTCTCTCTTCCCTTTTCCTTAATATCTCTCACAGTCATCCCTCTCTCACTCTCAGCCTCTTGCCATGCGGTCGATGCCGCCGACCTCACTCTTTGGTTTTCGGGTTGATTTTGATCCCTTTTTTTTTGTGATTTTGGGTTAATCTAATTTTGGGTTGGTGGTTTCGGTCTGTTTTTAGTGGTTTGGGCTAGTGGTGGTTGGTTGATTTTGGGTTGTTTTTACGGCAGCCAGTGGTGGTTGGGTTAATTTTGGTGATGGTTGGGTTAATTTTGGGTGATGTTTGGTTGATTTTGGCGGTGGTGAGTTTGCATTTTTTGCGATAGTGGTGAGTTGTGGTGGTGGGTTGTGGATGGTGGTTGGGTTTTGTAATTTTTTATTTGTATTTATTTTTTTACAACAGTAGGTTTTTTAAGGATATTTAATGTGTTGTAATTATAAAATAGAATTAAGGATACTTTAATGTATTATAACGATAAAATAGAAGATGAGATGGAAGATGTATTGAATGTGATGTTAAAAGAGTGAAGTTGCCTTTTTGGTGTGTCAAAGTAACTTTTTGTTTTTTTTTTTCGACACATCTTATGCCACCCCTCCTCTAATGACTAACAGATGGCATGCACCCCAACAGAAGTGGTATCAATCAATACATTCATATTGTAATTTATCAAATTTTCCCCACAAAAAAAGAAGAAGTAATTTCTCAACTAAAATAAACCGGCGTAGAGGGGGAAATAAAATATAAAAATAATAACATAAAACCGAGAGGGACACAAAAACAAATTAAAAGTTTGAGAATAAAAAATGAATGAGTTGATTATATCCAAAGAGTAATGGGGGTATTTACAAAGCGTTGGACGGTGGTCTCCAAAGTCAGATGAGATGCAGAGAGAGAAAGGAGAAAGGAGAAAAATGAAAAATCTCACTTCTTCTTCTAACTTCTAAAACCCACGTTTTGCTTTCGCAGGCAAACACGTCACTAAACAAAGCACGTGGCGTTATCTCTGCCGATTATGGAGAGAAAATACACAACCTCTCTCCCTCGTTTTTATTTTCTAAACTCTCCTTCTTACTATTACTAATACTCTAATACTATAATACATGCACTAAGGTTTACAATAATGTCTATGTTGAAACGAAATAAATATATTATTGTTATTATTTATAATATGCGAAAAAAACAAAATTTCTGCTGCGGGTCGGGTCTACGTTACAATCAAGAATATTGCAACATATAGCAAATGCAGATCTGGATGAATATGGAACTATTAGTGGATTAAATACATCCACGTAGTAAAGTAGTAATAATCATCTTTATTTTAGTATTTCTTTTTCTGCTTTCCCATGCCTAGCTTAGAAGAAGAATCAAGAAAGTGTTTACTGACCAGAAACCACAAAAGCTGCTATCTGCATTAAGATAAAGGATAAGATGGAGTTATATTATATATTCACAATTATGTTTTATCATTTAACCTTAAAATCCAAAGACAATTTTTTTTTTTGACAATATTCTAACCAATGCAACTAATTCTTCATATATTATTATTTTCCCGTGCTTACACAGATTTTCAATAAGGATTTTTTTTTTCCTTTCAATATATACTTTACTTTCTTTTTTAACTTAAAAATTGGGGGAACTCAAGTGATAATCCAATAATAATGCTTTTATTTTTAGAAAAAGGATCCTCTCTATTTGGGAATGAAATGGAGAGTGTCCATATATTTAAGAATTGTGTGATTCAAATTAAAGCATATCTATGATCTAGATTGTACCATATTATTTAAAATTTAATTGTGAACTTTCTCCCTGTTCCACTACAAAATACTATAAATCTTAATCTTATCTCATAAACTTTCATAAATCCTAATCTTAATCTTAATCTTATTTGTCGGGCTCCACCATACCACCAGCTACAATGATTGACGTCATTGAGAGCATCTAGCATAAGTTGCTTGATTTTAGACGCGTTAAAGTCCAACATGTGAGGCGATAGGGAAATAAATCTGCACATACTTTGGCACAACATGCAAAGGGTATCCATGGTTTTGTAACCTGGATGGAGGAAAGTCCACCAATAATTGAATCTCTAGTACTTCAAGATGCTATGTATTTATCCCTTCGTAATAAAAGTTTCAGTCTTTCATATAAAAAAAAAAAAAAGATAAAAAGTTTTAACTCTTTCTTGGTCATTTGTAATTGTGGACATTACTAGATAATTTAAATTTCTTGACAATTGGATTAAACAAATAAGAGAAGTCTCATATTTGTCAACCTCTTGTTCATAAAAAAGTCTTGTTTCTGATAAGAAAAGATAAGCTTCATATGTTTGAAATTTCGAGGAAATTAATCATGGATGTTATAAATTTAAGTCTCAAAATAACAAAAGACAATTTATTTTTTTTTAATGAAATTGGAATTAAACTCAAAATCTCTTATTCGAAGACAAGAAACTTTATTAATTGAACAAACTAGAAGGCTGGAACCCACATTCTCTATGTTAATATAACAACAAAGATAACAAAATGAATCTTCATATCAAATATTATGTACTATTTTTAAATTTTAATACAGTATTACCACGTTTGGTAGTGATTATGGACTGTAAATACAAAGTGTAATGATAAGTCTAAAAATTTCAATAAGAGGAAGAGAATTTGAATCACAAAATGTATTCGACTGCAGGAATTGATTAGGTCAAACTGTAAACAAAAACAATGTATTGGCAATAATGCTGAAAGTTGAAAGTGCACACACAAACGACAAAACTAAATGTTCCAAAATAGGGGGAGGAGAAGTTAAGGTATTAATGATAAGGCCCATTTCTTAATACAAATCAAAATTATATAAATATAAATATATATAAAATGATTGATGTGATTTGTTTTTTATTAATGCAAAATAAAAATTGTAGGGTAACGAATTGGTGTACCCCAGTCCAAAGCATGCAAGACCTGGGCCCAATAAGTCCACTGCAATATGTATTTGTAGAGAGTGGGTTTAAGAATCAGATTTGAATGGTGAGGGCTTCGTTTTACCTATTCTTAAAAATGAACTAAAAAGCAGATTAGAAGGCCCAAAGCACACCGAGATAACTTGGAATAATTCTGTTTTATTTAGGTCCGAGGAGGAATCATTTTATGTTGTTCACGTTCTAGCTCTTCATTTTCTTTTGTTTTTCTTTTTCTTCCCTTTCCAAAGACCGACCACCTTCCAATGGAGGAGGAATGACATTATATAATCATATTCTAAGCATCCTATCCTTACACTTGTCATTCATCTAAGGTGCCCCTTGATACTTATCCCATCAGCCCTTTTCTTTGGCCTCCCTGTGAGAGTAACCCCACTTTTATCTCTCTTATCCCAAAAATTAAGAACCCAAAAAAAGTCTCAGATTTCAGACCGATTAGCCTATGCAATGTCATTTACAAATTGATTGCTAAGGTGTTCACCTCTCTCTCTCTCTCTCTCTCTCTCTCTCTCTCTCATATATATTATAATAAGTAATATTTTAATTATTTAATGAGTGTAATATAAATTATTTCTTACATATAATGTAATAAGAACATAAGAGTAGATTTATATAAATTACATTTTCTATCTTCTCACTTTTCTCCTCAACCAAATAAAAGAGTTTTCTGTCCTTCCATTTTTTCATCCTTCCAACTAAACACATATGAGAGAAAATTATATCTTTTCTATCCTCTTACTTTTCTATATATCCTTCCATCATTTTCTATCTTTTCACTTTTTTATCTCTCCAACCAAATGGACCTTTAGTAAAAATATCTGGCTGGTTAATTGGTAGTGGGGTAATAGTTGATATGGGGAAGAGGGTGAGGGTGAGTGTGGTTGAATAATTGCACAAAAACAAATACAAAGAATATCACATTAAATGTCAGACAAGCCTAAAAAAAATAAAATTGTCCCTAGTGCTATAACTGGCTAATAAATTGATATTAAATAAATTTATAATTTGAAACTAATAAATTATAAATTGATAGTTTTCTTTATTCAGTAATAATATGATTTCTTGCCAACTCATGAAGGGGCAAACCATCATGATTTCACCCTTAGTTGTAAGATACCATAGCAACTCATTGCAAAACTCTCTCGTCTTCACTCTATATTTGGAGTGAACTAAGAATATGACGTGGCACAATTGGATGGTGTAAACCCTAACACTTGGAACAACTTTTCTTTGGAGTAGTTGGCTAAAAATAGTAAATAACAAATGAAAGAGTAATATATATAATTATTGTGGTCTTAGCATTTTTGACATAACAAAGATATTCAATCACTTGATTAACTCAAACAAACGAAATGACAGACTCCACAACTCCAAAGAACAAGCTCGAAGGCAAGGTGGCCATAGTCACCGGCGGAGCAAGCGGCATGGGTGAGGCCACGGCTTGCCTTTTCGCCTCTCACGGTGCAAGAGCCATCGTCATTGCCGACGTCCAAGACGAGAAGGGCCAAAATGTCGCTGCATCTATCGGCCCCAACATCTGTAGCTATGTCCACTGTGACGTCAGCGACGAGGAACAGGTGAAAACATTGGTAGACTCCACAGTCAAAGCGTACGGACGCCTTGACATCATGTTCAGCAACGCGGGCATGGCTCGAGCAACCCGCACATGAGAGCAGACCGTGTTCGACATAGACTTGTCGGCTTACGACAAGATCATGGCGGTTAACGCACGTGGGATGGTGGCGTGCGTGAAGCATGCGGTGAACGCGATGGTGGAAGGGCATGTGAGGGGGAGCATAATATGCACAGCGAGCGTGGTGGCGACTCGTGGTACCAAAAACACTATCGACTATACCATGTCGAAGCACGCAGTGTTAGGGTTAGTGAGGTCGGCGAGCTTGCAGGTGGGTTCATATGGGATACGCGTGAATTGTGTTTCACCGGGGTCAGTTGGGACGCAATTGATGAAGGACATGTTGAAAACGGAAGATGATGAAGAGGTGGATAAGGCGGTAGAGTCGACTTCAAACTTGAAAGGTGGGGCGCTGATGCCAAAAAATGTGGCAGATGTTGTGGTGTTTCTTGCTTCTGAGGATTACCAGTTCGTCACTGGCCATAATTTGGAGGTTCATGCTGGGTTTAAATTTAGAGATGACTAGTAATCTATCACCAATGATTTATAGTTTTGAATATTACTATATGTTTGTATGTTTGGGTGTTGTGTCCTCTTAATTTTACTAGTGTGGTGGAGGTGGTATCTTATACACTGGGTGTATCTATGGGGCCTATAAGTCAGGTGGTCATAATAAGGATTGAATTGATGCAATGCTCCACTATATTTTTTTTTTTAAGGGAAATCATGGCTAAGAGGTTAACAACAATCTCTTTGTAAATATGCTCTTCTTATTTCTCAAGATCATTAAGATGAAAATACGAGAAAGTTTCTTATATCCTAGAATCCGAAAGAATATTATTTAATTCAATATAAATTTAGTTAGAAGATGAATTTTGCAATACAATTTATTTCCTTATAAGAAACTTGTCCATGGTACTAGCAAAATAATAAATGATAAACTATAAGTTCATTTAATATATTTAACTTAGACATTCAACCATTACATTAATCATATTCAATAAAGCATTCATGAATTATCTTAGTGCATATATGTTATGCACAAAATGTATCACATAAATCCAACAAATTTAGTTAAAAACTAAAGCAAATACTAATAGATTAGCTATTTGAAAAAAAATGTGTTTTATTTTTAAAAAAATAGAGATTTTAAAATATGCCTTTTGAAAACACAATTTTAAAAATTAAAATTAAATATTTGATAAAATTGCAGTTTGACAATTGTGCTGTTGATCTAAAATTACCATTTCAATGCAAATTACAAAAATAAACCTTCAATGGACCAAAATTCTAGAGAGGTCAAAATTTATTTTTAATGGGCTTGGATTTTTATTGGGGTGTTCAAGGTATTTTTTTAGTGTGGTTAAGGTTTTTTTCTAGAGTAGTCAACGAGTCATATTAATTTAAAATTATTTTTTTAAAGGTATATAAGATTTTTTTTTCTCAAGTGACACTCACCAACAGAGAGTTTTCCCATTCAAATGTGAATTTTTGAGATAAGCATGACAAATGTGCTATTTTTCCCCATTTTCAAATGTGAATTTTTGAGATAAGCCCACGGCCCAAGATGCGTGACTCTTGGTTATTTGTCCCCACAAAAATAGTAGATTCATGTAAAATTGCGAGTGATAGTTCTTTAATCTTAATAACAAATATACTTTTTTTTTTTTTTCATAACAAACAATATATGAAGTTATACACAGTTTCCATAATATGTTTTATTTAAATAGTATAAAGTACAACTACTTATAAGTTAAATACAACTAGTTTTTTCTTTAACAAGTTAAATACAACTATTTATAAGCCATTATTATATTGCAAAAAAAAGTTAGGATATAAAGAATCTATTTTAAATTTTAAATGTGGCCTAATTAAATTTTAGGTTTTTGAAATTTATTATTTTTCTTATTTAACCTTATGTTTAAAATATTAAAAATATTGTGATTAATTTCTTAGGGTTTTGGACAATTTACAAAATGGACATTAAAATAATATTGACAAAACACAAGTAAAATCTTTCACTTCTTTGAATAAATTTAGGAATACAATTTTATTTCATAACTTGTTGAAGTGAGATAGATTATGATTTGTAAAAAGTGAAAGTGAAGTTAATATTTAGTGATTATTCCATGTAAAAGTGATTGTCCAATACTTACATTTTGTTATCTCAATAATTTGTGGAAAAAGTTGTGTTATGGTCTGTTTAGAATCCGCTTATTTTGTTAAAACTGAAAACTTTTTATTGAAAATACTGTAGATAAAGGTAAAAAATTAGTTGAAATAGTACAGTGATATCCATGAATAATACCAAAAAGTGTACTGATATGAAAAATAAGTTAAATAGTAAAATAAGTTAACAAATTTAGGATATAAAGGAACTTGTATCATGTATGATGTAACTTGAAAGGTGTAAGGTATGGTCAAATGTGAAGAAGATGATAATGGAGCCGTTCACATCAAATACCAAGACTAAGAGCACTCACAGCAGTGGTGCTAAATAGCTATATTGCTAAAAATATAGCTATTAATCACAAAAGGAGAGCTGCAGCAGTGGAGGTAAAGCTAAAAAATTTAGCTTCTCAGCTACAGTGCACATCTATCTTTAGATGTGCACTGTAGCTCAAAGGTAAAAAAAAAAAATTATATTTTAATTGATTTCTCTCTCCTCTTTTATTAAATTAAGCTTTCCTCTCATTCTTTCTTTTCTCTTTCTTGTTCACATTGAATCTTTCTTCTTCACCGAACCAGACCCAGCACTTCTTCTCCCTTTCAATTTTTTTTTTTTTTTTTTTTGGTTCCTTCCTCCAGCCATTTTTTCTCTATTTTTTCTTACTACTTCACCTTTCTTCTTCACTGAACCCAGCCCTTCTCTTCTCCACCTTCATTTTTTTTATTTCTTTCTTCCTCCAACTCCTCACCACTCCTTAGCCGCTGCCCGCCAAGCCGCCAACGACCCAAGTGCTAAGCCGTTGCCGACACAAGTCCCAAGCCGCCGACGACCCAAACCTGGTGGTGGTGGTTTTTTTTTTTTTTTTTTTTTAAATCAAAGTTGTGGGTGGTGGTTGTTGAGGTGGGTTTGTGGTGGTGGTGGTGGGTTGTGTTCGTGGTGGTGGTGGGTTGTGTTCGTGGTGGTGGTGGGTTGTCCCAAGCCATTACTGTGGGCGGTTGTTGTTGGCTGTGGCGGTGGTGTGGGTTTTTTTTGTTGGTTGTCCCTGAGTTTTTTTGTTGCTAGATTTGTGGGTTTGTTGAATTTTGGTTGTTTTTATGTGTGATTTTGGTTGGTTTTTGAGATGATTTTGTTGCAAATTTGATGGATTTAGGTTGTGTTAATGGTGGCCTGTGGACAGTGGAGGTGGTTGTGGGTGGCAGTGGAAGTGGCGGGGGTTTTGGGTTTGCTTGCTGTTCTTCAGAATCTTCAGATGATTGGTGTTTTTTTTTTTTTTTTTTTTTTTTTTTTTTGCAGTGGAGTGTATTATTTTATTTTGGTAGATATATTATTTTATTGTGATGTTTGTATTATTTTATTGTGTTGAAAGTTAATATAGATCCACTGCTGCATGATGTTTTGTAAAATGAGTAGGTAAAATAGATAAAGTGACTTTTTGTGGTGCTAAATAGCTAAAATTATTACTCCACTGCTGTGGATGCTCTAAGAGGTCAACACTATCCTTGTACGGCCTCGAAACATCGTAACCAAGTACTACCTGGTCTACAACACAACTCTCACACTGGCTGTCACATAATATTCTATTTTATTTAAATAAAAAACAAAAACAAAGAGATAAATCACAGACCAAAAAACAAAAAAGGAAATTCTTTCTTTCTTTAAAACAGTTTACTTACTTAGATTAGATCTCTTTCATTACCAAGAAATATATATATAATACAATTTTAATTTTAATTCTTCTTTGATCATCTGGATAAGGCTTCAGAGCTCTCACTTTCCCCCTTATTTATTCTCTCTCTTTTTCATTTTTTTTTATTATTAAAAATTTAAAAAAAGAGAAAAATCTCTGTGTCTCGCTGAGATATCAAGAACGGAGAAAATATCGGTGACCCATGTGCTTGTTTTATAGTAAGAGTATATTTAGATCAGAAGTAGTACTTATATCCACCAACTAAGCTCAGTAGTCTCTCTCTCTCTCTGTCTCTCTCTCTATCACGTACTTGCTCTTGCTTATCCATATTTTATTTTATTTTATTAATTTCTGAAGAGTAGTAAAAGTCCTATATTGATCAGAAAGAAGCATGTCGATCACGATCGAACGCTCCAAATTCATGCAGTGTATTCCGATCTACGACTCGCCGCGGTTCCGGGCGGAGAGAGTGGGTGACGTGGAGGACTCGTGTAGCTCTTCATCGATGGGGAGGAACAGTGATACGTCGGACGGTGGTGGTGGTGGTGGTGGTGGTGGTGATGAGTCTGGAGAGGAGAGTGAGGTTCAGAGCTCCTTTAAGGGACCCTTGGATACCATGAATGCTCTCCAGGAAGTTTTGCCGCTCAAGTATGTGTTTACTACTTTTCTGTTTCTGGGTCAAGCTTTCATTTTTATTTGATTTTACATTGTTTGATGCATTTAATTTTGGAGTGGATTAAATAAGGAAAGTAAATTTGTGTGTATGTGGTTGTCTTGATGTCTTCTGATTAGTTAGGTTGTCTTGTAGTCTCATAAGCTTTTATGCCATTTCTAGAATTTTGTTATCACAAATACGAAACCCCCTGAAATGATTGATGAAGTTGTTTGTGTCTTCTTGCATTTCATAACTCGTCTTAGGTAAAGCTCAAATTGCTGCACTTCCATTATGTTACTTGATATGGAAATCATATGCTCTGGCTGTTGTCATAGGTAAAAGCTCAAATTGCTGCACTTCCATTATGTTACTTCATATGGCAATCATGCTCTGGCTGTTTCCTTTATCTACATCCTTTGTACTAAGTGTGTCTACACTGTTACTGAATGGAGTTTTGTTTAGTCGGGAAGCTAATTTTCCCAAAATCAAATGGAGCGTAAAGAGGTGTAGCAAGCCGTAGCCAAGCGAGTTGTAAAAATAATAGAAGGACGTGGAAAAGTGCTGATTATTAATGTTTAGGAGCTTGGATTCTAGGAGCATATAAAATCAACTTTATCTTAATATGGCCTATTAACTATTACCTATAAGAGTGATGATGTACAAGAAGTGAATATCTAATTTCTATAACTTAAGTAAATACTGATTTATTTCTATTCACTTAAAAGTGAAGTTTTCCATTCAAAATAAAAGAAAATGAGTTTTTAACACACTTGTATTCCACATCATTAGTATTCTAATTCTAAATATGCAAATTTCCAGCTTTAACTGACTATGTTTGTATTGGGTTGAAGTAGAAAAGAGCGAGTCTATAGATTAGAATTATAGGTATTCTTGCTTAAGAAGACTAATTCTATGGAAGCAGGCTTCAAGCTTATATATGCAATTTTCTATTACATGTTCCCATGGTCTTTTCTTGCGTGAAAACAATTTGATGCATAACTGAGAGTGTTTTTCCCTAGGAGTTCATTTTAACTGGAACAAATGGATCTTCAACTTCAAGATTATAAAATATAAACACATGAGCATGTAGCACCTGTCTTCCTTACAAATGTAATAGTTGGCCGATAAATAACAGTTATGTTGTCCATCATTTTCATTGTTACCATCTGGTTTCTTAATTTTCTTGCAATGTTGTGCTTTGTCTCATTTCAGGAGAGGCATATCCAATTTTTATAGTGGCAAGTCAAAGTCCTTCACAAGCCTAGCAGATGCCTCATCTGCTACCTCTATTAAAGACCTTGAAAAGGCAGAAAATCCCTACACCAGGAAACGCAAGAATTTATTAGCTCATGGTAATTTCTTGGACAAGAATCACAATTACCCTTTGAAAAACAATGGTGGTGGGATATCAAAGAGACCAGCCAACTCCAGTCGAAGCACAATTCCAATTGGGGTGACCATGACCAGCTCTGTAAGCAATAATAGAGGCAAGGACTCAAACTCAGTTTCAACATCCCCTTCTTTCTGCCTTCCACCTCTGCATCCACATGGTAAAACACCACCCAGCAGCAGCTCATCGCCACCGCCTCCACGGAGAAATTCTCCATGGCGGTCATTCTCTCTGTCTGATCTACAGTGTGTTGCAGCAGCAACTCCTAACATATCTAGCTTGGCAATTTGTAGTCGAGATGAGGAAAACAAATTACATTGACAAGCTTGTGTTTCATCCCACGCCGAGTTTGAAAATTGGAAGCATGTTTGCTGTGTTAATTCTTTGCAGGCAGTCTCCTTGATTAATATGGAAAATTTGCCGATTGTACTCGCAGCCAAAGGTATCATGCCCGGGCATTTCTAGAATATGATCATAACAATGCTGCCCCCGCTCACCCCACTTTCTGTCCACTTTTGCAATCATGTAATGGCTACAATGCTTTATTACTGTATCATAGAAGAACTTAAAGTTTGCTCCTCTTGTTTAAGCTATTTTAATTGTCATCAATCTATGAAAGCAATTATCCTGCTTGGGGAGGAATGTAAAATTGTAAATAACCGTATGTTACCAGTTTGTTTGATTAATCATCCTGCTAAGTGCTATGAGAAGTAGACTTACTCTCTCTAGCCCTATAAAGGAGTGGGGTGCTCTGGAATGAGTATTCCATCCTTTATATAGTGGGGGGGGTAAGAGAATTCTAGAGGGGGGAGGAGGCATTAATTTAGAGTTGACGTGTGGGGCGATTGGATTATTAATTTGTTGGTGGGAGTCGAGAGCAAGCAAATCCGTGTTTTTCTATAAAAGCTTCCCATAATAGCTAGCAGTTTAACTTTAAAATATCCCATCTCACTTGTTTCTTATTGAAATGGCTTTGTTCTTGTGCTCAAATTGAAACTTTGGATGTCTACTTTCCAATAATAATAAAAAAATCATCCAATATACTTTATGAACGTTAAAATCAATCTGCGTGACTCTTCCATAATGCCTTTTGAAGGGTTATAACCCTTAACTATAAATAGTATTTCATAATAATTATTTGGATTTTTCACAATTTTCATTGAAATTCCCAAGAATTCTCATAATTATTATTTGGGTAAATTTTCACCATTCTCATAGAGATTCACAAGAATTCTCTCAAGAGTACTACTTGAATAAGTCTCGGCTTAGTTGTATGCTAGGTACAAATTTACAGCAACTCTTTAGTATCATTTTTGTGGGGGAAAGTATTATCTAAGGATAATGAAGTGATCGTGCCTCTAAACCCTTTGTTATCTAATTATTTTGTAATTCCTTCACTGAATTACATATATTTTCCTAACATAAACATGACTTCAAAATCACCAAGATAGAAGGATGGGAGAGAATTTAAATTTCGAAATCCTTTCTCTTTTATAAATATAAGAAGAAATCATTTGAAATTGGACTTTTGGCTCATCAAATTTTAATATATATATATTTTTTTGTATTTTTGAATAAAGAAATTAGGTTGCTTTCATACAACACCTCTCTCTGCAAGTGGCATGACTAAAGCTTCATTAGCAATCATTTCCCACCTCTTATACATCATTCACATATCACTCAAGCCATCTCAATCATCCATCCAAAACCCTAGACACCAAAAAATTCATCAAACACCTGAAATACTTTTTGATTTGACTCAAAAGCGACTTAGGAAAAGATTTAGTCACATTTGTGCTATAATCCAAAAGGACTAATCTAGTCATAAGTAAAGTTCATTGTAGTTGTTAATAAAGCCTAGATTAACCTATATGGCCGATGTGGGACATCGCCCTTCAAGATCATCATCTCAACCTCATGATGATGAGATCTTTAAGTCAACTTTCATCCATAAAATCTGAAGACATCAGGTTGCACATTAAAAATTAACAATGTACACAACAAGAAGAAGCACAATCTACCATGCAGTTGACAAATCCATGGATCAATCCAAGAAAGCAAGGCCAAAAACTTATTCTATATTTTTGATAGTGATCTGCCATCATATCATTTATAAGAGGACATGCATGTAGGTAAAGATCCAAACTTAATTTAATTTTCATCATAATTGGTTGGATGAAAGCATAAACTTTGATAATATGGGTTAATTCATATGCTCATGGATATAATACTATAATCATGCATTAGATCTAGGTTTAGAATAGGAATACTACTAAATATCACAAGATGAGGATATTTATATTCAAGCAATTCATAGCATGGTATCATGTTGGATGAATGTGCATACATGACATAGTCATCAATTTTCTAAAGATTGATGTACGGATAGAATAGAATGGGTGCTTAACTCATTCCTATCTTTGTAACCTGGCATTTGAATCTATATCTTGAGTTTGTAGACCAAGTCCTTTTCTTCTTTTTTTGGAATTTTTTAGATTATAATTAGAAAATAACGCAATATACTTTTCTTCTTCTAGATTTTAACGCTTTTACCATAAGTTATTTTAAGCTTCCAGTGAAGTTGTGTAAGGAGATAGAAGTCTTGATATGAAAGTTTTGGTGGGGTCAGAATGGAGATAGAAGATCCACTTACTAGGCTAGATGTGAGAAATATTTTTGGCCAAAAGAATTGGGGGGTTTGGGCTCTGCGAAAATTCAACGATGCACTCCTAGTTACACAAGTGTGGCACCTAGCTTTTCCATAATATTAATTATCTATTATACAAGGTTTTCAAAGCAAAGTATTTCTCTAAAGGTTACACTTGGAAGTAAAGGAAAATAAATCTAGGTCATATGCATGGAAGAGTATTTTCAAAGTAAGGTATGTTATTCAAGATAAGACTCTTTGGACAATAGGGGATTATATATGGAAGGATAGGTGGTTACCACAACCAAATAACCATTGAGTTATTAGTCCACCACACACACATGGAGTAGAGAGTAGGGTGCATGAGAAGTAAATAAAGATGGTAGAACCTGGAATGAAGAAGTACTAATATGGCACATGAAGCAGAAGCAATCCTCACTAAGTGTTAGAATGCAAGGAGGTAAATTGGTTTGGTTGGGTACTCCACATGGATTGTATACAATTTGTAGTGCATAATGTACTTCCCAAGGTTAAATCCTAATTCTTAAAGTGAGCTTTGCATGATGCCATTCCCATGAAAGTGGACTTAATTAAGACAAAGGTCATTCATTCATGAAGCCTAGCTACTTTGAATCCTATTTGATGGGCTAATAATAAGATACAAATCATGCACTTTGTTCATTTAATTCTATTAGACTAGTGTGGCTCAAGTTAGGCTTGCTTAAATAAGAGATTAACTACTAATTATTTCATATCTTCGATCGATGATATAATAGTGGAAAACATATGATTGTTATGCTGTCCTAGGTAATTCGGCAAAGGAATAATAATTTTAGGGTGAAGCAACCTCATCACTTCAGTGACAAAATAATTTGGTCAGATACGCACAAAACTTACTGAATGAGTTCTTATCACACCAGCCGAACAACAAACCTTTAAAGATCGAAGATCAGTACAGAGTAGTCATATATAGGTGCCACCAGATGGACATTTTTACTCTGAAGCATCGACGCGGCAAAATGGGTGCCACACCCGCACCGGACTCATGGCGACGCTCCTTCGACGCGCCGATTCGCCCTCTTTTTTTTTTTTTCGATTCGCGCTGATTCCAGCCGATTCAGCTCCGATTCCGGCTGAAATTGGACAAAACCAGCCGATTCCGGCCGATATCTTCCGATATCTGCCGAAATTGGCCGAAATCATGGCCGAAATATATGTAAAAAAAAATAATAAAAATAAACTTGTGGGTTGTATTCTATATATCATCTCTTAAATTGGTATATATTTACAATTATATGAAAAAGTATGCTTAGTAATATATAGAAAATATAAATAAAACTATTTTTAATAATTTTTTAATCGCCGCACTCTGCCGCACCCGCACCCTACTTTTTCAAAAATTGCCGAGTCCCACACCCGCACCCGAATCCGGAAACGCACCCGTGCTTCATAGCATTTTTAAGGTGAAATTTTATAGAGCAGTGTTTTTAGATAAAAATTGAGCGGGCTTAGTTGGGTACGGTCATTCCTAATCTAAGTATATATGTGTAAAACTCCCTCCTTGAAACTTGAACTCTGACCCTTGCCCCCACACCCCACAAACCAAGGAAGTTAATTTCGTACTGTACCTGCCGGTATTTGCCGTACCGATGCTTAGACAGGTACAGAAATGCTCTTGTTTCGTTTTGATTTAAATAGCGGCTGTACCGGAGCTGTTTTGGACATACCAAGATAAATGCCAGGTTTCAGTTGGAAAATAGATATCAGGCGAAACAAAAAAAAACTCAGAAAACCCCCCAAATTTCAAGATCCACCTCCTCACTCTTACCTCGATTTTTCCTCATCTTCTTCGTATTTGTCTCTACTTTGCATTTCTTCTTCTTTTTCTGTGTTTCACCGGCCTCTGTTTCTACAGCCCCTTCATCTTCTTCATTTATTTCTTAACGTGTGTCTGTCTCTCTTTTTTGTTTTAGTACACTCACTTGAAAGTAGAAACTAAGTGTGTGTTTGGAAAAAATTATTTTTGCCAACTTATTTAACTATTCAGCTTCTTTTTGCTACTATTTATGGTCCTACTGCACTTTTTGGTACTATTCATGGGTCTTATTGTACTATTTTAGCTAACTTTTACCTTTATCTACAGTACTTTCAACAAAAAAATTTCAGTTTTAGCAACTTATAATGAAAGACTAATGGGCTACATCTGTAAGCAAAATGTGTGAAGGTGAAAAAAAAAGAAAAGAAATTCTAATGAGTTAGGACTTACAGTAGTTGACTGGGTGGGTTTAGGACTTGGAAACTTTACGCATTTCCAAAAAAAAAAAAATTTATCGGGTAACGTAAATCATTTCAATTTTTTTTTATAGGTTCAAATTTTTTTTTTTTTTTTTTTGCCAAAAAGTATTTCAATCTATCCATTTTTTTTTTTTTTTTTGGATACAAGATAGAATTTCTATACTAGCCTAATCTAAGTGTATATGTGTGTGAAGCTCCTTCCTGGAGACTTGAACCATAGCCCTTGCCCCCCACACCACACACCACACACCACACACCCTACAAACACTTATACTTGTGGAGTGACCACCGCACCAAGGGTGCACGGTGGTGAATTTCAATCTATCAATTCTATCAGTTAGTCTTTAAATATTTATGAGCTTTTGATATATCAATTATTAAGGGAGAGAGAGAGTAGTGAGTTAAGGAGAATAAAAGAGAGCTAAAAAAAAATATTGACAAGGTAAAAGAGATATGAGGAAACAAATATTAATATTTGTTTTAGTAACTTATTATAAATATATATATATATGTAGCGATAATTCCGAAACGGTACACCGGTATTGACCGGTATCAAAATATTTCGTTCCCCTGGCCAAACCGGTACGACATCCGGTACGAAATTGACTCATTTGTCACAAACACTTTGAGTGTAGAGTTGATAGAGCAATATTGGACGGGTGATTATTATGAATGCAATTAAAAATGAAGTTGGAAAGCATGCTTAGTATGTGAGTTTGCCATGTAGGCAGATAAGGCAACATTGTGGCGCACACGTTAGCAAGGAAAGCAAAAGAAATGCACATGTGCACAGGCGGAGCTATGTAAGGGCAGGGGCATCCCCCCATTTTGAAACTTTTTTTAATATATATAATTATTTTTTAATGTTTTCAAAATTTAGTCTACAAAAATAAGAGTTGGCCACCCCGAATATTTGAATTAGTTCAATGATGCTCTTAAAAAAATAATTGGTCTAATAGTTATAGAGATATAACTTTATTTTTTGCAATTCTATTTTTTATTGTAAAATGTGCTCCTATATCTTTTAAACATTTGATAAAGTTTGGCACCAAACATGTTTGAATCTATCTTTTTCAACCCGTTATGTGGCGATTAACAAATTATTGACTCATTAAAAAAAATCTTGTCACTAAAACTACACATGAAATGTCTCTTTAGTTGCCACATAATGGGTTAGAGCAAGATAGCTTCAAATATGTTCGGAGCTTATTTTTAAGCCAATGGCTACCGATGTATTTTTAAGCCTACAAAACCATTAAGGTCAAAGTCTAAGAATCATGATAATGGTCAAATAAATATATAATATGCGTTTGATATGACAGCTTTGATTAGTAGTTGTAATAACAGTTGAAATAAAGTAGTATTTATTTGCCCATGCTGACATGTATGTGTAGGGTTTCATTTCTCACAACCCTAGACCTATATAAGACTTATTTTAGAGGCCGTCACAAAAGAGAATACAAGGAGAACATATGCAAAAGGTGACCGATGCCTTATTCTCTTTGAAAGAAGCTACTGCGTCTTTGCGCCTTAGGGTTATTAGTAGTTGTAATAACAGTTGAAATAAAGTAGTATTTATTTAGAGTTAAAGTAATCATGTACTCAATGATGTAAATTTAAAGATATAGAAGCAAAGTCACTTATCTTTGTATGGTTTATAGCTCCAGTTGTGTAGCATCAGTGAGCTAATAGGATTCCAGCAGAATGCTAGCGGTAGAGGCTAGTTAAGTTTGCCCTTCTTATCATGCATTTAAATGAGTTTAAGCCTTGGTTAATAGTTGTAATAGTAGTTGGAATAAAGTAATATGCATTTAAATGTGAAGTAATCATGTACTCAATGATGTAAATTTAAAGATATGGAAGTAAAGTCACTTATCTTTGTATGGTTTGTAGCCATAGCTGTATAGCGTCAATGAGTTGATAGGATTCCAGCAGAATGACTCCAGCAGTAGAAAGGCAATTTGCCATGATGACTTCAAGATTGAAGGGGAAAAATGGGTGCAACTGGATGGAGAGAGAGTATGCACAGCTGTGTGTAGGGGCTCGTTAAGCTTGCCCCTCTTATCATGCACTTAAATGAGTTTTCCCCTTGACAATGGTCTTTTAGTTGTTGTGAAATTATGAATAGTGTTGCCTTCCATGAGAAGGGCTTTTGTATGGAGTACTTGTGCCTTCTAAGAGAAGGGTTTTATGTAAGATGGATTTGTGCCTTCCATGAGAAGGGCTTTGATATGAGATCTTAGTGCCTTCTAGGAGAAGGGCTTTAGCATTAAAAGTTTTATGCCTTCCATGACAAAGGCTTTTGGTATGAGTGTTTGATATCTCTTGAGAAGCGTGGAGATGGTAACAGATATAGATGTTTTGTGGGATGTAGTATTCGTAATATGTATGATATATGGAAGTATGAGAGATATGGAGGTTAAAGATAATAAAAATATGAGATTATAACCGCTGGAGAAGTTGTAGAGATTACTTTCCAAGAGGAAAGATTTTGTAAGAGAAGGGTATGGAGATGTGTTTAGGTATTTGGAGATAGGAGCCGTAAGATAGGTGTATTTTCTGAATATGGAGAGTGAGAGAATGAGTACAAGAGGGGTAATAGTGCCGTAGTGTGTTTAGCAATATTGCTGGGATTTACTACTGGCATTTTTTGCTGAAGGATGTATGAGAGCTTATGAAGGGCATTTATGAGCTAAAGGCTGAAGAGTTTAGTTCCTAATTTGGGAACTAAAATCCCAGAAGCTCAGTACTTCATAAAGAGCTTCAGAAGATAATTAGAGGGAGAGAGAAGTTTATGAAAGAGTTCTTCTCTATTGGTGTCTCCCCCCCTTTGAGGTGTTGATGGGGGGTTCCTTTTAGAACTGAGTTTAAGGGGGTATTTTAGCAAAGAATATTAGCCAAAATCTGTCTAAACTAGCAATGAATATTCAGAAAATCCATCCTAAGATTTGGCCAAAAATGGAATATTTAGGTTTAAGGTGTTCTTGCTGTTTTGGGTAAGAGCTGCTGGGGAAAGAGCAGCAGAAAAAGAAGGTATTTTGGCAAGAAAAAGATAGTTACTTTAGTTGGTTTTGGTTTTAGCCAAATGTAGAAAATCAGTAATGCTAAGGCTGCTGGGTCAACTGTTACATCTGTTCTGAAAAAGTTGTCCCAACTGTTAGGAAAAGCTATGACAGCTATCATGAGACAGCTGTTGCTTTGGGCAGAAGCAGATGAGGTCAGCTGGGTGATTTCAAACCGCTGGAAAAGACATTCAGCATTTATTTCATGGATTTGGTTGAAAATTGTAAGATCTCTTTCAAGGGTATCTTGCTATTTTGAGTATAGCAGCTAGTTGCTGAGATTTCAGTATTAAATGGCTGATGATATCACTTCCAGCCAGGTGTCAAGTGCTGAATACACTGCTGGGGTTCTGCTGGAAATGTTTCCTTTTTTGGGTTTTTGTGTTTTTGGTCCAAGATTCTATTACAACACATTTTTAGCAAGTAATAAAAGGATTAGTTGAAAGTTAATAAAGTTTTAGAGATTTAGTCAAGATCTCATTGTGTTGTGACATAATCTTGGTGAGCAAGAAGAGTATTTAATGTTCTGCTCTGGTAGCTGGTAGAGAAATATATGGTTTGATTGTGGCAGACAGCAGCTAGGTATTAGAGATATCATGAATATTTTGTATATAGTTGGGGATTGAATATAGCCAATCAGATTAGGCCATGTGTTTGAGTTGGATTTTAGCTGAAAGTAGTAATAAGATTTATGTAGAATAATATAATGAAATTTCTAAATTTGTATAACAACAGCTAGGGATTGAATGAATAGTTATTTTCTTAGCATTTAGATGGTCGGAGATATTGAGTATTTGTCACATGATGAATATTAAGTTTTAGGAAAAGAACAATGGGGAATTTTATCATCTAAAGTGCTATGTGATAAGAGATGCTTACCATATGTTACCTGTTACACACGGACTCGTCAAAGTTCAGGGAGTTGGAGAAGACACGCCAAACAACATGTCTCTTTTATCAACTTTAAACCGCTGAAGCTTTACTGAACATACCTCTTGGCCCTCCAAACCACGACTCTCAAAGTTTCCCCAAAGAGACTTATGAGCTTGGATTATAAGCCGAAGATGAGATGACGTACCTTGGGTTTTGTTGTCATTTTGTGTAAATATGAGCTCTTATTGAAGAAGTCGCTTGCCATGAGTGTAAGAGAGGTAATATGGGCCGTGAACTTTGAATATTAAGTTTTAGGAAAAGAGCAATGGGGAATTTCATCATCTAAAGTGTTATGTGATAAGAGATGCTTACCATATGTTACCCGCTACACATGGACTCGTCAGAATTCAGGGAGTTGGAAAAGACACGCCAAGCAACATGTCTCTTTTATCAACTTTAAACCGCTGAAGCTTTACTGAACATACCTCTTGGCCCTCCAAACCACGACTCCCAAAGTTTCCCCAAAGAGACTTATGAGCTTAGATCATAAGCCGAAGATGAGATGACGTACCTTGGGTTTTGTTGTCATTTTGTGTAAATATGGGCTCTTGTTGAAGAAGCCGTTTTCCATGAGTGTAAGAGAGGTAATATGGGCCGTGAGCTTTGATTCATTGCTTAAGCCCGATCCATATGTTGATGTTGATAATATCGTGGGGTTATGATCCCAATTGATGAAGAGGAAATGTGGACCATGAATCCGCCTCTTGAAGTAAGGATCTCGCGGGCCATGTGAGCCCAATCCATGTAGTTGAATGAGATATAAGTTTATTTTGAGCTTTAAAGAGATTTACCCAAAAAAATCCATAATATGTTGATGTGGCATGGGTTGCCAATGAAGTAATGACATGTGGGCCGAAAAAAGAGTCCTCAACAAATACTAAGCTTTTTTTTGGTTGGGTGTGTGTATATAACTTATCAAATAAAAAAGGGTGTGTGTATATATGTGTATATATAATAAAAAAGCATGTGAGTATATATAATGCAAAATCAAAATAATGATTAAATTATAATAAAGTAACTAATTATTAAGTAATCATTTTCACATTTCACAAATCAAAATAATGCAATTAATAAAGTAACTAATATATGTCTTCTTATTATAGGATGAACCAGTATATGTGTTGAAACTGAAATGGGAGTTAAACGGCAAGCAGTGAAGGAGCAGAACGACAACAGTGACAAAAGATTTAAATGTAAAACAACAAAGAAGAAAAACAAAGGAGAGGAATTAAACGCACCGTTTGACTTAGTGGAGAGTTAGTTACATATTCTGCCAGATGTCATTGTATTATTGGTAGTGAGTTTAAGAGTTGGTTATGAGTTTTAGGCACCAGTTTTGAGTCTCTGTTTTTCATGTATATAAGTAGTTGCAAGCTAATTTTTTCGTAACTAATTTAGTAACAGTTTCTTGATTAGTGAATGCAAGTTTTCTTTTCTCTTTCAAAAGCTCTCTCCGAATTTTGTGATTTTCTGTTTTTTACATGGTATCAGAGCAAATTTTCCTTCACTTTCCTTCCAACCAAATTTTGAGGACAAATTTTTCACACCACATGGCTTCATTTCATTGGCGACTCGCACCACGTCAACACTATTATGGATTTTGGGAAAATCTTTTTTAAAGCCCAAAAGAGTCCATATTCACAAAATGACGCCGAAGCCCATGGTCCAAAACTCATGGAGATATAATCCCATCAAAGCCCATAGTTTGAGCTCATGGCACAACATCTCATTTTTTGCTCATGATCCAAGCTCATGAGTCTCATCGGGAGAATTTTGGGAGTCGTGGTTTGGAGGGCTAAGAAGTATGTTCAGTAAAGCTCCAGTAGTTCAAAGTTGATAAAGGAAAGCATGTTGCTTGGCATGTCTTCCCCAATTCCTTGAACTCTGACAGGTCAGTGTACAATAGGTAACATTTAGTAAGTCTCTCATATCACATAACACTCAAAATGATAAAACTCTCCATGCTCTTTACATAAAAATTAATGTTCATCATATAATATAAGTTTAAAAATGTAATTATAGTATTTCATATAAATTATATTATTATTTTAATTTAAATCAATTCCAAGCACATGGCTAAATATATATTAATATCTCATATCTATCATTAAATGCTCTCCTTACTCTCTAAGATTTGGTTAAAATACAAAAAGACCATAATTACATCTCTAAAACTTCATCAAATATCAACCAACTAGTTTATTACTTACCAAAATTATATATGGACTAAACATATAATTTTCAAAAAGAGGAAACTTAGCCAAAAATACCAACAACCGCTCCAGCAGAAGCTGCAACAGCTTCTGCAGAAACTACAACAGCTCTAGCAGAAGATACAACAGCTCCAGCAGAAGCTGCAATAGCTCTAGCAGGTTGACACATGTCCTAAAATGACATCACTTGCCCATTAATGCCCAATCCCAGCAGCTTGCTGTCATGCCCAAAGAAGTAAGGATCCTATAAAGATTATCTTACCATTTTTAGCCAAACCATGAATTTAATGCCAAATATTTTCCTCCAGCAAAAGATGTCATTCAGATGACATCATCCAATTGTAACAGCTGTGACTGACAGCTGTAACAGCAGCATTAAAGTCTCAAACTTTCTTCTTTTGGCTAAAAAACAAAAACCCACTAATGAAACCACTTACTTTGTCAAAGATTTTTCCTTATTTGCTAAATTTCCCTTCAACTAATTCTAATCTAGTTACATACTTGGCTCTATATAAAGAGTACCAAGCTACACACTAATGGAACCACTATCCATCCCTCTCTCACTCCCTTATTCTGAAACTTCATTCACTTTGTTGCCATATCTCTAAACATCTCCATATCTTTCTTCATCTCTCTTACAAAATCCGTCTTCTTAAATAACACCTATTACACACACTACTACCCATCTCTCCCACACTTCAATATTCTGAAACTTCATCATTTTGCTGAACAAAAACACATCTCCATCTCTTTCTCTATTTCTCTTACAATACCTCTCTTCTTAGAAAGCAACATAACCCATGACATAACACAAAAAACCACTCCAGTAGCAACTATAAGCTCATGTATTTACTATATTTAACCTTCATATTATCTATCTCATACTCCCATATATTTTACAAACACATTCCTCATAAACTATCCATACACACTTCTTACATATATTTCTAATCTATCTTGCAAACACCATATCTCACAAAACATATATATTTCTTACCATCTTCATACATCTTAAAAGATACCAAACACTCTTCCAAGAACACATTATAAAAGCCCTTTCTCATGGAAGGCATATGAACATCAATACTAAGGCCTTTCTCTTAAAAGACACAAAGACTTCATATAAAAGTCATTCTTATTGAAGACATACATTTCTAATAGTTAAAGCTATTCTTATGAAAGACACAAACTTATGAAATTAAAAGCTCTTCTTATGGAAGACAATATCACTCATACTTGACTAAAAACTAAAAGGGCATTACATGGGAAAAATCATTTAAGTGCATGATTAAGGGGACAAACTTAACCAACCGATACACACGGCTGGACATGTTCTCTCTCCCTCCAGTTGCACCCATTTTTCCCTTTCAATCATGAAGTCACCGTGAAAGGACTCATTTCATCATGTTGCTAAAATATTATGTCCACTGCTATTATACGGCTGGAGCTACAAACTGTGAAGATAAATCATTATATTTTTATCTCCAAAATTATACTATTGAGTATATTTTAATTTATTATCATTGTACTATTGTACTTATATTATTCTGCTGCTGAAATGTTATCAACTCACTAACGCTATACAGCTGGAACCACAAATCATATAAAGAACAAAGTGATGCTGTACAGTTGGAGTCAGAAACATACAAGATAAGTCAAAATCTCTCTATAATCAAGATTACATTATTAAGTATACATTAACTCATTACTATTGCACCGTTGGATGCAAGTTACTTAAATATTATATCATCTCACTATTCAATAAATATGATCTCACTAATACTTCATTAATGAACATACATATTAATAAATCGATCTACCACCGTTGCACATATATTATTTGGACATGAACCACCACTGGACACATATTTTTTGGAAATGAACTACCATTGGACATATATTATTTGGGCATGGACCATTGCTGACATACCTTATTATGTTGAACATGAACCATGAACCGCAGCTGGATATGGACTATTGGACTCATCCCATTATTGGACATTTGATACCTAATTAATTATTTTCTAATATTGGACATCACTTAATATACATAATAATAACATATCAACTCACCATTTAATCAAAACTATCATGCTATTCAATTAAACATATTATTTATTTACTTCAACTATTATCTTGATTCTAAGACTTTGGGCTTTATCTATCTTGTAGGCTTAAAAATACACCGGAAGCCATTAGTCTATGCGGCCTAATGTCGAGTTCCGGGTTGAACTCCCCAAAACAAATCCGGGCTTAGCAAAGTCACACTTCCAGCAGAAGACACGTGGCTATGCGCAAAAAACCGCCCCCGACACCAAACAAAGTTTTCTTTCTGAATTAGATGTTTCTTAGCTTTCATGGCTCAGATTCATCGAGAGATTCGTAAAGTGTACCTTCTTCTTCAACTATACCACCTATAAGTGCATTTATGGCAGATGAATCTACTAATAATCCTTTCCTTTTACCAGCAAATGAGAATCCTAGTTTAATTCTCACATCTCAACCTCTCACTGGTCCTGAGAATTACATGAGTTGGGCAAGATCTGTGTTTTTGGCCTTGAGTGCTAGAAACAAGTTTGGATTCGTGAATGGTTCAATTCTAGAGCCAGATCCAACCTCACCTTTGTTCAATTCTTGGAGTAGATGCAACACTACAATCCTCTCATGGCTGACCAATTCACTTAGCCCTAATCTCAAGGCAAGTGTGATGTACATCAATTCTGCAAAAGACTTGTGGATTGATCTTAAAAATAGGCTATCTCAGGAGAACACACCAAGATTGTTTGAGCTTCAAAAGGAGATTTCACATTTGGTTCAAGGTTCACTCTCGGTGAGTTCCTATTTTACCAAATTCAAGACTTTGTGGGATGAATTTGTCAATTATCAACCTTTCACAGTTTGCACTTATGCTTGTGTTTGTGGTTCTAAGTCATCTCAGTTAGATGCACAACATAAAGAACATGTATTTCATTTCTTAATGGGCTTGAATGATAGCTATGGAAACCTCATTGGACAAATCTTGCTTATTGAGCCTTTTCCTTCTCTTAGCAAAGTGTGTTTTTTGATTTTGCAAGAAGAGAAAAGGAGTATAGGAAATACTGTTAATATGGTTCAACAATTGGACGCTGTGGCAATGTATGTGAATAACAATAGACCTTTTCAAGGAAATCAAGGTAATAGCAAAGGTGGTGGGAAAGGAAAGAAGGAAAAACCTGTTTGTACTTACTGTGGCTTCACTGGGCATATAGCAGATAAGTGCTATAAGCTCCATAGCTATCCTCTTGGATACAAGCCTAAAGGGGGTAATAAGCCAATGGCTAATCAAGTTTCAGGAAATTTTGGGTTTGATGCTAATTCCACTGTTCAGCCCAATGGATTGCCCAATTTTGGAGTCCAATCTGACAACATGTTTCAGAATTTGGTTAATACTCCTCTTAGTGTTCAATCTAGTTTTCAGAATGCTATTGCAAGTGCACCTTTTGGTGTTGCACAAGGTGCATCTGGCAATTCTTTTGGTGGTTCTTTTCTGCAACTAGGTCCACAATCTTTTCAAGCTCAATGCCCCATCTCTCAGGCTCAATGTGAGCAATTACTCACTTTTCTGAAAGGGTATGTAGGTGTTGGTTCAGGTATTGGTAGTTAGACCAATCAGGTTGCATCTGTCATATCTTCCAATCCCATTTCTACCTCACTACAGACATCTGCACCTGTCACACTTCAATCATCCTTGCCTTCTACTTCCAATTCAGCTTCTTGTTCTTCTAATTTCTCAGGTAATCCCTTTTGGATTCCACCTAATTTTTCTCATTCAGGTTTTTCTACTCAAGTAGTAGATAGGACTGTTTATAAATCTGATTCTTGGATTATGGCTACTGGAGCCACTGATCATATGGTTCATTCAGTGACTCAACTTACCTCTATTACTTCAATTGTCAATACTTGTGTCTATTTGCCAAATGGGGAACAAGCCTTAGTCACACATGTGGGCACTGTGCATATTTCTTCTACTCTTGTTTTGACTGATGTTTTGTGTGTTCTATCTTTTGGTTTTAACCTAATTTCAGTTAGTAAACTTACCAAGAATCTATTTTACTGTCTCATATTTCTTGATCATTGCTGCTTTATTCAGGACCTTGCTCAATGGAGCATAATTGGTCAGGGTAGAGAACAGTTCTTCTGCTCTTACTACTGCTACCAGTCCTCTTTCAAGCACAGATTTATGGCATACTAGATTAGGCCATCTTTCATTTTCTAAACTTCAATTGTTGAAAAATGTTGTAAACATTGATGTTTCTAATAAAGCTTCATGCTGTAATGTTTGTCATTTCTCTAAATAGAAAAGGCTTCCTTTTTTCCATTAGTAATCATGTATCTTTTGCCCCTTTTGAATTGATTCATTGTGACCTTTGGGGTCCTTTTGCTACTTGCACTATTGAAGGTTACAAGTATTTTTTGACTATTGTGGATGATTTTTCAAAATGCACTTGGGTTTATCTTCTCAAACTTAAATCAGATACTCAAGTTTTACTTCCAAGTTTTGCTAATATGGCTAAAACTCAATTTAATAGCAACATTAAGACCATTAGAAGTGATAATGGTACAAAATTTTACCTTAAAGACTTCTTTCACTCCAATGGTATCTTGCACCAATTATCTTGTGTTGATACTCCTCAACAAAATGTCATTGTTGAGAGGAAGTATCATCATATACTTAATGTTGCTAGAGCATTGAGATTTCAATCTAAGGTTCCCTTGTGTTTTTGGGGTGACTGCATTCTCACTGCAGTCCACTTGATCAATAGGGTTCCTTCCAAATCTCTAGGTAACAAAAGCCCTTATGAAATGCTTTTTAATACTCCACCATCTTACACACATCTTAGGAGTTTTGGTTGTTTGTGTTTTATCTCCACCTCACCTAATCATAGGCACAAATTTGCACCTAGGGCCAGGAAGTGTGTTTTTGGGCTATCCTCATGGCATTAAAAGCTACAAAGTATTAGATCTTGATTCTAATTCTATTTTCATATCCTGGGACATTGTTTTTTATGAATTTTTTTTTCCTTATGCATCTACTTCTCATCCTTCCACTTCTTACTTAAATGATTTTGTTTTTCCTCATGCTACTTCAGATGTTCCTTGTCTTCCACTAACACTTCTATGCCAGTATCATTAGATGCTCCTAATTCTAATGTTTCTATACCAGATCCTAATCCATTAGATGATCCTAATGCTAATACTTCTATACCAGAACCTATATCAGATTCTGATTCTGCTATAATCCCTATTGATCCACCCATACAGCCTCAATTAAGAAGATCCACTAGACCTCACATTCCTCCATCTTACCTGTCAGAGTACTCTTGTAAATCTGTTAGTGCTAGACCTCAATCTGGTTTGCCTTATACCATTTTAGATTTTTTGAGTTATTCTCACTTAGGTCTTACTTTTAAGTCCTTTGTCCTAGCAGTCAGTGCTACTCCTTCAAAGCCTGTCTCCTTTCATCAAGTTGTTCAATATCCTGAATGGAGGGCTGCAATGGACAAAGAGATTGAGGCATTGGAGGTGAACAACACATGGACTTTGGCTCCTTTGCCACCTGGTAAGACTGCTATAGGTTGCAAGTGGGTTTACAGGATCAAGTATTTGCCTGATGGTTCAATTGAGAGGTATAAAGCTCGTTTAGTTGCTAAAGTATTCACTCAGAAGCATGGTTTGGATTATTCTGAGACTTTTTCCCCAGTTGCTAAATCAGTTTCTGTTAGGATTGTTCTTTCTTTAGCTGCTGTGAAAGGGTGGTATTTACACCAAATGGATGTCAAGAATGCATTCTTGCATGGTGATTTGGTTGAGGATGTGTATATGTCCTTACCACCTGGTTTTCACAGCAAGGGGGAGGGTTTGGTTTGCAAGTTGAATAACAGTCTCTATGGTCTTAAGCAAGCTTCAAGACAATGGTTTGAGAAGTTTTTAGCTACCATTTTGCAGTTGGGTTTTGTACAGTCCAAATCAGACTACTCCTTATTCACACATTCACAAGGTTCTTCTTTCACTATTCTCTTAGTTTATGTTGATGATATATTGCTTACAGGAAATAATCCCACTTGTGTTACTACTTTGAAGAAGCTGCTTGATGATAAATTTGGTTTAAAAGATCTTGGTTCATTAAGATACTTCTTGGGATTAGAGGTTGCAAGGACTGATGCAGGCATTAGTTTAAACCAAAGGAAATATGCCTTGGAGATATTGAAAGATACATGTTTTATGGGCTGCAAACCTGTGAAATTTCCTATGGAACAAAACTTAAGATTGTCTAAGTATGAAGGGAAACTTCTTGCAGAACCAGGGCTGTATAGAAGGCTTATAGGAAGACTCTTATACTTAACTTTGACAAGACCTGATATAACATATGCTATGCACCGATTGAGTCAATTTGTGTCACAGCCTAGAGAACCTCATTTGTTGGCAGCACACAGGGTTCTTCAATTCATCAAAGGTTCACCAGGAAAAGGGATTTTCTTCCCTAGTAATACAGAGTCACATATTAAGTCCTTTTGTGATGCAGATTGGGGTGGATGCCTTGATACTCGAAGGTCTCTCACAAGATATGCAATGTATTTGGGGGATTCTTTGATATCTTGGAGATCAAAGAAGCAAGGAGTGGTGTCTCGGTCCTCTGTAGAAGTTGAATACAGGGCCATGGCTAGTGTTGCCTGTGAAATTACTTGGGTGATGCAGCTACTTAAAGATCTAAAGATTGAACATCACAAACCTGCTATGCTATTTTGTGATAATCAAGCAGCATTGTACATAGCTGCAAATCCAGTTTTCCATGAACGAACCAAACACATAGAAGTTGATTGTCACTTGGTTAGGGACAAAATTTTGGAAGGGAAAATAAAGACTTTTCATGTAGCAACTAACTCTCAGGTGGCTGATATATTCACTAAGGCCTTGGGTTTGGCATCTTTTACAAGGCTATCAGAGAAGTTGGGATTGAAAGATATTTTTCAGCCAAAATTTTTGAAGGAAGCTTGTTTAGTTCAAGTCACAGAGTCTAAGACACTGGACTTGAGGGGGAGTGTTGAAACTGAAATGGGAGTTAAACAGTAAGCAGTACTGAAGGAGCAGAACGACAAGAGTGACAAAAGATTTAAATGTAAAACAACAAAGAAGAAAAACAAAGGAGAGGAATTAAATGCACCGTTTGACTTAGTGGAGAGTTAGTTACATATTCTGCCAGATGTCCTTGTATTATTGGTAGTGAGTTTAAGAGTTGGTTATGAGTTTTAGGCTCCAGTTTTGAGTCTCTGTTTTTCATGTATATAAGTAGTTGCAAGCTAATTATTTCGTAACTAATTTAGTAACAGTTTCTTGATTAGTGAATGCAAGTTTTCTTTTCTCTCTCAAAAGCTCTCTCTGAATTTTGTGATTTTTTGTTTTTTACAATATGCTTTCTTTTCAATGGAAAAATTTACTGAATCTATATCACATGCTTACAAAATACAAAACATGGCTTCGTTTGGATCACGTCTGCGTCTGTTGTGTTTACGTTTTTACCTTCTTCTTTTTTCTTTTTTTTTTTTTTTAGCTCAGCGCCTCTTGCACTGTTCATGGGACATGAACAGTGCAAATAGGCAAATGAACAGTGCTAAACAGTAATGAACAGTAACCGGAAAATATTTTATTGTTTTCAGTTTTTAGTTTTCAGCAAAATAAACGGTATCCAAACGCACACATAAAGTATACTCATTACTTTAGTAAGTCATCCAGTTTGTAACTTGCCGCTGAATCTACATGCAATAAATTGAATTTGATTATATACTACTTAGTCATGAAGGAGAGAATTGAGAGACTTGAGGGTTGAAAACAAATTGAAAAATTAAAACACACACACATATATATATATATATACACACACACTTTTAAACTAAATTGCTATTCTCTGACCCATCAGACTATTGTATAATTTTTTTAATTTCCAAAAATATGGCTTCCAAACAAGGAAAGATTATTAATGACCCAACTTGCAATTTCTACAGAAAGGTTCAAAACATTAATTATGCATTACCATTTTTGAATTCTTACCTAAAACAGATGTTGAAAACAAGATAATCATTGTAATATGAAGAGGACTTTGATAAGAACAACATTAATTATGATACTGACTCATTTTTGGTTTACATAACTAGACTGACAATGTATATAAATTTTCATAGACTACGAAGTCATATTTGTGCGACTTTAAGAGCCTCCTGACCTTGGCTATCCTAGTTGGTTGACAATAAGTTCATAGTGAAAACCAGTTTTACTTAAGAAGAATTACCTCCAGGTTTCTTTGCACTTTATTATAAATTGATTGTCAATATTTGAACCTTTTTTTTTTTTTTTTGGTATTGTTGGCATGAAACTTAATTTGTCTTTTGCACAATGAATTTTCTTTAAGTAATTCCTTTTAATTACATATTTGGTCATAAAATTTCTTAGAAGATGCTAGTCTTAACCAAATTGGCTTCTCTAGCATGTCGAGCATGCATTGACATTATCTCTCTTTTAGTTATTTTAGTATTGTGACCATGAATTTTAATTCTTCTTTGATTCATATTTGTCCTTGACTTGAAATTTATAAAATTTTGTTAATAGAAATTATGATGACAACAATAATATTGACAATTACATTTCTTTACCAGGATCTTGTTGCCTTATTACCAGAGTTAAGATATGATGGCTTCTTCATCTTCTTTTGTCTCTCAAGAGGAGTTCAATACATTCTATACAATTGACCGAAAGGTTTACACCCTCCTTGTAATCAACCTTTGGCGAGATCCAGTGGAGTCTATGCAAATTATGGCCTTATGGCTTTGGTTGGAGCGGGTGGGCTTTAATAATGTTGTGCATAAGATGTTATCTTTGCCTTACACTTTAGTCAATGAGCTTGCAGATGAGGCTATCATATGCCTCAATTGCATCAACACCAACCAAATGCCAACCTCATCTGAGAACAATGATATTCCTCTCATCCAAAGCTTAATGGAGAAAGAGATATCTCTCCAATTTTTCCTAGAAAATCGATTAAATGGTATTGTAGGGATCGCCAAAATTGTGAATGAGGTATGTATTAGAGCACTCTCAGACATCATGCAACAAGCCATTGAGAGAAATGCTACTCAAAGTTTAGTAGAGAGCCAAATGTTGATGATGCCACCTTCTGCTTCCATTCACCAATCCTTAGTCCACCCAGGACTTCGTCAACCTAGAACCTTAGGAAATGAGGTACCAGCAGATGATAGGACCATGTTTGTTACATTCTCTAAAGGCTACCCTGTACATGAATGGGAAGTTAGAGAATTCTTTACTAGATCATATGGGGATTGTATAGAGTCTTTGCACATGCAAGAAGTGCAGCCGCATCAACAAGCATTGTTTGCTCGTATCGTTTTTCACAATACTTCAAATATGGAAATGATACTAGGTGGCTTGGGAAAGGTAAAATTTATTATTAACGGTAAGCATGTTTGGGCTCGAAAATTTGTGCCAAAGCGTGCAAGATCCTCATTGTTGCCGCCATTGCCAACAACATCACATTTGCCAGGCACCCCATTTCGACCATAGTTTATTTATTTTAGATGAAAGGGGTTTAGTTGTTATGTCATGTTTTCTTAAGTTATTGGAATAGCATATTTGAATGAAGTTCTAGAGGAACAATTTCGTTGCAATATTGTTTTATTACCATCAAACCGAAAGAATGAATGGAAAACATAAGGAAATCTTTGTGGAAAAGTTTTAAGAGTACTGCTACATCCATAAACTATTTTACAACTTTTTTACAAAATGTTGATATGGCCAACTTCTTATTGATTTTCATCTAGACCCACTATTAATATCACTTTTTCATTTATCAATAATCATTTACCACATCAGCAGTTTGTAAAAATTTTTGTAAAATAGTTTGTATCTCTAACATTATTCAAGTTTTAATTCTTTCACCTTAAGTAAATTCAAATTTAAATATATTTAACAAAATTTACTGCACACGTTAATGCTACTTTTGTTGAATCTTATTGGTACTGGTGGTACATTGATGATGTTATTTATGATATCTAAATTGATGATTTAAAAAAAAAAAAATTTTGAAGAAGGAACAAAGTCAATAAATGTTGTTAATAATTTGAATTACTATCAACACAATTTGAATTCCCTAAGACATTAACTTTCTTTAGTAATTTTATTGTGTTAGACAGTTGACCAATCATTTGTTATCTCTCAATAATGATATTGAGCGGACTTTTTATTACACTTTTTAAATAAACATGCTTTAGAGGATTGACCATAACCCTTTTTCATTCAATATTTGACACAATTTTTCCATTACTTTCTAAGAAGGCAAGTTGTGAGTAATAGACACGAAGTTCTAAAATCATAAAAGCTCTCCATTAATAGCTCACCTCTTAACAAACTTCCTAATCCCATTGACCATGATTGACTAAACAGTATGTAGAAAGAAACTAAACAGTGGTCACCATTACATTCATTTCAATATATTTCAATTGGTAGCAAATGATTCTTAAGTTTTAGTGCACAGACTGTAATTTAGTTTATTAAAAAAAATGCTACGAATAAACATAATGCAAAGTAGAATGTTTTCCTTGCACCCATAGTGACCCTGAGAAGCTAAAGAAAATTAGAGTAAAAAACCTCCTTTCACACATGATATTAAAGGATATACATTCTAGATGATTGCAATGTTGCCCATACTATTGGCAATATCTTTCACTTGATATATTTTAAAAAATGATATTGGATTTGTTAAGAGAAACTTGTAGTCTAGGCTAAAGAAGAGTGCATTACTAAATTCTTTTAATGGTTAAGGAAAAGTTTTGATTTTTAAAGTTTTAGGTTGTTTTTGGCTCTGAATGTGTTTAGGGAGAAAAAATGTCAAGACCAGTAAACTTTTTTATTATGTACATAGCTTTATGAATTCATACGTCTAGAAAAAATAATATCTTGTGATTAAATCATCCTGCAAGCTTATGACTCCTGGACAATTTCAACTAGTGAAATATATAAAAGAGAACAACATGCATTCCCACATGTCATTGTAATTTTAGGCATCATAATTAACAAATGAATTTATTTCCAACATGTATGAGAAATTTTAAAATGCCCTCAATTTCAAGAAGAGTTTAATTGAATTGAACTTTCAAAGAACTTATACATACTTTTTACAATGTAACATTCAACAATATATTGATGTCATTGAGGCATCCTTTTGTTGAAGTTCGTTTGAGCTTATCCTAGGAGTATGGCATGGGTTATTTTAGCGCTGTAGCGCCTGGTACTCGAACATTGGCTCAAGGCATTTTCTCTACCCCTTCTTACCTTGAAAAAGGGGCAGCTTGCGTTCTTGAAACGATAACCATCTCTCGGCTAACTTAGCCTCCTCCGTCCCTTGAGACCAACAAGGGCCAGTACAGGAATATTCACCTACTGTCAATCAACTATGCCTTTAGGCTAACAAATTTTAAATTTATTAATAAATAATGATTTATATGTTAATATAAAATAAGACATTAATTTATGGATATTCCAAACTAAAGCAATTAATAATTATATAGTTTCGTTTGTTGTAAACAAATGTAACCAATAAAGTAATTTCTTTAGTATTAATTGAGAGAGTGATAGTATAATTAAAATTTGTGGACATTCCAAGATAAAATGATCAAGAGTAAATTACATCACCCTCCCTTAAGGTTTATTGAAACGACCCTTTCCTTCTGATGTTTTTATAAATATAACATATAAATTTATGTCTGACTTTCCCCATTAAAATATTTAATTTTTAAAAAAGATTCCTCCCTAATCTATAGTCAAACTCACACTCCTCCCACCTAAGGTTTGCATAAATGATGTTCTCCACTTGGGATTTCTACAAATGAATATGAATCTTTTTTAAAAGTGGAATATTCTTTTAGGAAAGTAATAACATGTAAGGATATAGACTTATTTATTGCATTTATAGAAACCTCAAGGGGAGTCATTTATACGGGGGGGGGGGGGGCTAATGATTAAAAATATTAACTTTTTTCTTGCAACAAAAAAAATGTATCAATCAATTAATAAATTTCAATCCTAATTGTGAACGATTAGATTTCAAGTTAGTTTTCCTCAAACACTAATACAATCCATTAGACACTAATATAATTCTTTTTGGAAAATGTTTGGAACCAATTAATAAAATTTCAATTTTAATTGAGAATGATTAGATTTCAAGTTAGTTTTCCTCAAACACTAACATAATCCATTAAACATTGATATAATTCTTTTTGGAAAATGTTTGGCTCCAAACATGTTTGGAGCCTTAGACTCTAACCACCAATAGAAAGATGACAAATGCTTTGTTATGTGCAATGCACATAACTCACTTAGTTATTTGTGTTATGTGAGTTATGTGCATTGCACGTGACAAATATAAATGTCATCTTCCTACTAGTAGTTGCAGTCAAACTTTGTCCATTTTGTAATTGCCAAAATTTGACATCCCAACAAGGATGAGTATTAACGAAGCCAACTACAATTTCTATATAAGGATTCAAAACAAGAGTCAGACTTAGGTCCAGTGTTCAGTAGTACTGGACTCGTTGAGATAATGACATGTGTTCACTTTTGGACACGTGTCACCATCTGACCGCGTCCAATGCACTGGACCTAAACCAAGTCCTCAAAACAATACTAACATCTTGCCATAAATGAATTCTTACTTAAAAAGATGTCGAGTCCAACATAGTCCTTGTAAATGAAGAACGCTAAGATAAGAACAACATTATGACATTGACTTGTATTTATTTTCCATAATTGGATTGAAAATACATATAAATTGTTTTGGTCTAAGAAGTCATATTTGTGTGACTTTCAACGCCTTCTGACTTTGTCTGCGCTAGTTGCTTGCCGAGTGGTTCACAGTGAAAATTAGTCCTACTCGAGAACAACTATCTTCAGGTTTCTTTGTACTTCCTAAATCCATAGCAGGCCATTAAAAGACATTACTATGATTCATTAGATGGATTACTCTCCTTAGAGTGTTATATATGATATATGGCTCTAGAGATTTATTGAAATGGTGGGCGTGAAATTGTACTTATGTGGATACAATCACATCTCTGGATATAAAATCTTTTTATAATGTGCTAATCCTGGCCAAATTTCCTTCATTAGCATGTTGTTCATGAACTAAAATATCTCTCTTTTAGTATTTTAGTATTGTGATAACAAATTTATTTTCTTCTTTGCTTCCTTTTTTTCTTCAGAATTGAAAACTATAAGTTTTGTTGGTGGTATTGTGACAACAATATAATATTGACAATTGCATTTGTTTTGGCAGGATCTTGCAATCCTATCGCTGAGATAGAGAAACTATGCATTCTTCATCTTCTTTTCTCTCTCAAGAGGAGTTCAATGCATTCCATATATAAAATTGACAGAAAACTCTACTCCCTCCTTGTAATCAACCTTTGGCGAGATCCAGTGGAGTCTATGCAAGTGATGGCCCTATGGCTTTGGTTGGAGCATATGGGATTTGATAATGTTGTGCACAAAATCTTATTGTTGCCTTACATTTTGGTTAATGAACTTGCAGATGAGGCTATCATATGCCTCAATTGCATTCACACCAACCAAATATCTTCATCATTTGATAACAATGATATTCCACTCATCCAAAGCTTGATGGAGAAAGAGATCTCTCTCCATTTTTTTTCTAGAAAATCAGCTAAATGGTGTTGTAGGGATTGCCAAAATTGTGAATGAGGTATGTATTACAGCATTGTCAGACATCATGCAACAAGCTGTTGAGAGAAATGCTTCTCAAAGCGTAGCAGAGAGCCAGATGGTGCTGTCACCTCCCACTCACCATTCCTTAGCCCACCATGGACTTTGTCATGTTGGAATTGGTGGAGGTGATTTGATTCAACCTAGAACACTAGGGAATGAGGTACCAATAGATGATAGGTCCATGTTTGTTACATTCTCTAAGGGTTATCCCGTACAAGAATGGGAAATCCGAGAGTTTTTTACTAGATCCTATGGGGATTGTATAGAGTCTTTGCATATGCAAGAAGCGCAACCACATCAACAAGTATTGTTCGCTCGTATAATTTTTCGAACGGCTTCAACCATGGAAATGATACTCAGTGGTATGGGGAAGGTAAAATTTACCATTAATGGGAAGCATGTATGGGCTCGAAAATTTGTGCCAAAGCATTAGCATCAAACCAAAATAATGAATGGAAAAGAAAATCTTTACAGAATGACTACAATTCTTTCACTTTAATTTAGAACTAACAAGAGTTGTATTTTTATGTTCAATAAATTAACATTCAAAACAAAACTTCAACTCTCTACATCCCCCCCCCAAAACAAAAAAAAGAACATGTCACATTTTCTTCTTTTTAGTTATTTTGTTATCTTTTATTAGACAAATTACCCATCATTTTGTTATTTCCTAAGAATGATGATGAGTGAACTTACTATAACATTTTTTATTTTATAAGTTAATAGGATCACAACTAGGCTAATTCTTTTAATAAAGAGGCCAATTGACACGACAATTTTTTTTTTTTTTTTGTTGTTGCTGCCGCAAGAAATGAGGTTTTATTTATTTAAGTGAATTATTTATACATAGCATTTTCAAGGCATTATTGTGGGTGCCTTGATAAATTAAATCTTATGTATATCTGTGGGAGGAAACTTAGTCTCGGCCCCAATCAGGTATTGTTCGCTTTGGGATGGGCAAGATCGACCGTGCCTATCCCAAAGCGAACAATACCTGATTGGGGTTCGAGACTAAGTTTCCTTCCACAAAAAGGCGCATTTTTGTAGGAAGAAACTTAGTCTCAGACCATAAGAAGGAATTGTCTTCTTCGAAAATGGCGTTGAGTCTTAATCCTCAAGGTTTTGCTCAATCCCACATCGAGGAGAGACGCCTCCCACTCATGCCTTATAAGTCTGGGCCTAAGACATGAGGAAAATTATCATATTTTTCTGCATTGCTTTCTTATTTACAACCCCTTCTTGCTGGTCAATCGGCACAATTATTGGCTCCACAAAAAATGTGCCCGAGATGGATGGTCTAGTTGCAAGCGATCAAGCTTCGGCAATCAAAAACCCAAATAGCAATAGTTGGTGCAAGTGCATCATTAGATTTTAACCAAGTAAGTGCTGTTTGTACTCATTGATATTAAAAAAAAAATAAAAAAATGAAAAAAAAGGTAAGTGCTGTTTGTGAGTCCGTTTCCAAATTGACACAATAAAGTTGTGAGCAGTGAACGTGAATAGTTTGTCATTGAACAAAAGGGCAAGGACAAATTAGGTAAATCAGCAGCTTGCTGTAATAAAATTAAAATCTCCACCTCCCAACAAAACAACATTGTGTGTGCGTGCACCTTTTGTTCCCTCTCGTCCTAATTCAGACTTCAGAGCCCTCCAGCAACAGGCCGGGCCTTACATACGTTTACATGTACGCTTGAAATACGTATTCGATTGGAAAGGTAATTCCTTTTTTGTATCATGCTCTTCAAGCACTTCCTCTAAAATTTATGCTTTTGAAAGAAACAAAACTAAATTAGGCATCCTGTTATGTGTTTGATGTTTCATACGCTCACTCAATTCTATAGCTTTGTTCTTTTTTCAAAAAAACAAGAATTTGTTTTGATCATTTTTTGGTTGCTAATTATGGTGACCGAGTTTAGTGTGAACTTTTTGAGAATATGCAAGAAATGGGTTTATTAGCTTTTGGGTAATTCTTTCTTTCAGTTTTGATTCAATAAAAATGGATTCGGTTTCGGGTTCGAATGGCGAAGAACCCACTTCGTGGGAAGAACTATACAACATTAACTTGATGCCATCAGAGTTGTTTTTGAAGTTCAGGAAAGAAACACAAGGTATTCGCGTTGGTCTCAATTTGGAGGTATCTTTCTATGCCTTGGCAAGATTTAATTTTTACTTGTCCAATTCAATTGCTTTTAATTTCTGATATGTTACTTCTGTGTTTGGCAGCCAAAATACGAAGGTAAAGTTGTTATGGACTATGTAGTTAGTAGGTTACTCCTTTATAGTCATTTGGTCAGGGTGTTAGTGTTACTGCATCACTTTAGGTAACCCCAGCTCTACGTTAGTGGAAAAACGACGTGTTTTTTGTTAATAGATTTAGTGCGGTAAACAACTTTGAGCCGTGCTAATGAGCTTTAGCTCAACTGGCACTTCCTCCTCCCATAATAATGGGATGGAGGGTGAGGTCATGTGTTCAAAACCCACTAGGTGTGTGTAACTTACCAACTAAAAAAAAAAACTGTAGAGGGGGGTAGTGGTCATTTGTTTCAAAACATGGCAACACTGTATCAGAAGATGACATGCATATGCACGATCTAGTGCCTCTTACACAAGTTTAGTTCTAGGATTGTAAAACTATGCAGTCAAGTGCTAGAATATATACTACCCTGTTTGTGATGGTCTTACTATGAAAAATTTTGTCTGTTTTTTGAAATTTGTCGTTTTGTCTAGTATTTGATGTGCTATCTATATTTGGTGTCTTCAATGTGTAGACTATAGCCATAGAAACAGTCTGATTTGGGTATCTTGCATGTTTTGAAGCATCTGTGTTGCAAGGAACTGATGAATAGTTTGAAATCTCAACAATTGGAGAATTATTTCTGTTAGTAATTTTGTTTGGCTGAGGGGATTTTCCCTTGGATATAATTGCACAACTTTTCTAGTTTCTATTGTGGTAGTAATAAGTTAGTTAGTTTAATTCAGTGGATTGGCTTTTGTCATTTACTTTGTAATATGTTATTGAGATATTAATATCTGATTATGCCATGATATTGCTGCAGATGACTTGATACTTAAATGTGAATATTAGTACCTTCACTTAATTGGCTGTAAAATGAATTATAATTGAAGCCTCAGTTGTGTAAGCTTAGGCCAGTTATGGTTCATGGATATGTAATATTGTGTGAAGTAATCCTGCTGGACATGTCCTGACGAGGCATGAGTTGGACAAAGCTGCTTTGGAGATATAACAATTACATGTGTTTGAACAAGAGTGAAACCTTGAGGGGTTGGCCTAATGGTTCCTAAGACCTCATGAGATCCTTGAGATCCTGGGTTTAAAACCTCTAGTCAGCATCTTAGGATCATCCCTATGGAATTCCTCCCTATAATTACCTGGTGTGTATGGGACCTGGATTTCACACAGCAGGGAAAATAGTCAGGTGCTCAAAGAGCTTTGGAGACCTTCGCAAAAAATAAAAAGAAGAGAAAATAAAAAAGAAGTGTGTGATTGACTTTGCATTCATTTGATCTTTGTGGTTGTGCCTTGCTAACCTCTAACCTAATTAACTAAGTTCATAGATAGCCTAGTAACTATATTACATGTTTCACTCAACCACTCTACAAAAGATATGGTATAACCGAATGCTTGAACAATTTAGATGTTTGGCTTTCATCTCAGGCTTTGGTTTGCTTGGATTTTACTCCACTAATCGATTCCCTCATACTATGATATATCATAATCTTATCACTTCCAATTCACATTGTATGGATGACTTTTTTAATGGTATTTCCTGACTTAAATGTTGTTTTGGTTCAGTTCTATAATGCTCCCACCAATGAATTTCAAGCAAAGCTTGTACTGAAGCCCTTAGCACCTGACCGGAGGTGGAAGTTTATGTATGAGCCTATTCATCAAGATGTACGCCTTCTTTCCAAAAAGATTCCCGTAACCAAATTTCTAAATCTCCAGGTTTGATGCTTTTACATACCTTTTTCTGTATACAAAGAATATAAATGTATATACATACACACACACACATAGTGAGAGAGAGAGGCATGACTCAAGGTAGTTGGCTTTAGTTGTATTTGGGCTTTCACACAAAGTGCAGGAAATATAGTATTTTGCACGCATGGGCCAAGTAGTATTTTGTATTTTGTCATATTAGTGTGTGTGCACATGCTTATGGCACTATAGATGGCTTTAGTTGTATTTGGACTTTCACACACAAAGTGCTGGAAATATACAGGTTGGTATAGGCCACAATTTTCAGTTAAATGCAACTGGTTGGAAATGGAAGCTTACTACTTGTTTCGGTGGAGATGGCATATCTCGGATTCAGAATAAAACATCAGTTGGCTTGTTTCCTGGCATGGATTTCCGTTTTGGGTGGAGGGCTGATTATGTTCTTCCAGAAATTACTGGGTAACTGCTCAATGTTCTACACATTTACTATTGAAGTAAATATGAGAACTTCTGGAATTTATGATAGTTCAGCATTAGTAACACTTTTATGTTCAATGACGTGCTTTATCTTAGATTTTTATCTTTATTTTAAAAGTGCTATATCTTGCTAACATGTAGTACAGTAGTATTGACCTAATAGTTTGTTAGGAATACATGCAATATTGCTATTCATCAGTTCATTCAATTATTTTTTTGTTTACACTGACAGTCTGTCATTGTTGAAACCTTGAATTTAATAGGGCTCTTGGTACTAGTGAACCATTGTTCAACATGAACTCTGGACGGTTGCAAGCTTCACTTGATAGAGTCGAGGCCATAGTAACCCACAGTGATGCAGAATATTGATCAAGTCAAAAAAAAAACCAGGTATACTTGCTGTTAACTTTGTGGAGACAACTATTAAGATATTAGCTTTAAGTATCACCAATACATAGGGAATGGGTGTATTTGGAAAACAGAACATGAAAGGCTTTTATTTTCAATTTCAGAGCATCTCTTTTTTTGGGCGAAACAAATTGAAAAAAATCATAGTATTTAAAATGGATGAACTTTTTATTTTAACTTCTAGTAGATGAGTATGTTTTACATGACGCTTTTTGTACCATGTGGTTTCCAAGGTTTCATTTATTGTAATTGTTTGATGTATATACTTTTTCCATTATGTATTCCAGTTCCAGATGCTCTTGGTATTGGTTTCATTTGAAGGGTCTTTTTCCCTCCAGTGCTTCTGTACACTAGAGGTGACTTGGGCACAACATGTGTCCTAAAATGACCACGTGTCGGCCTATTGTCCTGTCTAGTGCACGAGAGCATTAGACAGAAGCTTTACCCCCATTTGAAAATTTCCACAGTTACTTTTTCATTTATTATTATTATTATAATTATTATTTACGTGAACTTCACATGCAACAGAAGCAGCAGGAAATTCATGAAAAGGATGCCAAGAGGCCCAAGACTTCCGCATTGCCGAAAAAGGAGATATGATCATTACTTGGTTAGTTGTTCAAATGTTATGCAAGGGTCCAGTATTGAATTGTATAGCCTTAGGCTGGCGGGGATGCATAGTTACTTTAAGTTGAGAGATTCTTTCAATGTAAAACAAGTTGGTTTATGTGTGCGTTTGGATTGGGATGGAAAATTAAAATTATTTTACTATTCAACTTATTTTTGGTACTATTCATGGGCTCCACTGCACTTTTTGGTACTATTTATGGGTCTCACTGTATTATTTCAACTAACTTTTACCTTTATCTACAATACTTTCAGCAATAAGTTTTCAGTTTCAGCAAAATAAGCGGCATCCAAACACATCCTATGTAACTGGCTTCAACGTACTTATGGTCTCTCCTGGCCTTTTAAAGACAATCCACTTATGGTCTCTCCTTATCTTTTTAAAGACAACAATCCAATGAAATTCGCAAGTGATGGTTGTTAATTCTTATTCATTTCATTCCATATTAAAATGATATGTTTTCGATGAGGACCATCATCTTTTCATTGTTTTGTATTGGTAATTTTCTTGTGAGCATTTGCACGATTAGATGGAGAAGTTAGACATACGGAAAGAAAAAATGAATGAAACAGAGAAAAACAAACCTAAAGCCTTTTTAGTGGTGAAGTCTTGGTGCGATAGTGTAAGTGTTTTGTACCAAAAAAATGATATAGTGAGGGTTTGAGTCTGGAAATCAGCCTCTCTAATATATTGGGGGGAGCACTACCTACCATGACCTTTCTTAGATCCCACAAAAGTGGGAGCTATACTTGGGGGGAGCATTGCTTACTATGACCTTTCTTAAATCTCACAAAAGTAGGAGCTTTGTGCTCTAAATACGACCTTTAAAAACAAATCTCTATTTTCAAAATGTTTATTTATTTATTTACAAAGCATAACCCACAAATTACCTAGCCATTCTTATGTCGTAGTAAACTAAAAACATTTGACATGATTATGATCATGTTTTCCAGTTCACAATGGACAAACTGTTCTCCCAAATTGAGTTAGAAGAATTTCCTCAAATCTATTGCATTGTATTTTAGAAGACTATTCATTCTCAAAAAAAAAAAAGTGTTTTAAATCACATTATTCATTAAATTATTTAAAAGGGAAAGTCACATCATATGAATATTAAGTAGGTCATTCAAACTAAAAATAAATGTGAATAGTCTTGTGAGTTATTAACTAGAGTCCCTTTAAGAATTGGTTATTTATGTTAGCGTATTTGCATAGTACTTATCAAAAGATATGATTTTTGATAACTTTGTGTTAAATGTATTACAAAAAACAAAAAAATTAGTTTATTTCAAAAAAATTTAAAAATTAGATTATTTGCAAAAAAGCTTTAAGATAAAATGCAAAATCATTTTTAGTAATTTTTAATTTTTTTTAATTACTGAAAATATATACTTACTAAATATGTATAATATAACTTATATGGTATTAGGTGCAGTACGCTGTGGTTTTTTGGAAACAAAATCAGCACCTTTACTTGCAGGTGTATATTTTGCACCTCCACTATGGCCGGCAGTGCAGTGACCGCATTTGGCAGTTGGTTTTGGTCGATTTAGGTGTAGTTGGAGTGATTTTTTTATACAGCCCTAAGTAGAATTTCATTTTTTGTCCAAATTATTTTTTTAACTAAATATTCCAATAAAAATATGCTCTACCAAATGAGCATTATTATATATTATGGATCTGCGAGATGATTTACTCAATAATCAACTTTCATATCATGATGAACCAAACTGATCCTGGGGATGACATTTTACTTTTCTTGTTCTTTGGGAAATATTTTACAATAAAACAGCTGGAATCATTTTGTTACTATCAGTTTTACAGGCCTGTAGGCTTTTTTGAACTTGAAAACACCATCAAAATCCACAACATGTTTGAAAGTTGAAACCCAGAGGAGGGAATATTACATGGGAGTTGGGACCGTGGGACCTCTCTTACCTAGCCGTTGTAGCCTCCAACGGCATAATCCCATTCCATTCATTCCAACCCCTGCCTTTATAAATTCAAAATCTCCATTGCATCTCAGAACCCAATTAAAAATGGCTTCCTCTAAGCTTAGAAGCTCATGTTCCTTTCCAAATCTTGTCCTCTCATGCTTGAATTTCACTCTCTTTATCCTTTCCTCAGCTTCTCTTGCTCCCATTATTCTACTGAGAATGCCTCCAACTTCTATGGGTATGGCTTTCCTCATGGTCTCTTGTGTTTCATTGCTCTCCTCCTTTGTGGGCTTCTACTCTCAGCTCACCCACTTCTGTTTCATAACCCACATGTCACTTCTCCTTGGCTCGGCAATTGGGCAATTGCTTAGCATATTGGCCTTGTTTACAAAAGAGCAATCCAGCCTTTCCTTGCTCAAGTCCACAAGGGACCCCAAAGAGGCAAAGCTTTTGGTGAGGTTGGAATGTGGGGTTCTGATGGCAATGTTTCTAATGCAGTTGGTGGTGTTGGTACTGAGCTGTGCAGTGCACAGCTGTTGGCTGAGAGAATATGAGGGACTAGAAGCTGAAAGAGAGGCAATGGCAAGGAAGAGGAGTAGGAGGATAGCTAAAGTACAAGAGGAATCCATGGCTAATGTAGCCAAGATTTCAGATGTTAAAGCCAAGGAATTGGATGACAAAATGAAGAGCAAGTATGGGCAGTGGGTAAAGACTGATTTTGAAGGCTAAGGCTTAGGCACTTTCTTGGCTGCTTGTTCATTATCAATGTTTAAATGGGTTTATATATGTATAATAGAGCGTTTCTCACTGTCTGTTACTGTTTCTGAATCCTGGTTTCACTATTGGTGTGGCCATTGAGCGTGAAGTAGTGTGGGATCTATAGGCGGTTCTTTTGGTTTGTGTGGCAGTAATGTAGTATTGTGCCTATTGCCTTGTGAAAGTTTTAACGATTCTCTGGTACTCTCCACTCTGTGTGTGACTAGTAACCTTATACAAATCCAGAATCTGCTCTCTCTCTCTCTCTCTCTCTCTTAAATAATTAGAAGAAGGTGATGAGTGAATCCCTCACTAATCGCTTTCATATTAAAAGAATGCCATTTTACAAAAAATTTCCCCTCTAGCCTAGAAAATTAAAAGCAGAGAATCGAGTTCATAGGTGTAAATTCCAAACCAACCTCAAAATACAAATAAAATATTCATTAAGTGTTCCATATTCCAATTCCTTTAGATAACAAGGTCATGGCATAATAGCTGGCAGTAAATATTGTACACTTGTACACACAAATATCCATAATTTTTACATTTGATGCTTACATCTTTTAAGCATGCCCCACATTTAATATGTGAAATTAGTAATCAATATCCTATGTGCTTTAACAAATTATTAAGGATCAAATTGTGGGAAACATTTTCAAAAAACTTAAGAATATCCATGTTACTTCTAATTATTTGGTACCCGCACAATTAACTAATAATAATGATAGTCCACAATGGAGAGACAACATGTCTCCCCGCCGTTAATCAAGCCATGCTATCCATTGGCTTTAGGTTCAGATAAGGCAACCAACATTAAATAATACATCAAATAAATAAGGCCTTGTTTGGATGGTGGAAAGACTATCACTCATCACTCCAATCTCATAACTTAGACTCAGTTTCTATAACTCATATCTCTATCTCTATTTTTTCACTCACTCAAATTAATACTTCTTGTTTTTTATTTTGTTTTCTATAACTCAAAATTTTGCACAAGGTGGTGGACCCATTTACTATGCTAAATCAGAATGGTTCCTTCTCTATCTTTCTTCTTCTATTATTTTTTTTTTTTTTTTTTCAGGCCTCTTCTATTTCACGCCTCTCTTCCACTATGGAATGGTAACAAGAAGTCGAAACTCAAAACCATAGCTAAAACTCAATACCACACTATGCCCAGCAGAAACTCAATGCCATAACTAAAACAAGAATCACAATACCCACATATTTTTCAGTAATGTGAATGAGATAGCAAAAACAAAATCGAGAGAGCACACAAAACCCAACAACCACCGAGGAGTACACCACCATAAACAACCCACAAACCCAACGCCACCATAAACAACCCATAAACCCACCGATCTCAACCCATAAACCCACCAAGAAAAGGATCTGTAAAGAAGAAAGAATAAGAAAAAAAATTATGTAATGAGAATGACGAAAAGGAAGGGAAAAAAGAAGAAGAAGAAAGAAGGTAAAACTCATCTGCTTCTTGGTGTTAACTGCTAACAAAGAGGAGAGAGAAAAAAAAATGGAGAATGACCAGTGAGTGAGAGAAGTAAAGTCTGACTTGAGCAGGTATAGTGGGTCCCAACACTTTATTTTTTTACAACTTTGCCATTGAACTCAGTTTTCAGTCACTTAAAAACATCTTAAATGTGTTTTTAGTTTTCATCACTATGAGTGCGCTTGAGAAGCACGTTTTGCACTTTCCACGTATGCGTTTTCACGTTTTTCCTTCTTTTCTTTTTTTAGCTGTGATTTTTTAGTTTTCTTCAGTGCACAGTACACACCAGTGTATCTTGTGCACTATTTACGGGACTCACAAACTTCACTTTTTAACAACTTTTTCATTAAAAATGGATCTCACAATACTATTCACATATTTAAAAATTATTTTGCTACAGTGTTTTCAATTTTCAGCAAAATAAGCTGTATCCAAACGGACCCTATAACTCAAATTTTTAGAGTTTTAAGTGATGAAAACATTACTCAAAAATCTTCCAAATAAAGGTTCTTCTGTGGGTCCAACATATTTTGAGTTATGGATAATGAAAACTGAGTTATATCACTCAGTTTTCACAAAATCCAAACAGCCCCTTAGCAACGCCATCTATTAGTTTGTTTAAGGTTCAAATTCTTCAATAAGGGATGAATGATTTGAACCTTAAACTTTTATGCTAGAGACACTAAGGCAGCATTTAAATTCCAAGGAATATGATGCTCGGCAATTTGAATACTAGGGAATGAAACTATTTTTATATTTTGCCAAAAAATCCTTTGGATAGTATCAATTCTTTTTTTTCCCCTCCAAATGTATTATAAAAAATATATATAAACTATAAATCATGAAAAATTCAATAAAATTATAGTAAAATATTTTTAATTGACATGTATAATACAAAATAATTATTTAAATTGTCAATAATTATATTTTATTTTTATTTTATATCTATGGGTTAAAGAGTAGAGAGGACCAGAGGAATCGGTAAAATTGTTAGTTTATAAAAAATAAAAATAAAAAATTTCAAACACAGGGAATGTGGATACTCACCTTTTTCAAAGAGAATCCACATTTCTACCCAAAGGGGGTTGAGTAGAAATCCAGATTCTCAAGCATTTGATTCCTTTGTGTGATTTGCAATCAAACGTGAGAATGTTTCAACATTCTTGAGAATCCTAAAAGATTGCCCCATACCAAACGTCATCAAAGATGTGTTAATTGAATCACAAAACTCAATAATTCAACGAATATAAAGTAGAATATCATATAAAAACCGTGGTATCCATAAATGTAAGAATAAATTTTTTTTTTGATTAACTTTAAACTTCTTTTTTTGGAGAAACATGATTAACTTTAAACTTAAAAATTAAGATTCAATATTTACATCCAATAGTTTTTGAAACAGATTGACATATCCACCCCATTAGTATGGGGACAAAGTGTTCATCCAAATCAAATCTATTAAGTTGTGGTTTATAAAACCATTTACGCGTATTAAATTATATGATTCATTAAATCATATAACAAGTCACATAACTATTAAATAAGCATTATTATTAAAAGTACAATGGATAATATTTTAAGTTAACACATAGTGAGTGAGATGAAAATTTTGTTCTACTAACTAATATATAAAGTTCAAATTGATTAATAAATTATTAATTGTATCAATTCAGTCTTTCAACTTTCATATCAAGTCCTTTCTCAAAAAAAAAAAACTTTCATATCAAGTCAATGTCATCCTTGATTTTTTATTTTATTTTTACGGAATCAATACTAGAAGTTGATTCTATTTTGAAGTTTTAACATGTTCAATAATAAGCTTTTAATTTATGTTCCATTTACTAGATCAGCTAATTTTGATAGAATTTATATGGAGACAATAAGATATTATCGGATTAAATTAACTTGGTTTTGAAAGTTAAGAAATTAAATTGACAAAATTAATAACTGACAAACTAAATTAAATTTTATTTAATAAAAGGAATTTTTTTTGGTGCTAAAAATTCAATAATAGGATTAAATTAATAATTTAACTTATAAACTTCCCTTCTTTGGGAGAATGATTGATTTAAGATAAAGTGAATATCTTGAGGTGGGTTACATAAAAATGAAAATTAGTGTCGGGGGGGCTGTTAAGGATCTACAAGTTGTCTGACAATGAAACCCAAAAGCATTGCATGACAGCCGCTAGCTGCTGGTTTCTACACCAATCTGTGTGTGTGTTCGCTCCAAAGCCACCAGTAAGTTGTAGTTGTAGTTGTAGTTGTTGATGCCTTCACTTGTTCTCACTCTCTTTTCATGTCATGTGGCAAGTGCTGATTTGCTGTTCCCAGATGACAGTACGTAGGACTTATCCAATGATTTTCGCACTTCTGGAATTTGGATAGGAGTGGCAGGAAGGACACACCTAATTTTGACTTAATAAGCTTTTCCTATTTCTTATCCTAACTAACTACTCATATCATATGCTATTTTACTCGTATCAAATGTTACATTAACCAAGCTTGTCAATATTTGTGGTTTCAATTAGCTCAATTGATAAAATGTTTGATGGTTAAATAAAATATTTGAGATTCAATCTCCGCCTACACTAAAAACTAATTGATGTCTTAGTCTGATGATAAAAAGCTATCATTAGGAGCGAATATCATAAGTTGAAACTCTCTCAAAGCATAAAGGTTTGTTAATGAGAGGATTATCTTCTCTGAATTAGAATTTTATGTGGTTCAAAAATACCCTTATACCCTAAGTGTTTAAGCACTGGCAAAATTTGGGACAATTACGTAAAATAAACCCTAACCCCACTACACCACTTTCAATTTTCAAATACGCATTAAAATCTATAAATAAATAAATAAAAATGTTTAAAAAAAATTTTACATAATAATCCGTTCCAATTCAATGTCTTTGTTCAATTTAAATTCAAATACTTTTCTTAAAAAAATAAAAAATAAAAATTCAAACACTAGGCCTTACCCTACTGTTTCTTAAAAAAAAAAAAAAAAAAGCTTTTAGCCTTATCCTTATCTCAATCTTTTCTCCATATCTCTATATAAAAGTAGATTCCTATTCGGCTATTCTCATTAAAAAAAAAAAAAAAAAAGAAAGTAAATTCCTACAATCCAACACACACATATTGATTGCCTTTTAATTGAATTCAAATTTTTAATCCCTTGTCTAAAAAAAAAAAAAAAAAAACTCAAACAGAAACACATGTTAAAATATATATATATATATATATATATATATATATATATACACAGCTCCCTAACTTCTTTAGCCTATTTTATTTAAATTCAAATTTCTTAATCCCCTATCTGATCCAAAAAAATAAAAACCTATCAGCTATGAACTTTAAAATCTTTGCACTATTTGTATATATTTCACATTTCACTTTTTACTTTCTTTGCACAAAGACTTTGATTTCCCTAATTTCTTTTTTCAGTTCATCACCATCTCTTCATTGCGAAAGGTACATTTCCTTTGATATTGTTTTAATTATTACTTTGTATTTTTCATTGTATTTTCCTTTTCTTTGAACTAATTGATTTAATATCCTGTCATCTATTTCTGTCTCATAACTTTTATCTATCTTTTTTAGGTTCTTCTCACAACTCTATTGATTTCCTCTAATTTTATCTTACTATAAACCATCTCCTCTTTGAGAAAAGGCTTTTTTTTTTTTTTTTTTTTTTTACTTTTTAAACATTCATCACTCCCCAAGAATTTTGGTAAAAAGTTTAGAAGAGTTTCTGAACACACGTAACACGCATTCATAGATGCTAGTATCATATACTATATTACTCATATGAAATGTTACATTAACCAGGTTTGTCAATTTTTATTTTTTTTGTGTGTGTTTATAATCGTTCTCATCCATGAATGTCCAAAACCCACTTCGTGTTCGTGATCCTGCCACATCACCATCTCATATTGCGTCCCATATTGATATGGAAAAAAAAATAGTAACAGAGTAACAGTTATATAAGGGAAAAAACGAAACAAACCACCATGCCCAAGACGCATATAAAGCCATTTTGGCATAATTTTCCTCATAATCATTTTTTTTTTTTATAAAAACTATATGATAATTAGAATAAATCATATTCTTAAATTATCTATAATACATTAAAGTAAATTCTTACGAACTAATATAAAAAGAGCAATCTTTGTGTTAAAACCACTTTTCCATCTTCCTTGTATGTGTTTGTTTCTCAAAAAAAATATAAAAAGAGCAATGTTGGAAGAGTAATTATTGAGTACTCCAAGAGTACTACAAATGTGTACTCTCCACTCTCACATAATTGTAGATTCTACTAATTAAATTCATAGTGGGACTTACAATTCATGTGAGAGTGAGTAATACGCATTTATGATACTTCCGGAGTATTCAATAATTTTCCATGTTAGAGACATAATTATTTCAAATACTTGTTTAGGTAATAAATGATAGGTTATGACTGTAATTGTAGGGATAAGGATTGTTTGGAGCTATTTGATTAAATCCTACTCTATATAGTTTATAAAATTCCATCTATCTATTTAAAAGAGTGGATTAGATTTTGTAATGTCATCAATATTTAAACAAACATTAATTATTTTTCTTTTACTATCTATTTAAATTATTGATAATGTCAAAATTCTATCAATTCTTTTCAAAATAGATGAACAAGATTTTTGGAACTGAATAGTGTTACTCTAAAAACTCTAGATAATCTAACATGTGATTAGATAGCAATATCACTTTTATATAGCCCATGTTTTATGAGAAAGAAATATGACATAAGTATTGATGGGATAGTAAAAAAATTACAACTCATATTCGTCCATATGGATCTTTCCTACATCTCTTTAGTAAGTGTGTGTCTCCCTAGGAAAGGGAGGTGTAGCCATCTTTTCTCATTATTTGTTGCTCCTTTCTATAGAGATCCATCATTGCTCTCCGTCTTTTACTCTTATGCATGTTTGTTGTGTGTCATTTTTTCCTTGTTTTTGAATCCTTTTGTTGACCTTTGGTCCTTAGTTTCTCTGCTTCAAGCCAAACATACATTTTCCTCTACCATCCCTTTCTCCTCTCTTTTTGCTCCCTTTCTTTATTCCTGTCTTCTACTACTTCTATTTTGTTCTCTTTCCCTCTTTCCTCTCTTTTCTCCTTGCTTCCCCAATCACCATTTGATCCTTTTACTTTGTTTTTTCTTTTCCTATATTCTCCCTTTTCTTCGTTGTTCGCTATCTAATCTAGTGGACCCTTGGTTGTCTCTGTGCTCTGTTACCTTTTCCTAGTGAGTGCATGCATCCAGTGGCGGCTCCAGGAATTTTTTTCAGGATGTTCCTCAACAAGCATAAATTACACAATATTATAAATAAAAAATTGTATTTTGATAATAACAACAATAAAAAAGCACGCAAATACGTAAAGTTTACAATTGCCTTTTACGTGATTTTCTTATCAAATATTTGTCCATAATTCTAGCAAAAGAATAAACAATAAACTATAAGTTCATTTGAAATATTAATAAAATTATTAATTATTGTTGTTTCGTTGTTTCATTAATTTTTTTGTCTTTTATAAACTATAATTTGTTATATTGTTGTTTCATTAATTATAAAATTATTAATTGTTGTTTAGCCTAACATAATTTAATTTGTTTGTCTTTTATAATGTATTGGTTAATTAAATTATTAATTATTGTTTATTAGTTGCTTCTCCCAATTAATTATTGATCAATTAAATTATTGTTTATACTTATGTATTAATTAAATTAATATTTTTATATTATAATATATTTCATTTAAAATATATTTTTGGTGAATTTCTTGCTCATTTGTGATATTTTCATCTAAATTTTGTGTTATATTTTATTTATTACTAATAACAAATTATCCATTGATCATTTTTGTGACTCAATTAGTTTTTCCTCTTTTTTTCTTTTTAAAAATTTTTCATATCCAGATGCATATTTTATAGTAGACACTTCTAATCAAACAATATATTTATAAAGACTAAAATAAAAAATAACTTTTAGTGGAGCAAATGAGAAATAAAACCTGATTTATATAAAAAGTATTGTTGTAGTTTTACCAAATAATAACAAGTTTTTAGAAATCTCAAACTGCATAAATAAAAATTTATTCATTATATTACCAATAACTAAAAAATATATATATATATATATAAACACAAGATTTAAAAAAAAATTAAACGTGTGTTCATCCTTGTAGGCCTTCGCAACCACCAGTAGCCCACCGAAACCGAAGCATTCAGCCTACTGATTCCGTGCAGCATCAAGTATCACTTTTATTTATTGAATAAAAATTTCTTGTTTCTCTTTTAGAGTTCTATTTTATGCTCCACAAACTTAATATGTCATGCATCATGATTTTTTTTTTTTCATTTTTGAACTTTAGTTACTTTATTAAAAATAAAAAATAAAAGTTATGTTGCATTCTATGATTGGTAGAATATAAAATGAAAAATTAAGAAAAAAACTTTTATTTACATATTCGGCATAAAAATTAAGTTCAATAAAAGTATAGCTGTCTTTCAAAAAGTAAAGTTTTAAAAGAGTTGTACACAAGTGAAATAAGCTAAATAAACAACTTAATTTTTAAATAACCCTCATCCAAATCAACACTAAATTTAAAAGATAATTTTTATAACAAATACTTCGGACACAGCAAATTTTACAATTTGTTGAAATGACAAATTGTTTTACTACAATAACACTTCCATTGGGCCCATTAAACAAACATTACTTACATCATTTTTATCATACATCAATCATAATCTGTCATTTCAACCGATATAAAAAATGTAATGAGATTTATTGTGTCATTAGAAAGTATAGACTTGTAACGGAATTTTTATGAAAAATGTTATATTCATAATATTTTTATAATATTTTCACAACAAATATTAAGTAGCAGATTATTACTAGCTGTTACTAGTCGAAGAAAAAAAAAAGTAATTTTAGTAAAAGTAATTATTGTGAAAATGTATTGGGTAAATTAAGGGAGTGTTTGTTATTGTCACTGTTAATTAAATAATAATTTTTAATATTTAAACAATATTACACGTATTTTTATACATATTTTATATCACACGTTTTTCCACGTAACAACGTTATCATCGCTGTTAATCTCTTGCCGCCCCTGACATTTCTCAACTACCACTTGAGAAAAATAATAATAATAATAATAATATTTGTCTTTGAGGTCATATCGTCTTTGACAGGGCGGTTATGACGGGTATTTGCGCACCATGTTTTTCCGTCTATAAAATCAGCTTCATCTAAAATTCTATTCTATTCCATAAAATAGGCACCGTTTATTGCAGGGCGGCTCAAACAGACGCAGACACAAACAAACACAGACTCACCCTTTTGCTTTTCTAGCAATCGCTGTGTGTGTGTGTGTGTTCCCTTCAACAAAATTCTGGAAACCAAGCAGATATGTCCTCCTCCACCAACGCGATTTCGATTCACAGACCCGAACTCTTGAGGTTTCCCCACGATGCTGCAGCTGTTGTTGCAGCAAATCATACTAAATTTCAAAGGGTCACAACAGCTTCTCGGACAATGTGAGTTTGTTTTTTTTTTTATGAACAGAACAACCCATATATGTGTTAATTAGTTTTAATGTTTTTGGTGACAATGACTCTGACTGGCACTGAAACTGACACAGGGCAATGGATTCTAAAAAATCATCATCTTTTGGTAATTATACGAGCAAGAAGAATAAGAAGGAAGAGCTGTCCATTATTCCTCACTTGGAATCATCATCTTCATCCTCCGATTTCCGATTCGACCGCCTGCAGCCGTCGGATCAAGAATTGGGTACAGATCGAAAAAGGCTTGAGTTTGGACACTACGTGGCGCGACAGGCCTTTCTTGATGAAGAGTTTTGGGTATTTATCTTCTTCTTTATTTTCTTTCTTTGACACCACTTTTTTTTTTTTTTTATTAGGCACAAATTTTGTGGGAAAAAAAAATCTGCATTTATTGTGTGTGTTTTTTTAAAACTTTTTCTATTTTTATTATTATGCGGTAGACAGCGGCATGGCTAAGAGCAGAGAGTCATTGGGAAAATAGAGCTAACGAACGGTATGCTTCTGCTTCTGTATGTGTAATTTTGTCCTTGCTTTTTTCTTTTTCTTAGTGACCTTTGGCTACAAATTAAGGGAGGGAGGGATTTAACAATTTGATTTTGTCTTGACTTTTTTTTTAATCTTCTTTCTTTCTTGTTTACAATAAGTGAATTGGAACAAACAAACAGTATGATTTGAACCCCAATTCTTCTTGTGGAAAAAGAACTATATATACAATAATGCCACTGAGACTCAAGCCTCTTGTCAATTGTCAACACTTTGGAACAAAGGAAAGAAAGATTCTCATTAGATAGGCCAAATGGGTTATTGAAAGTAACATTATAATATGTTCATTTTTTTTTTTTTTTTAAATCACAAGCATAAGACGAGAAAAAGACTGCCAATTTTTGGAGAAACTGACAAGTGTGGCTGATGGAGAAAACAAAGATATAAAGGATTAGGAATGGTTTTTAGATATGTTTAAGCCTCCAAAGTTTATTTGTTTTTTTTAACTCTGAAAATGGTGGCCTATTTGGCATGTTTGTAGCGTCTTATGAGGATAATTGTATTTTGGCATGTTTGAGAATGACCGCTAATTCTTGCTATGCTTGATTAACACAGATATGTAGATAACTTCAAAAGGAAATTTGCTGACCAGGTAGGACTTAATGTCTTCATATTTTTTTAGTTCATATGTATATGTGGAATATATTTGTTGCATGAATTTCTGAGTTAGTACCTCTTGTTTCTATAGGAGTTTAATGCCATAAAAAGGCGCAGTAGAGGCCAAATTGGGCAGAAATGCACCTGTATTGTCACGGTATGAAACCAATCCACTAAGTTCGTCATCATACCCTTTCATTTGATTTAGTTCGAATATTGGTTAAAACCCATTGGTTAGGGTGAGTTTAATTGGATAATAGAACTTCTCCTTATTATGCTGGGAAAAAGGGATTATTGAATCATTGGTTGCTTGATCTAATCAAAGCTTCTGATAGTGTTCTGGTATATAATTTATCAGGTTATGAAGGAAGTGAAGAATGTAAAACGCACTGTAATTAAAAGTGTAGTTGGAACCCTTGATTTGAGCATCCGGTATATGTTGCATGGAGAGACTGTTCCTGGGGTACAATAGTTTTTTGTTTACATTTGCAGCTTTTATGTGTTGTCTGTCTAATCCAGTTCTTTGGCTAACTTGAACCTGGCAATGAAATTAATTGCTATCGCAGGAAAGGGTGAGAACTCCTCTCTTCTGCAGCATCAACAGAACAGACCCAAATAAATATGGTTATATTGCAAACTTATGTGTGATCAAATCAGCACGTCGTCGGGGTATTGCAAGCAACATGTTACATTTTGCTGTTGAATCAGCCAAATCTGAGAGTGAGTCAAAACATTCATCTTTCCTTTACAATATAAAACTTATATAACTGTCTGATATAGAGTGTTAAGAAAAATTTCTCTTCTGATCTGTTCTTCTATGGCAGGCGTGGAACAGGTATATGTGCATGTGCATAGAAGCAACATACCTGCTCTGGAACTTTACCAAAAGATGGGCTTTGAGGTAATGTGGATGATTACATGTATTCTACTTCTAGCTTCTTCTTTTTTGGGCTTTTTCTTTTTATAGCCGAAGGGCTGATAGAGCTTTTGCATTCTTGACTAGATTGTGGAAGAGGCAAGCTCTCAATTGGTAGAAGACCAAACTTACTTGCTTTGTTTGAAGACATAGAAATTCATTCAACACAAACTATTCCTTTTTTTTTTTTTTTTGTTCGATGACAAAGAGTCAATGTACACACAGATTGTAGAATTCTTGATGTTAATAGGCAATCCTTAATTGAGATGGTGATTTCCAAGTTCCTGTAAGAATTACTTATTAGTCATCATAGCCTGCAAACCCACTATAACAATATTACTTCAAAGGTAATGAATATATTACAAAATTGTAGGCTCTCTGCTTTGAAAGGGTATCGTTCTTTCTTTTTTCCCTAGTCCATAGTAAAACCTGACATGAATTCATCTTTTGAAATTAAGGGATGATAATAACAATTCCTTTGTGGTGAACAAAGAAGTGTAATACTTTTAACTAAACTGATAAGGCAGTCTAATGTGCGCAGCCCATCAGCAGGGTATGTGGCGCTAGAAGAATAACCTGTTATAGAACAAAAGGAAAGTCGACCAAAGAAATAAAAATGGATTTTACATGTCAAGAAAATCAGTCTCACCCCATACAACAGGAACTACAATATATAAACAATTTGTGAAGCAGAAGCAGCAGTAGAATGTGAAATTAAGTGGGAGGAGAGTGCATGGAAAATCTGAGAATGGTAAAACACTGTCCAAACAAACTCTCTATGATATTTAACAAAAATGTGTTGCTTTACAAAATCTAATTTTTTTTTTTTTTTTAAATATGTATTTCTAAAACGACATGCAGTTCTAAACAGATGGAACTTCATTTTCCTGTAGACATGAAGTCCATTTCACTAGGACTTTATGATGTTACAAATCATAATCATAACCTAAAATTCAGCAAAATAATAATAATCTTAACCTAAAGTTAACAGAAGGTACTTTAAACCTTCTTGGTAGAAAGAGGGGACTTATTTATTATAGTAAGAGTCTAGTACAGTTCTCTCCATTAACCACCCCAGATGGGTGTCTAGAAACAAAAGGGTCCATATGGCATTCCTTGGGGGCACCAACTTGCAAAAGGTCCCATACATATCTGCAATATACAAGAGCTGGACAGTGGTTGTATTCTTCAAGTCGGCTCCGTTGCTCCCTTCCGCCCTTGATGAGTCCATCCGCTACTCCATTAGTCTTTCGGAAAACGTGACGTTGAAGGATGGTCTACTCTCGATCCAAGAGGGTCCTGCAACCAAATATAAGAGAAGCCAAATGCAGCGCCATGACACCCAAAGACATTAGCCAGTTTATACAAGAGCAGAATCAATATCCAGATTTATAAATTTAAAGCCTAATTCCCATGCTATATGAAGCCCCCTCTAACTGCCCATAATTCTGCCGAATTATTAGTTGAATAACCAATGTGAAGAGAAAATCCTTTACCTCAAGATCACCCTATTTTGACACCTAATAAAAATGTTAAATATGATTATTACAAAAATTTGGGCTTAACAAAAATAAGAGTAATGCTACTACATACACAACATTTTCACGACAAATTATACGCAACAAGCTGTTATTGGTGGAAAAAGTGATGTCAGTATTGGGCCAAAATTAGAATCAGTAACAACTAAGCTAACCTTTTTTTTAATGGGAAGACTACATAAACTTTATTAATAATGGAAAGCAACAAATACATCATGGAGAAGAGTTTATTCAATAAAACAAGGATTCTCTTCAATCTATACAGAGAAGTTAGCAATGCCAAAGGCATGTTTTGCTAGTAAATGAGCGGGCCTATTCCCAATGCATTTTTGTAAAACTACTACTCTCTTCCTTTCAACTTAGAACTTTCAACTACCTCGTCTCTTGAATTTCTGTTCTCTTTCTTTTGAGCTCAATCTCATTCTTACTCTGATCCTCAGTCCCGCCAAAACCTCGTCTCCATAACCCTTAACACCTTCACCTTGGCCTCCAACTTAGCTCCCACCATGGACTATATATGCAGGAACATATTGCAACATGACCTTGGGCTTTTGAGCTTGGATCCCCAATTTATTTGTACTCTGCGTTGGGTTTATCTCACAATGGGAGGTCCAAGAAATGATTGTTAATGACACTGATGAAGTTTTGATGATATTTTGGCATTGAACTTCCTTAGTTACAGCTCTACTGTGAAGACTGCTATACAGCCGAGCTCCCTTTCTGGAATCCAAATAGGATTTCCTCCTCCTTACTTCTCTCGTGTTTTCTCTTCCCAATATTTCCAACTCCCAATACCTTCCTCTCCTCCCTTATTTATATCTTTCTCTCAGTGGGGTTGTCATGATGAGAGAATATTCCACATGTCAGTGGGTCCCTCCATATCATATCATTGATCAGAGGGAACCCACTTCTTGCTATTGACATAACTTCTTAGTAACTCGTGCCTAATGCCGGTTATTGCTCGGCGAGCGGATTCCCCTAAAGTATTACCTTTTGTTCACAGCATGTCTTGAGGTGCTTAATTATATGCTCAGCCAGCTCCGCCCAGTTTGGCTAAGTGGGCTGAAATGGGCCAAAACTATTCATTGAGTGGGCCTGCAATTCGGAGAGGGCCTGATGTTCTCCGTCCATACAATTATCATTTCAAACTCTCCTTTCACTCTTCCATTTGACAGTTCTCTTCCCAGATTGCGAATCCAAAAGCCTTTCAAGGTAGCTCCTTCAGGCAGGTTGACGTTCACCCCCGAAACTCGACAAAATCCAATTTTCTTTCCTTTACAGTTTACAGTACTCGCTAGCAATCACAATCTTTGCCTTTACCTAGTTCAAAACTCGAAGACCCTAATCCCACATTGTAATGGTATAGTAAAAGCTGAACCAAACCAATAATGTGGCTTCTCAGCTCAGGGGCCCTTCTTTTAAATTCCAAAGCTCAAACCTTATTCTTGTCCTTGTCCAGACCAAGCACATACCATACATATCCACAAGCTAGTAGCTAGGATAATTTTATCAAAGCTTGACACTACAAGACAAGACTCAAGAGCATTGGATATTGGGTTTGCATGGAAAGATTGGAGTCGGAGAATTAATAGACGTGTTTGGGCTCCATCTTCCATGTTATTATAACCCCGGCCCCCTTCTTTTACGTTTTCCCTCTAATTAATACTAATACATATATATAGGGCATATTAATTAGTGGTAATTGTTACAACAAAAGTAACGTTGAAAAATATTCACGTATAGTCATGAGGTTGATTAGTGATCACGAAGGTCAGTGGTGGTGGTAGATGTGTTGGGTTTTATTTATTTATTTTATGTAATAGAATAAGAAAAGCATAAAATTATAAATTAATTAAGTAGGTTGGATATGTGACAAGTTTTTATTAGTGAAGCATAGAGTGGAACGGAAAAAATGAGAAAGAAGATTTGAACTCATGATTTAAATAGCAAGGCAGTTCGTAAAGCTAATCTATAATTTAAGAAGAAAAAAATTAATACACGTAGAAAAACAAAACTGCATCCAGAATTTAAGAAACAACATTTTAACATACTTACTGATCTTCTATGATATTAAGTTTAATAAGTGTAATTAAGTGTTTAACATGAAAGTATGGCTTACAAGAAAGATTACGTTTAGTTTTAAAAAACAGCTAGCACACCGCTCAGGTTGAAACTTGAAATCGACATGTAGTTTACTTCAACAATGCGTGGCTTACTACTTCAACAATGACGTTTACTTCAACAATGCATGGCTTAATTAATAGCGTGGCTTTTTATATTTTTCTTAAAAGTTATGTCAAAATTTTCTTAATATAATTAATTAACAATTGCCCTAAGAATATCCGTTAATATGACCCTTTTAATAATGCAGTTCAAAAAGTGTAGCAAGGTTTACTTTTTTTCTTTTGGAGGATGGATGGGGGTCGTTGTAATCTCATCTCGTAACATTCAACTTTGTCCATCATTATTAATTAATAATTATCTCATATATATATATGCGCGTATGTGTGCGCGCATTCTCTCTCTCTCTCTGTTAACTCCTCCCCAACCATGGAGAGGGTCTTTATGGCCAGACCATCTGGGTATTTAGTTGATCTTAAAGATCAACTGTGGCATTTGATGCTCGCTGTTAAAGTTTTACTTTTACCATCAAAAATCTACTGAATAATCACATTCACCTACATCTATTGCTGTAAGGGACTTCCATGGTAGTAGGACCCAAAAATTGAAAAGTCCAGAGCCACATTAAAAAATTCACCATAAAACATGGAACGGCCATTCTGTCGTCCTATGACATTGACAGGACCCAATTGAGCTGAACTGTGACAGTATACTTTTCCGCTCTTCCCAGAGCCTCTCGCAAGAATGCCCCATAATAGTCCCTGCTTTTAGATGAGCTTTCTTCTCCCAACACGTTTTTCCAAACACTTGTGATGTAATTTGCACATTGGTTAATTTGTGATTGAATTATATTACTAACACGATGGAACTACCAATAGTACTTGTGAAAATTAAACAAATCTCCACCTAACACATCTACTGGTTGTGGCAAGTGTGTGCAAGAGTGTCTCCAAACTTTTTCTTAAACAAGATAGTCTCACAAGATAAGACAATTCATTGAAAGATCTCCAATCAAACTTCTTGTTATAAAAGTCTGTCCACAAGAATTGCTAAAGAAAGCATCTAACTGGAATCATGCGGATGATTACAAAATATCAACATTTGCAGTTAAGTTCAGTTACAGAGTACAATACTGTAATCAATTACAAAAGCAGGTAACAAGACTAGATAGGTACAGAGCAAAAAAGAGCACTGCTTAAGGAGTTTTCAACTCATATATGCTTTAACGTCTTGAGTAACCTTTGTTATTCTATGTCTCTAGCTGCTGTATGATGTTAGTTATGATATTATGTCTGATGATCCAAATTGAGATCAGATTCGAGAAGACAATGAGTAATAATGCACTGGACCTTCTTCATGATCAGGCACCTTGACATGTTCCAATACTGGACACATCTTCAAGCCAATGATTTGTACATCCGGATTCGAGTGGCCATCGAGAAAAACTTTTGTAATCTGGAAAAGGGAAAAAAAAAAAAAAAAAAAAAAAAAAAGGAGTTATCACATCTTGAAATCTATCTTCTTGTGAAATAATCTTAGATCCTATTAAATAAATTTTTGTAAATTTCAGAACAGGCCTCAGAGTGGATATAAAACTGATCATAATTTCAAAAACTCTGCATCTCTGTCCAGGATATGAGTCCAGAAATAGATACCTGAGTGCATCCAAAAAGTTTAAGCACCCTCAATGATAAGCAGTTGTCTACAATAAAACCCACAGCGTCATCTGTCAAATTTCGGCACCAAGATAGATCCAGAGTATGCAACCTTTTTGAACGCCTGCCAAGTGAAGCAGCTGTGTTGTAGCCAACCTGAATAACCACACAAGTCCCAGACAGAAATAAGAGAACATCATTTACGGTTAAATAGGCCTGGTTTCAACAGACCCATTCAACTGAAGGGCTGGAATTAAACAAAGTGGCAATGAAGTTATTATAACTCAAATTGGCCAAAGAGTGGCACATAAAGCAGGAAATTCAGGCACAAATCATTACTAAATACCAACACAAGCAGCAATCAGTTTTGCTTATGCAAAGCCTTGTATGAACCACAACATATTTGAATCAATTTTGAAGTACCTTTATGAGCATGCCCATATGTGAGGCGATGTGTGTGTGTGAGAGAGAGAGAGAGAGGTAAATGAATTACCTTCTTGACATTATTTAGTGAAAGCTCTTTCAACCAATCTCCAGAGGTTTCGAGGAATGCAGCAATAGCTTCATCACTGTCATGCAGAAAAAATTATTCAGTTGATTCATCACTGAGACGATGTCAAGCCTGTGCTCGGTGAGCATCTAACAATTTAATATCAAATCAACAGAACGATAACCAAAACAAGGTAAACTAGAAATCATTCAGGTGATTGGAGTACAAATATTAGGGTGTTTATAAGTACATAGGAGAAGATGCCCTGAAAGTAAAAAAAAAAAAAAAAAACAAAAACAAAACAAAACAGAACCTTCATACACCCTGTACCAGAAACAGCCTTCACACTCCAAAAATAATTTTTTGACTATACCTCAGGTCCTCAGCATTTTCAAAAACTTCTTTTATTCAGCCAAGCAGTGCCTAAAAGTAAATGTTCCACCATACAATATTTTTTCTCTAAACTTCACTTTCTAAGAAAAATTAAACCCAAGAAACCACGAATTTTAAAGAGAAAAAACCAGATTTTCATAATAATACAGAAAAATTTGGCTAATCAATTATGAAGTATGCTCCATGCAAATGAGAGTAAAGCTTGTATTTCCTACCACTTATAAATTTGAAAAATTGGAAGGCAAGGTCCTGTATGTATATATTTCTGGGATTATTCTCCCGTAGCAGACTTCTTTAAGCTTTAGCTTGCTCGCAGCAAGTTTTTTCACTTTTCCAGCTCCCCGATGCATTAGGGAAGCAATATACCACAAATATTAACAAATATAATTTTATTAACATCGCTAGTATCTAGGGATAACCAATCCATCGTGACGATGCATTACATTCTATTGTACAGGAAAAAGAAAGTGAAAATATTAACTTAAACTATAAAAGGTAAAAAACCTGAATGAATTGCGGCACAGTTTTAACTTTTGAATTGCGCGACAGCCATTTGCAAGATATCCAATAGCAAAATCTGTCAATTTGCTTAAGTTTACAAGATCAATCGCACATAATCCCGGACAGGTTTCAGAGATGACTTTAAAGGAAGAATCTGTCAATTTTCTGCACAAAATTGGAACACCCAGCAAAATTGAAGGAATAAGAGTCAAACATTTTCAGGTAACTAAATGAAAGAATGTTCATATCTAAAGGCATTAAAGATAATCAAGGAAATTTTGAATAGAAGCGTGTTAGAGAGACATACACACAATCAGCCAGAACAAGCTCCTTAATATTGTGACCACGAGCAGTCAAGAATTCCTTGAGAAAATCATCACCTACATTTTGAATACCTGCTAATGATAATACTTGTAGTTGTTCAAACTTCTTCAATGCCGGCAAGATAAGCATAGAATCGAGGCTTTGACAATCAGTAAGATTCAATTCTCTCAGAACTGATCCCAATGAATCAGCTAAAGTGTCAATACTGGAGGAGGTGAGAAGGGAACACTGGCTGAGATTTAATGATCTTAAAACAGAGGCAGAAGAAACAAGTTTACTTAGCCCATCGTCTGAAAGACGACATGCTCCACTGAGGGATAAAGTAGTTAATGCAGCCAAGCTATTTGATGACCGAGCTAAGGTAGAAGGTAATACATAATCTGACATACAGCGCCCACACTGGTCAAGTTGTAGCACCTGATTCCACAAATTAATAAATCTGGCTTATCAAGTGCTCAAATCACAACAATATTATTCCCTCAAAATAAATGGAAACCCATTATTAGTTAACAACAGCTATAACCTTCCAGAATAAGATCATCGTTGTATGAACAGTAACACTGCAAAACTAAGCTTGTACGCAGCAACTTGTTAATACATTCAACACAAGTTCTGAAATAATACACAGATAAAATTTCCAAAAGTAAACCCATTATTAAGTCCAACAACTGATTCAGAGCTACTCTTTGCAATTACTTCGCAGTACACTGTGTTTGGACGTTTATAAAGGAAAATGATGGAATGGAATGGGAAAATCATAAGGAAATGAGATTAGTTTTTCCCCTTAAATGTGTTTGGGAGTTTATAAAATAAAGAGGAAAGTAAAGAAACTTATAATTTTACTATTACACCGATTATATTGTAGTTGTGTTAATAAAAATAGGGATGCAAACATTCATGTAATTTCCCCTTAATTAATGAGGGGAACAGAACATTCCACCCAGCAGAACATTTATTAAGGGAATGGATGTCCATTCCCTTCTCCTATATGCAATGGGGTTCCACCATTCCCTCCATTGCATTCCCGTGGCACAGTGCATCCAAAAGCACTGTTAGTAAACCCCAAATGGAGCTTTGGTGATGGAACAAAATTGACAACATGGAGAAACAAAAGATATCTCAAATGCAGATCAAGCATCAATATTTCTGGGAGAGGTAGATATATGTCATGTCTAGCATCATAATTTTTGCGGTAACACACCAGCATACAGCTGCAATTTACTCATACTTTACTGCAATTATGACTATATAGATTAATTAATCTTGAATGTTCCCAAGTCTAACAGAAGCATAGGAGAGTGCCGGAATTCCATGAGAGCAGAGCATTTCTACCAATATTGCATTGACAAGCAGCTTTAACTAAAAAGAAAAAAGCCAATAAACAAAATGTTTTAGCATAATCAAGTCATAGAATGAAATATATGAAGCAGACCAGAGAATTTAACCTGCACCCTTGCTCAGGGATTATGATCCAGTGCACAGAACTTTGGTGTTTAACAGTAATGTATATTAATAAAATGTACCAAATGAACATCATAAACTACATCTATATGAATCAATTACAATTGGTCAGATCATCATGATAATACACATGGAAATCTAACGTTTAGTTGCTTAAATATGTTGGTTTCAAGTATCCCATAATTTCCTACTCTATAAACATGTCCCAAACAAATTTTTTTTTTTTTTTGATAAGACATGTCCCAAACAAATATGAGCAAACCTCGAGACAAGATTTAAACCTGAACCTCCCACAAGCGTGAACATTATAGAACTTAGCCTTTTGCCAATCATAAAACACTATTCTATTGCAATTATGAAGAAGAGTCTCATTAAACATACTATGCCAGGAATTCAAGTAATAATATAACTTAGATTTGGAGATAGTAGCAACATATCATATGATAACTTGAACATACCGTTAGATTACTGGTGTCACACGTCTGAAAAGAACCTGTAAACTGCTCCTCCGTTAGCCACGAACAATCCCTTAAGCGAACCTCTGTAGGTGATCCACGAATAAGAAGCTCGAAAACATGATTGTTCATTCTGCGAGAATCACATAGCAACTGACTCAGCTTGTGCCTCAAAGCATCTGGGACATTTTCAAGTGAAGCAATTGCATCGGCATTCTGGGAAAGAATTATCAAACATAGTTCTTTCAGTGAGGGAACCATGGGCTTTCTGTGATTTTGGCCATATCTCGGTGTCCATATCACTGGTGCAGGTTTGCTCTTGTCTGAAAAGGAACTCTCCACTCGCTTATTTTTAGTTTCCCGATCTCTAATGATCTTCATAGCTGTGGAGAAGGGTCCTGGCCAATCTTCGATTTCTGGTTCTGGTTCTGCTTCAGCCTCAGTAGGCACATCGTTCTCCTCCTCTTCCTCTTGAGAAGAAAAATGAGCAAACCTAGAGGCATTTTCCCTGGCTATCTCTCGGAACCGTTCCATGTAATCCCTTCTGCTTGAGTCAATCTCTCTTGTGTTAGCCTTCCCAACTTTGGTTTGATCCAACGATGCTATATTATCCGCCATTTCTCTTTTGTTAGCGTTCCCAAGTCTGGTTTCATCCAACAAAATAACATCTTTATCTGAATTCTTAACTTCAGAATTCAAACTCAACTCCAATTTCTCACCACCATTCGGTAATGAAGAATCATGAGCCAATTTGTCCTTCCCTTTCTCTTCCCTGCTATATCTCCTTCTGCTCTTATTAGCACTATTCTCATCAACACCCCCATCACTAGCACCACCCAACTTTCTCTTCCCCTTTTCATTTCCCCCACTCCCTTGCCCCTCATTATTCAACTTAGTCACATCCACTGCACATTCCAAATCCAAATCCAATTCCCCTACTTGAACACCATTATTTGCCTCTAAATCATCCAGGGCCAACTTCCCTTTCCCCTTTTCCTCTCTTCTAAGCCTCCTATCACCAGTCTCAATCTCAAGATCAATCACTTCCCTTCCCAATCCTCCTCCATCAACATCTCCACTCATTCTTTTCTTCACAACCCTCTTCCCGGACCGCAAACTCCAATACCCTTTACTATTCTCCTCATCCTCCACCGAATATTCCGACCCTAGCACATTCAGATCAATACTCAATCTCCTTTTCCTTTTCGGCTCCTCCTTGACACTCTTATTAGACTTGGGCGTAGTAGTAGTAGTAGTAGTATCGATTCCCAAATTAGAACCTAAACCAACTTCACCAAAACCCCTTAAACCCTCCTCTTCCTCTTCCTCTTCCTCCTCCGCGGAACCTAACACATTAAGGTCAATACTCAATTTCCTATTAAACCCATCATCGCGAAAACCCCTTGAACCACCACCCTTATTAGATTTATCTTCGTCGGAGGCTTCTACACTCAATCCAGCAAAACCCAAATCCAACGAATCAATAATACCCATTTCTCCATTACCCACAAAAACCCCACCTTTATCCTCCTCGGTGCCTTTTTCGCCGGATTTGGAAACGAGACGGAGACTTCGTCGCCGAGTAACCCCGGCAACGGAGACCGAATCGGATCCAAGCCCGATTGATGCAGGAGACATGGGTGTTGGAGTAGGAGTAGGAATAGGAGATTGGAGAATGGGTTCTTGAATTTGGGTGGGAGTGGAGGGCTCGATTTTGGTTTTGGTTTTGGTTTTGGTTTTCCTTTTGATTTTGGTAATGGGTGTTGTAGTTAAAGGGACTATTTTACGAGACCTTAAGACCTTCATTGATGATGGATGATGATACTACAAACCACAGAGAGAGAGAGAGCTCTGTATCTCTATCTCTATCTGATTATCTCAATCTCTATCCTTATATATGGAAAGAAAAAGAAAAGGTGTTATTAGGTTTTTGGGTTTCTTTGGTTTGGGACTGAGAAACAACAAACACTTCTCATATACGCTGTTGCAATTTCCCGCCAGAGTGTATATAATATTAATAATAACTAATATAATAAGTCGTCCTCTCATTTTTTTATTTCACTCAAAAAAAAAAAATCAAATTTTATAGGTTTTTTTTTTATAAAAATAAAAATTGAGAATCCTCCAATTTTATAGCTCTTGAAATTGATGGAATCTTCCATTTTATAATTGTTCTTTTACTATCAAGCAAATATATCAATTGAGATTTTTTTTTTTTTTTTTTTTTTAAGGTGGTGTTTGCAAGCATATCCCTTATTGATGTAAATAATTGTTCTTAAAATTTCTTGATAAGCTAGTCGAAAGATCACGTCTCGAGAAATGCTTAACTTAATGGAACAGTTGGGTCCTCTAGGTGATTACTCTTATTGGAGTATTTTTTATAAATAATATATATATATTATATTTAATTTTATAAATACTAACTAAAGGATTGAAAAGTTAGAATTGAAATTCAAATATAAAGTCGCGTTTAGTAGACTGTAATGGTAATTACATATGAATAAGTATTATAAAGAATACAAGGTGTTGTAATATAATATTTATTACTATTTATTTGTTTGGTGACAACATAGTAATAAACACTAAATACAATGAAATGAAAGCATTTTAAATCAAACTTAAGATATATTTCCTAATAAATTTTTTTTTTTTTAAATTGAAAGAGAGATTAGTTATTTTTTATTTTCATAATTGTTATGTACATATGAAAAGTTTGTTTATTTAGAAATATATTAATTTTAAAAATTAATAAACCTACTAAAGAATAGCTATTACAATTCTTTTAGAGATTAATAGTTATTCCTCATTTTAAAGAATAACTATTCATAAGCAATGATTATTTCCTGTAATAAAAACATAACCAAACTACTGAATAGCTAAACTATAGGAATAACTATTACATTACAGTGTCTATTACAGTATATCAAACATACCTTAAGTAATAATATCATGTAATAGCAGCAATTTCTTACCAATTTTAAAACTTTTCTATATACTCTCATTAGTTATGTTTGATAATTTCTTTAATATATACGTAACGCCTAGTTTTTTTTTTTTTTTTTTTAAAGAGTTTCAAACTATGGCGTTTGCTCCTGATAATAGTTCTTTATCATTAGACCTAGATACCAATTAGTTTTTTTGTGTAAACAAGGATTAAACCCCATATTTTTTATACAACTATCAAAGACTTTACCAGTAACGCATAGTTCTTGGTTGACTAAAAATCATTAGTGATATAAAATTTTCAATCTATCAATTAGTGCCATGCGTTATTGTCTTCGCTGTGACATTTTTTAAATACATATATGTTACTCTTGTATTTTACAAAGTACAAATGTTATACATATATATTTAAATTAGGTTAGAGTATAATCTATACCTTGCATAAAAAAATAATAATAATAATTTGATTGAAACTTGAAATTAAAGGTAAAGGCTGTACTCCACTTGAACCATTCTATATGTATACACGGTCACGTAAGCATTGTAATTATCATTTTTTAGCCTTTACACTTTTAAATCCAACTCTTTTAAGCCAATATATATCAACTGGATTATTGTTTTTTTCTAGACAGGATTTAAACACATCTCCTTTATTGATGTAGAATGATTATCCTTGGAATTTCTTGATAAACTAATCTGAAATCCACGTCCTTAGAAACATTTTAATTTAATGGGATGGTCGAATCTCAAGGTGATTACTCTTATTAGAATATTTTTATTTTAAATCGTAATTAAATTATCATTTAAGTGAAAAAAAAAATGAAATCAATTTTCTTTTCACAGACACGTCAGTTTCAGTCTTATAATTTTTTTTTTTTTTTTTTTTGAGGAAGCAGTCTTAGAAAGTTAGAATTGAAATTCAAATATAAGGGTATGTTTGTTTGGAAGTGAAATAAGGTGGATGGAAAACTTTGGAGAAAAAATGAGAATGAAAACTTTTTTGAACGTGTTTGGTTGAGTGGAGAATAATGAAAATAAATTGTAAGGCCTAATTGTTTTTTCTCCGGGTCCACTAAAAAGTTTTCTCCCTAAAATAAAGAGAAAACTAAAGAAAGAAAATGAGACTGCTTAATGGACAAAAATGTCCATGTCAAGTTCCTTTCTTCTTTTTTTTCCTTTTTTTTTTTTTTTTCTCTTTTCTTTTCCTGGACGTTGCTTTTTTTTTTGCTTTTAGCTTACATTGGGTTGCAACTTTTACAGGAGCTGCAAACCGCAACAATTTGAAGACTTAAAAGATGAAAAAGTACAATTAAATTAATGATATGAAAAGCACTATACAGTACATATGGTATGAATCTAGAATTGGGTTGATAACTTGACATTAGTATATTACAAATCAACTATCTCAGTTTCTCTTTTAAAAAAAGATAACAGACAACTAGACAATATAACTAATAGTTGATAGCCAACTCAAATCATAACTCACACAATACCACAAAGTATCTAGAGCACCAAAATCATGCGAAACTTGTGTCTAAAATATAAAAAAAATTTCAAAATCTGAATGAGGAATTTTTTGAAGTTCTCACTTGTGTTTGACAATAGCAAATTCAAAAATTCTAAAGTTCAAACAAACAAAACCATTAATCTAAAAACAAAAAATCAAATGAAGCCACCAATTTTAAACTATATTTCTAGCAGCTAAATAAAACCAAGATCTGAAATACGAATAGATACATTAACAAATTTTCATGAAAATAGATCCATTAATAATTTGTTGAGCAAGACACACACAACAGTAAAAGTGAATACCTGGCAACCATGAAGGGTCACCTTCAAACTTTTTTTTTTTTTTTTTTTTTTTCACACATGAAACCCGAATAAAATTTTGTTGATGAATATATCAATAGAGCTGTCTATCTTGTTTATGTTGACTTGGTGAGAAGAGATAAGACAAGGGAAGAGATCATGATGATTTGTTTTATGTTTTATCTCCAATTAGTGTGTAGCCCCATACAAATGCACGGGTACAATTAAAAATAATCACAATTATACATTTTTTTAAGAAGATATTCAAATTAGCTAACACTTTTTTTAAACCATACATTTCTAAAATATGTGATGAATTCTCATTATATATATATATATATATATATATATATATATGAGATTTAGAATTTAATTAGATTTAGACTTTTGGTTTTTTCACTCAATAATTTACTTGCCACAAAAATAAAAATAAAAATGGTTGGACACGTGGCGAAAAATTGAACTCTAATTGAAATCCAATTTAGAATCTAATTGGATTTGGATTCTTCGATTTTTACACTCAATAATTCACTTGACACAAAATTAAAAATTAAATGGGACACGTGGCACAAAATTGATAATCCAATTAAAATCTAATTAGATTTTTTGTAAGCTTTGCCTATTAATATATATAGATGGTCAAATTATAAAGAAAAATGGTTAAAATTGTCAATTTATAAAAAATACAAGTTCTTTTAAGTTTAGGAATCTGGATACTTACTTGTTTTAAAGGAAATCCATATTCCTAGAAAAAAAGGATTAAAGGAGAATCCAGATACCCCTGGCATATAAGTCCCTAGTGTGATTTACAACCAAATATGAGAATCTTTTAATATTCCTAGGAATCCTAAAACATTACCTCGTACCAAATGCCACATTAATGTTTTATTAAAAAACTAAAAATAGTTGAATAGAATTCTGAAATAGATCTATAGAACAAAATCATATATTATGTTGCTGTTAATCAACAACAACAACAACAACAACAACAACAAAAAAAAAAAAAATTATATCTATTTTTTAAAATCTAAAAAAATTATGTTATTTTTTCGTGTAGTAGTATAATTTAAATAATAATAAAAAAAAAGAATGAATATTTTGAATTGTAATCAAATTATGGTTTTTTATCAACTTATAAATTATAATAATCAAAGGAATAGATGAAGAATTTGGATTTTCTTTAAATCTAAAAATATTATGTTGTTGTTTTTATTCACGTGTAGTAATATCATTTAAATAAATAAATAAAAGGATTAGATGCAGAGTTTGGATTGTAATAAAATTATGATTTTTTATCAACTTATAAATTATAATAATAAAATGATTAGATGAAGAATTTGGATTGTAATCAAATTAAAATTTTTATCAACTTAGAAATTATAGGATTAAGATAAGAACAAAAAAAAGTATATCTATTTTTTTAAATTTTAAAAAAAAAATTATGTTATTTGGTGAAATCACTTGGTGCAACTACAACTTCATAGAATCTAAGCCAAACTTTGATTATATAGTATATAATGATATATATATATGTATGAATGTATGTATGTATGTATGTATGTATGTATGTATGTATGTATCACAAAAATAATGAAAAATGAAAAATATATTTGTATGCTATCGTATACTTTTTTAACCTATTATTTGATTTATTATAAAAACTATTTAAATTTGGGAAGAGAAGTGTACTGATAGGATAAAGGAAAAGAAACCTATTCGAATTTGATATTAATAGCAGGGTTTTAGTTAGCTCAATTGGTAAAGTTTCTGATGGTTGAATAAGAGATATGGGGTTTAATTCCCGCCTACACCAAAAACCGATTGGTGTCTTGGTCAGATAATAAAAGAGCTATCATCAAGAGTGGACGTCATAAGTTGAAACTTTCTAAAAAAAAAAAATGATATTAATACTTTTTTCGAGTAGGGGGACAGGGAGACATATGACAACAAATTATTAAATACTAGCCTTTTTGCACGCACATTGCGTGTTCTTAGAGGCTTTTCTATTTTTTTCCAAGGTAAACAATTTTTCATTCATCATAATTCGAAGTAGATGCATTTACCAATTATCAAAATTTCTAGGGTTGTAATAAGATGTAACATAAAATATAAATACATCCAAAAATGCATAAATGTCATCACACCCCTAAATATATTTGTAATTGAAAAATGAATCAACATTGAATTATAATGAATGAAAAGTTTTGTACTAAGGAAAAAAAAAAAAAAAAAAAAAGTCTCTAAGCATGAGCAATGTGTGTGTGAAAAGACTAATAAATAGATTTGATTGTGAATAGATTTTGTAAAGTTGTAATTTACAACTATGTGTTTTGTTGGTTTTATTCTGTGCCAAATTTAATTGTAATTTCATTCAATCTGTTGTACCCTGTATTTATTGTGGGATTTAATTGTAAGGGTTGTGTGATAGAGAGAGAGTGTGTGAAGACTCAAGCTATTGAAGACAAAAGGGTTTTCGCGGGTAGCTTGCGACTAAGCATCCCGCGAAATGATGCATGTGCCCTGCACATGACTGGAATTCGAAGAGTCAGGACAGATGGAGACAGTTGTGTTTCGCGAGTATCTCACGGGTACAGCCTTCCCGCGAGACACCCGCGAAACATTCTGTTCTGCCAGTCTGTACTATCTGATACACACTTTTTGTACCCACATTATATATACCCACATTACCCACAATTGTTGAGGAGTACTTCTGAGAGAAAACCCTAGCCAAAAACCTTGAGAGTTAGAGATTGCTATACCCACATATCTCTACACATTTACTTGTGGATTTCCTCAACTCCTACCTCTCCATTTCCATATCATTGAAAGGTTGATTGCCCAAACACTTACCACACCCTGTCAGAGTGTCAAGTGAGAATTTGGTGCTACTGGGAAGCATTGGAAGAAGCCAAGGATGGCAGATGCAACATGGTGCTTGTTGCGGGATCCGTAAAGCTAGACAAGACACGGTTCCGAGTAGCCTTGTTGGAGTAGGAGCTTGGAGGGCGACAGAGAGGTTTTTCGCCGAGTTCTTCGGTTTCCTCTTCGATAACACATTGGCGTGTTATCTTGTGTTTGCATCCTTCTTCCCTACTCTTTTAGCTTTCATCTTACTGTTGTGTTATATTGTTTATGGCTTAGAGTAGTTTATTTGTTCATCCGCTCGCTTTTACTCTTTTCCGCACTTAGTATAAGTTAGAGTAAAATCTATCGAGCCGTAATTTTTATCTTAAGGTCTGAATAGCTCTTGTGTTTTCATACAATTTAGAGCATTCAATTGGCATCTGAGCAGGTGCACTCATTGTGGTTTAAATACCTTAGTGCGATCCTTGACCCCTCTTTGAGATGGACCGGTCTCAATCTTTAAATGCGCCACCATATTTTGATGGTAACAATTATGCCTTTTGGAAAGTCCGAATGAGGGCATTTTTATGTTCAATAGACGAAATTGTTTGGGATGCCATTGATATTGGATGGACTAGGCCGAAGGCTGCCAAATCCACGTGGGATAAGGCAGCTCTCGCGACGTTATGAAATTCAAGCCAATGCCAAAGTAGAGCGAGTTTCCTCAAAGAAGCTTGATGAAGTTCTTCCTCATCAAAAACCTTTTTCCGATAAAACCAGACTAGGATATACTGGAGAAAGCAGTTCAGCTGTCAATGTCTCCAAGGAAGTGAAGTTTGTGAAAGCCAAGGAGCTAATAGTGGTTACCCCTACTGTTGAGAAAGTGAAGGAGGAGAAGAAAAAGAATGTGGCTGACCAACGGGTGTTGAATAAGTTCCGCAACCAATCAGTGGTTAGACCTGAAGCCAAAGGGAAATCTCTTCCAAGATCACAAAGAGGTCTGAGAACGAACTATGTCTGTCATCATTATGGACTTCAAGGGCACACCAGACCTAATTGTCATAAGCTGAGAGCATTGAATAATGCTAGGGATCAAAGGTCAAGAGGACCAAGAGATGGCAAGAAGAATTGGGCTATTGGGCAACCAAGAGGTCGAGATGGTGATTCCAGAGTGATGGATGTGATGAAGATGATTGATACATTCACCACATGTTTGGCAAACTTCAACAGAAGGTTTAAAGGTCACAACACTCGTACCCAATCCTATAGGGTACTCATGCATGATTATCTCCTATGTCCATGCATCAATACTTTCAATGTTTAGGATCATAGGTTCATGCATCATTTCATGCCTTGTTTTTTGGTTTTAAGCTTGTTTCCTTTTCAAGTTATGTTTTGTACTTGTTTTTATTGATCTTACTTTACTTGTCCTATTTTTGAGTGTGTTCAAAAATTCAAAAACCATAAAAATTGAAAAATCTTCAAAAAGTTTGATCGCTTGTTTTGTGTATATCACATGTGAATTTGGCCTAGTATCTTCGTACTTATGGCGTAGGGAATTTACGAGCTTAGCTTGTTTTGTATGCACATATATCTTTGTGCGAGAAATCTTGAAATCTATGGGTGACTGTTGTAAATAGATTTTCAAGCTTGTCATGAATGATTGGTCAATAGTCTTGATGGTCTTAATACTTGCATAGACTTGTGCCTATATATCTTCCCACCTTTATTTTTATGTTTTTGCTATAAGAGCTCTCCAAATGTAAATCTCACAATGAAAAGGAGATTATGAGCTGCAAAAGCCTGTCGCACATATTAGTATTTGACTAAAAAAAAGGGAAAGCGACTTTTGTATTGAAATGTATGGTGCTCAAAAAGTCAAATGCTAACTCTCAATGTTGAAATATAAAAAATTTTAAGCACCGATCTAAAAAAGAGATGTATTATCCAAAATGGATCAATTGTTATGATTTATGCAGAAGCCAAATGAAAAGCTTCTAAGTTTTGTAATCATTCTCTTGTGGGAGGTCATATATGTTCGTTTCTATAATTGAGATAGTCCACTTGATTTCATACCAGTTGTGTATGTCTTGATTGAATTGATCATTAAAGCTTCACTCTAGTCTAAGGACTATTCCACATTTGATACTCACCCACAACACACAAGACTTTGATTCATTTAATGCTTATTTCATTTGTGTGATTGTACAGGATCAAATGTGATGTGTATGCTCAAATACTTGTTGATCAAACCCAAAAAGATTTTTGAGTGTTTTATATGTTTTTGAAAGTGGTTTTTTTTTTAAAAAAACTTTCGTGTCTTTAGTTTTTTATCAAAATGCATTTTTGTGTTTTTCTCCAAAAACTGGTTTAGAGGCAGTTTCGCGAGAAGCTTGCAACTTAGAGCTTCTCGCGAAAGCTGATTAAGGGAAATAAAATTTTTGTCAATTCATATAGAGAGTCTCGCTACTATCTTGCAAGTATTTCGCGACTAACCACTTCTCGCAAAATGTTTTTAGGCAAAAACTGAAACTTTTTTTCAATCCATATAGAGGCTATCGCGATTGTCTCGCGACTTATTCGCTACTAACAGCTTCTCGCGAAAGCTTTTGAGCTTCAGTGGCCATTCTCGTGACTGTATCACGACTGGCTCGCTACTGCCTAACCCGCGAAAAATGAGTGTTTTCAGTTTTATAAGGCAGATGTGACAGGTTTTCAAAACACTCTCATTTCCCTCACTTAGACTTTCTCGAACCCCCCTCAACCCAAAACCACTTTTCACTCAAACCCCATCACTCTCAAGCTTATTTTCTGCATTTCCAACTTCAAGGTATGTCTTCTAAAACATTTTCTTCATGTTTTTTTGAGTTTATGCAGAAATTTAAGTTAGGGTTCTAAAATTTTGGGGGTTTTTCGAAAATAGGTTGGGGTTCTAAATTTTGTGAAAATTTTTCCAAATCTTTGATTGGGTTGAGTCCCATTTGATGTTTGTGTATCTGTGTTGGCCCCTTGAGGCATTCTAAGCATGTATTGAAGCATTTTTCACCATGTTCATGCATTGTTCATAGTTGGGATTCACTGTTGCATACTAGGTGTTTGACAAAATGTCCTAGTGACATTCTTGTGTTGAATTGGATTCAACTGAGTTCCAATACTTGGATTTAGTCTTGATTGATCATGTTTATCATGTTTTGGTCAGTGTTTGTGTGTTTTACACACTTTGTCCATTTTGTGCCTCAATGCCATGCCATGCACACACTAGGACCCTCTAGGCACACCCCATGCATCACATGCTGCACACACATGCATTAGCACATGCACTGCCCTAGCACACATAGTCACGGTTACTTCATTCATGCACTATGTTATTGTTTACATGGTTAAACACTTATAGCATGATGTTTTGTGTCCGTTTGCTCTGTTTTGAGTTTGTTATGCTCTGTTGTGCATTGTTTTACTTATGATTTGAACTAACTTGAATCTAATCAAGTTTTGTGTTCTGTTTTGTGGTTGTGCACATGTTTCTTGTCTGTTTTGTGTTCCCATATGCAGATGTCTCCGTTTAAAAGCTCAGCTGTGAAAGGAGGCAGCAGCAAAGGGAAAGCGTCGGCGATTCATGTTGATGACCCTTCATCGAGGTCAAAGAGGACAAAGTTTATGTACGATCTCTTCACCCACAAGGAGATTGATGTTTGTGGACACATCTTCCATTTGTTGAAAAAGAGCATTGAGAAGCAGAATTCAAGGACTGTAATGCCCTTCCCCACTCTCATTATGGGCCTAATTGCAAAGGAGCGGCTCAAACTTCCGAATGGCCTTATAGTGGTTCAGAGGGACTATCTCATTGGTGCACATACACTCACTAGGAGCACAGCTCACATCAAGGGCTCCAAAATAGGTGTGCACACGATACCACGGCCTCAAGTTGAGGAGGAGGGAGGTGATACAGAGGATGAGATAGAGAGATTTACTACTGCTCCAGAGCCTTCAGCTCAGCTATCATCCTCAGGACCAACATAAGGACCAGACAGACTTGACAGACTTTTAGCCAGAGTAGAGCAGATGTACACTATGTTAGACTCCCATGTGCAGCACACGGCGGACCAGTTTGCTTATGTCCAAGGTCAGATCATAGCCTTATCATCTTAGATCGATGATTTGTCCATCGACCAGGGTTCAGACTTCGAGTCTGACCAGGTCTAGCCCTCTAGCCATTTCGGTCAAAAAGGGGGAGAAAATTTTGAGGGGGAGCTTGCACCACGTTAGGGGGAGCATAGGTTTAGGCTTAGAAACATTGGTTTATAGGTGGATTACCTTTGTTTATTTTAGTATATATGACTGCTGGTTTATGTTTTTACTGCTTTTGTTTAGAACTTCAGTGTGCTTTTATTATTCAGTCTTATATTCAGTATGTTTGTGTTTATCTCAATGCTTTGTAGCATTTTTTTGTACTTTTAAGATATTATTATTATGTCTTAAGTACTTCACACTTGTACCCTAGTAGGATCTTGTTCCTAGATGCAAATACTTCGTGTATTTTGCATTGGTTGTGTTTTGGACATGCAATTGATCATTATGGTTGGTCTTCATTGCATTGCATGTCCAGATGAGCATTTTACTTGATAAATGTTCATTGTGGTCATTCTTTAATGACTAAACTTGTTTGATCAAACTATGTTTAAATGTTATATAGTGTTTACAAACTTGATCACACTTTACTTGCTCATGTATGTATCATGTATTCAACTTGTCATAAGCTTAATGAAAGTTTTGTTTGTGTGCGAGTGTTTCAGGTTACAGGTATATACGTGTAAGTACTTCACAGCTTCTAGATTAGGTGTGAGTGAGTTTTGCCACTGTTCCTAAACTCACGTTTAAATCTAGAGTCTGTTTTAAGGGTTTTGTCACGGAATAGCCAAAAGGGGAGATTATAAAGTTGTAATTTACAACTACGTGTTTTGTTGGCTTTATTCCGTGCCAAATTTGATTGTAATTTCATTTAATCTGTTGTACCCTGTATTTATTGTGGGATTTAATTGTAAGGGTTGTGTGATAGAGAGAGAGTGTGAAGACTCAAGCTATTGAAGACAAAAGGGTTTTCGTGGGTAGCTCGCAACTAAGCATCCTGCGAAATGATACATGTGCCCTGTACATAACTGGAATGTGAAGAGTCAAGACAGATGGAGACAGCTGTGTTTTGCGAGTATCTCGCAAGTAAGGCCTTCCTGCGAGACACCCGCGAAACATTCTGTTCTGCCAGTCTGTATAATCTAATACACACTTTCTGTACCCACACTATATATACCCACATTACCCATAATTGTTGAGGAGTGCTTCTGAGAGAAAACCCTAGCAAAAAACCTTGAGAGTTAGAGATTGCTATACCCACATATCTCTATACATTTACTTGTGGATTTTCTCAACTCCTACCTCTCCATTTTCATATCATTGAGAGGTTGATAGCCCAAACACTTACCACACCCTATCAGAGTGTCAAGTGAGAATTTGGTGCTACTGGGAAGAATTGAAAGAAGCCAAGGATGGCAGATGCAACATAGTGCTTGTTGCTGGATCTAGAGAGCTAGACAAGACACGGTTCCGAGTAGCCTTGTTGGAGTAGGAGCTTGGAGGGTTTAGGTACATCGGGTAGATTAGGCTTGGAGGGTCTCTTGCTAACCCATGTATCCCAACTGATTATCTAGTGAATCGATTACCGCTTGGAGGGCGGCGGAGAGGTTTTTCACTGAGTTCTTCAGTTTCCTCTTCGATAACACATTGGCGTATTATCTTGTGTTTGAATCCTTCTTCCCTACTCTTTTAGCTTTCATATTACTACTGTGTTATATTGTTTATGGCTTAGAGTAGTTTATTTGTTCATCCGCTCGCTTTTACTCTTTTTCGCACTTAGTATAAGTTAGAGTAAAATCTATCGAGCCGTAATTTTTATCTTGGGGTCTGAACAGCTCTTGTGTTTTCACACAATTTAGAGCATTCAAATTTGACTAAGGGGAACAGTTAAAATTAAGCCTAGAAGCTTTTGTTTTGAGGTATTGAGTTCTAAACTCTTTTCTTTCATTTTTGCTTTAATCTTGTTTTTAATCTTGTTTCTTTGCTTTGTTTATGCTTAGATATGTTTGTTTAGTCTAGGGTTTAGTAGTTTGTATGTTTAAAAGCATGTTAGGTTGTTAGATTTATTGTTTTAATTCTTGCTTTTTTTTTTGTGTTTCTAGATTAGGGTTCATCATGCGTGTCTACGTACGTATGATTCTGTATGTGCACGCAGACTCGTATTATGTGTACGCATATAACTGGCTTGCATACACAGACCTGTATATGCGCACACATACTCGTGTCCAGAAACCCTAATTTGAATTTTTTTTGTTTCTGTTTCTTTGTTTCTTTACATCATATGCCTTTGTTTGGTTCCTTTTTATGCCTTCTAAGTCTCTATTCCTCTGTTTAATTACTTGTTTGCCTTTAACATGCTAGATTAGGGTTTCTTTTTATTTTTTACTTTAATGCCATGAACATGCATTCACATGGCCATCCATTGATGCATAGGTGCTGAGATGTAGTAAGGTAAGTAAGGTAAGTCATGTATTTACATTAATATGCATTGGGTATGTGTTTGGATGATTTGTTCTTAATGCAATCACATGTTTATTTGGATCTTGCCATGTTTGTGTTTCTGCCATGTATACTTGCTGCCATGATTTGTTTGCTCCCTTGGATGTAATGAGATAGGAATATGCTAGGGTTTATGATGATATGATGCCATGATAGATGTATGTTAGGGTTTTAGGATGATTAATATAGATGTATGCTAGTGTGTATGTGAGTATAGAATGCAATGTTGAATGTGTCTTTAATAGGTTTAAAACGTAAGACACAATGATTGGAAGCCGACCCACAAGTTGGGTGGTTTTTGGTGCCTAACACCTTCCAAAAACTGTACCTAAACTTTGAACTCATACTCTGGTAGTAAAACTTAGTCCTTCCACGTAAGGGCATAATTAAATGGTTCACAGACCTAATCTAGGTGGCGACTCTAATCTTTTCTCCGCCCCGATCCACTCTGCCTAAGTGTACTCCTCTTCTTCCTTCAAGGAGGAACGCTTGCGTTGCGCTCACACCCAAAGGATGTATGTGTTGGGGTTTATGTCCTAAAATCCAATTTATTGGCATGTCATAAATAATTAAATTGTTTAATTATATGAGACTATCTATAAATGAACTAATGGGACATTATCTTAGTCCATGAGATGCATAGTATGTGATTTATGTGATTTAGTCACAGAAGATATAAATCACAAGTTCTTTGTAAATTCAGAATTTTAGTTCGTAGTCGGTGATGAAATTGGGCGTTTCATCTGCGAAGACTATAACATATCAACTACGATGATTTGTCTTAATCATGGAAGTGGAAACTTCTAGTTGGTATGTTGATATGTTTTAAGAGTTAAGACATATTGAACTGGACCGCTGTGAGATTTATTATTCTCCTAACGACTGTCAAATGAATGATAAATCTCACGACTTCTATTTACATCAACTCTAAATCCTAAGAGAATAATGGACTTGATCATGAAGTGTAGGTTGCTTTGATATATCAGGAGTGAGATCTATAAGTCACGGTCAAAACCTCAGTATGTTGGGCAGCCGCATTTAGTGTTGATGGAACATATATTCTCAAGATGAAATTCATAATCTCTTAACAAAGACATAAAATATTCCTTTGAGATAAGTTTAATGGATTTGGTTATTCAAGAAAGTTGGGCCCAACCACTTTAGTAAGTTGTTACTAAAGTATATATTTATGAAATTGGATTTCATAAATATATGATGAATAACGTAAAGGATTAAACCGGGTACTCAATGATTAAAATGTAGTAATCTTCAAAGTGGCAATCTACATTCATGACTTTGTATTACTACGAATATTTTAATGAAGGGGTTGCATGTACAATAAAGTCTTGGGATATAATTTATAGATAAGGCCTAGAGTGCAACTATATTTATATAATGGTATTAAATATAGTTAATAGTAACTTTGGACTTGTCAAGAGTTGACAGAAAAGCCCAAGGCCCATTGGAGCTAGTGTCTTATTGGTCCCTTTTGGTCCCACTCCAAGCCACATACTAGAGCCCAATTGGAATGGGCCAAAAGGCTAGCCCAATTAGATAATCAGTTGTCTATGAGGAGAGAAACATACAGAATTTCATTAAAGGGTTTTTCATAAGAGTCTTTCATAAGAATTCTCATACGCAATGAAATGGTTTATATGTGAGTGTTGGACACTCATTATTCTCTCCTTGGAAACTGATTGAGAGACCACACATCTTGGGTATTAAGTGGAATTGGAGTGAAGATTAAAAGTCTTCCCAAGAACTTCTGATCTTCGTTTTTGAATTTCACCACACCAAGGTACGCATTCTTTTTCTCAAATTTTGAAACTTACATAGTACATGTTATCAATTGCAAATGAAGTAAATCCATTAATTTTTCCGTTGCGTATGCTTTGTATGCGATACAAACATGTATTTTTTCCAACAAATGGTATCAAAGCGGTCTTCAATTTTGAATTGTATAACATGTTTTATGAGTTTTGGAATTAGAGATTATAGTTTCATATTGTTTGAAGATTATGCATTTAATTTTCTGCATGGTTATTGAAACTATGATTTGATAAAAACTGATATTGATGTTATGATATTGTTTAAATTTGAATTTAAGTATGTTAAATTGATCTTTAAGGCTATAGCATCAATGAATTTCAGTTTTGATATCATTCTCTGACTATCATGTTCGTATGTTAGTTGTTTGTTCAAGAAAAACCGTAGAAAACTGCCTTGGAAAATTTCTGGAAATTCAGTTTTCACGAGTTTCGATCGATCGAAAATTACTTTCGATCGATCGAGTGAAACAGTGATCAAACTTTCTTAAATAAATTGATTTTCGATTGCTAGTCGATCGATCGAATTTGTTTTTCGATCGATCGAGAGGCAATTTCGATCAATCGAAGAAGTCAGATGGTCAAGTTCGAATTTTTTTAATTTTTTTGATCGATCGAGGGGTACATTCGATCAATCGAAAGAAGGAAAATCAGAATTTTTCTAAGTGTTTTCACATAAAGAAAGTTTCTGTCTGAATTTTGTGTTTTCACTATTTTTCATTACACCTTTTTCGCGGGAAGAGCTTAGTCGCGAGATTCTCACGAAAATGCATTTGAAGGGAATTTTGAATATTTTCTAAATGTTTTCAAATGTATAAGGTGTAAGGCAATGTGTGATGTGATTACACATGGTTCTAACTAAAAGACCTAATGAGTTCAAAGATGGTAGTTAAATAGAACTCTTAGTCATAGATTGTTTTATGATTAAAAGTCCTTAATTTATTTTAATTAGAAGTTTTTAATGAGATTAAAATTCTAATTAAAGTTATATAGTTTCTAATGAGATTATAATCTTTTATTTAGTAAATTAAGGATAGAGTTCTTTTTAACTAGTTTTTGATCCATTAGTGTTTAAGGAATCCTAAATAGTTTAGGACTTCCATTTTAGTTAGTGATTCTAATAAGATTAGAGTCTACAACAAGTGCAAGGTTGTTAATTGTGATGGGATCAAAATTATTTAAAGAAAAACCCAAATAATGAGTGGGAGTTTTGAAATAGCCCTTTTGTTAAGTTTATTGTAATGTGAATAGATACCTTGTCTTGACTTCGAGTCTTGCATTCCATGCGGAGGGTATTTACTTCACGGATTACAAGGTCAAACTTCTTTGTGATTGCGCGAATGTTCGTTACGCTATAGTGACGTGACTTAGTTACATCACATTAAATTTAAACAATTAAACACATTTAATGTGTAGGGTTAAAATTGTGATTAGATCACAATGATTTCATGACAATCCACTTGTTTTAAAATTTCTAGTGGGAGAAAGATACAAGGGTTGGATCTCACGGCCTCCATTATCGGTTCATAGTAGTGTGGGTAAGCACCTCGTCTTGGCGTATATGTCTCGCAATCCCAAAGGAGGGTGTTTACTTCATAGTGCTACAAGATTGAACTTACCCGTTTAAAGTAGTGTGAACAAGCACCTCGTCTTGGCGTATATGCCTCGCGATCCCAAAGGAGGGTGTTTTGTTTCATGGTACTACAAGTTTAAACACTATAAAGGGAGATGAAATGTGGCTACACATGATTCTAGATAATGGTATACACTAGACTAAGTGTAATGTTAACCTCCCAAAGGAGCTATGTCATTATTACTTAGAGGCTAAAGGTAATTTGGCATATTATTAGTGTATGATGAGAGTTATCATGATAGCACTAATAATGAGAATAATTCTCAATCAATTAATGTGTTTATGATAAACTTACTACCAAGGAATTATAGACATGGATTGGGTTGTCGTTGCACCTAGTATAGTATGTTTTTCGGGTTCCATACTATATGGTTATGGATGCAAAATATAATGTCCCTGTATTTAAGTTCATAGTCTCAAAATAAAGTTGTCATAAATTTTGTTCTCTAGCTATTATTTTAATTGAATCACATTAACTAAGAAATAATTTTGGACATGGTGCTTAAAGGAGTTGAAGTACATATTTATGTTTTGATTCAGCATTGTCATAATTTCCTATACATGATGCATTTATGGAAGATAGCTTATGATGTGATCATAGTCTCCATTGAAATGCTTAAATGTTACTTTGGCTTTTATCTCAATTGTGCTACAGCATGAGATGCAAGAGTTAGTACTAGACTTAGACTTTATATTAAGTCTAAATGAGATGTTTTGGTATGAAATATCGTGCTACTAGACAATATTCAATATAAGTCATTTTGAGTGCCAAGAAAAGCTTAAGGAGTTCCATTTCCACATCATTTTATGAAAATATTTTTATTTTAAAATGAATTGGAATTCTTGGATGTAGAGATTAATTGTTAATCTCATATGGATATAATCCATAAGTCCTTGTTAGAATCATTTGATCAATTCAGATTGTTTTGAAAATAAATTATTTTTTTTATATTATCTGAATTGATGAGTGAGTTCTACGCAACGGAAGACATCCTAAAAGCTAAGGCTAGGATCAATATGATTTAATTCGAATTCTTAGCCTGAACCAAAAGGTAAGGGTGGTAAGAAGAAAAATTATATAATACCAAACAGTTAGGCAAGCAAGTTGCCCTAGTAGTTGCCAAAAGGAAATTAAACTCAAAAGTATGACCAAAGGAAAGTGTTTCTGTTTTGGTTAAATTAAGCTTTGTCCATGATTGTTTTCTAGATGAGAATTTACATGTTTTACTTTTTAAAGAGAAAGTTTCCATCATTTGGTATTGTATGTTTTGACACTTATGTCTAGATCTTATTAATCTAAATGGTATTCAAGATTAGTGAAAGATGGGCTTTTAGAACCATTATTTTTGTTATATTCCCAATCTATGAATTCTATTTAGAGGATAATATGATCTAGGACTCCTTTATTGTAAAGGAATATAGTATTAATGACTTCTTTAAGTCAATGCATACATGAAGGAAGAATAAGACTCTTTTAGAAATAGTAAAGTACATGATAAGTATTTTCATTTGCTTATTTCTTTTGGAGATATACTCTTATAATTATTATACATTTTCTAAAATTGATTTCAAAAGTTTGTTCCTATGACATTTGTAAAATTGTGGATTGGGTTAAAACCTAGTATATAATACTTACACTTTTGGAAATGTCTAGCACTTATGTTAGAAAGGAAGTTTGACAAATTGAAATCAAAAGGTAGAAAAATGTATGTTTATGTTGGGTATCCAAAAGAAATTGCAGAAGATTGTTTTGGTAGTTGTAAAGAAGACAAGATGTTTGTAAAGTACAAATACAAAGTTCTTGATGATGAATATGTGAATAATCTTAAAGAATTGTTCTAGAAGAAAAATGTCAGAATTTGTTGTGAGACAACTATAAAATACATTTAGAAATGAGATGGTTGTATTAGATACACCACAACGTATTATTCTATATATATATATATATATATAGCTATTACACCGGTACAATATCGTAGTGGGAGGATTGTAATATCATACTTTTGGGATAAACTTTTAAAGTCATTCCACAAGGATATGAATTTGATCTTCGGTCCTACGTAGAGGCAATAGATGATATGAATATGAATTATTGGATCAAGGTTATGTGAATAGAATTAGATTCTATTTAAAGTCTAGAACTTGTAGAGGCGCCTATTGGCATTGAGCCTATTGTTCTCAAATAGTTCTACAAGAAAATGAGATTGATAGATTTGAAGGTGCAAACCTTCAAAGTCAAGACTAGTGGCAAAAAGATTTATTCAGAAAGAAATGGTTCGATTATGAAAAGATTTTTTTCACTAATAGTCAAGTTTGACTCTATCTAGATTCTCTTATCCATTATATTTCATTTGGATGAAATATGGCAATGGATATCAAGAAAACTTCTTTTAGTAGCAATCTTGAAAAAGACATCTATATGATGTACCTAGACTTGTACATAGCAAAGAACCAATAGTGATTAGTATGTAAGTTGCTTAAATTCTATTTATGGAGTAAAGCAAGCATATGAATCATAAAATATCATCTTTGATCAAGCAATCAAATTGTTTGATTTTGATCAAGTATTAAAAGACCTTATGTGTGTAAAAGCTATATAGAATAATAAATCTCATAATGTATGTTGATGACATTCTAATCATTTAGAATGTTATAGAGTTATTGTCATCAATAGAGTTTTTGTTGTCTAGTCTAGTTTGATATAAAGTACTTAGGAAAGACTAGTCACATCCTAAGAATTAAACTTTGTTAAAATTCAAAAATTAGGATGTTGGGTCTATCTCAAACTGTTTAAATAGATTAGATTCTAGCCAAGTATAGCATGTAATACTTCAAGAAATGATTCTTTCCTTTTAAGTTTGAAGTTCCTTTATATAGGATTATAATCCTAAGACATATAAAAGAAAGAGCATATTAAGACGGTTCCTTATATCAAATCGATAAGAAGTCTTTATTCTATGCTAAATACTAGGCTAAATATCTATTTTGCGGTGGGCATAGTAAACAAATATCAATTGAATCAAAGATCACTTAATTTAGTGGGAGTAAAGCATATACTCATATATCTTAGGACAATGAGGGATTATATGCTTATCCACCAAAGTGAGGTTTTGATAGTCACTGGATGTACAAATACTGACCTATAGTTTGATTGTGATTCATGAAGTTGGACTTCAAGATATGTGTTCATCCTAGATGGTGAAGATACACGTGTGATTCATGAAGTTGAACTTCAAGATATGTGTTCATCCTAGGTGGTGATGATACACATTAAGCGTAAGTATTATCTCATTAGAGAGATATGAGTACTTAAGAAGTAGTAGTAGAAAATATAATTTATGCAATAAATCTGGCTGTAACTTGTTTCCAAGCCTTGCCTTAGAGTAACTATGAAATACTCTAAAGGGAGATAAGTGTTGGACATATGATAAATTGTCTTTGAGTGCAAGTAGGAGATTGTTGGGGTTTATGCCCTAAAATCCAATTTATTGGTATGTCATAAATAATTAAATTGTTTAATTATATGAGACTATTTATAAATGAACTAATGGGACATTATCTTAGTTCATGAGATGCATAGTATGTGATTTATGTGATTTAGTCAAAGAAGATATAAATCGCAAGTTCTTTATAAACTCAGAATTTTAGTTCGTAGTTGGTGATGAAATTGGGCGTTTCATCTGCGAAAACTATAACATATCAACTATGATGATTTGTCTTAATCATGGAAGTGGAGACTTCTAGTTGGTATGTTGATATGTTTTAAGAGTTAAGACATATTGAACTGGACCACTGTGAGATTTATTATTCTCCTAACGACTGTCAAATGAATGATAAATCTCACGACTTCTATTTACATCAACTCTAAATCCTAAGAGAATAATGGACCTGATCATGAAGTGTAGATTGCTTTGATATATCAGAAGTGAGATCTATAAGTCACGGTCAAAACCTCAATATGTTGGGCAACCGCATTTAGTGTTGATGGAACATATATTCTCAAGATGGAATTCATAATCTCTTAACAGAGACATAAAATATTCCCTTGAGATAAGTTTATGGGTTTGGTTATTCAAGAGAGTTGGGCCCAACCACTTTAGTAAGTTGTTACTAAAGTATATATTTATGAAATTGGATTTCATAAATATATGATGAATAACGTAAAGGATTAAACCGGGTACTCAAGGATTAAGATGTAGTAATCTTCAAAGTGGCAGTCTACATTCATGACTTTGTATTACTACGAATATTTTAATGAAGGGGTTGCATGTACAATAAAGTCTTGGGATATAATTTATAGATAAGTCCTAGAGTGCAACTATATTTATATAGTGGTATTAAATATAGTTAATGGTAACTTTGGACTTGTCAAGAGTTAACAGAAAAGCCCAGGCCCATTGGAGTTAGTGTCTTATTGGTCCCTTTTGGTCCCACTGCAAGCCACATATTAGAGCCCAATTGGAATGGGCCAAAAGGCTAGCCCAATTAGATAATCAGTTGTATATAAGGAGAGAAACATACAGAATTTCATTAAGGGGTTTTTCATAAAAGTCTTTCATAAGAATTCTCATAAGGAATGAAATGGTTTGTATGTGAGTGTTGGACACTCATTATTCTCTCCTTGGAAACTGATTGAGAGACCACACATCTTGGGTATTAAGTGGAATTGGAGTGAAGATTAAAAGTCTTCCCAAGAACTTCTGATCTTCAGTTTTGAATTTCACCACACCAAGGTACGCATTCTTTTTCTCAAATTTTGAAACTTACATAGTACATGTTATCAATTGCGAATGAAGTAGATCCGTTAATTTTTCCACTACGTATGCTTTGTATGCGATACAAACATGTATTTTTTCCAACAGTATGTTGTTAGATGGTGCATACTAATCATGACATCGATGTAAAAATGTGTTATGGACAAATTTTTTTTTCCTTTCTATGCATAGTACACTATGATGTAAGACTTGTTGTCAAAATGATATGGATATATAAAAGGGTAAAATATCATTTTCGTCCATAAACTATCACAAAAGTTCATTTTTCGACCCTAAAGTTTCAAAAGTTTTGTTTTCATCCCTAAACTTTTCCAAATGTACTGATTTTCGTCCCTCCATCTGTTTCCATTAACTTATGTCTTATGTGGCCTGACGGAGTGCTGATGTGGTATCTGACTTTAATTATAATTATTTTGTTTAAAAAAATATGAACACGTGGCAAATAATTATAGGTACATATGGGAAACATTTTTTAAAAGCCCAAAATTACCCCTCACTCCCTCAAATGGTCATGCCCATGTCAGGAAAGGCTCCCTTCTAGGTCAAATTTCTCCCATTTCCTCTGTTTTTATCCAGATGCAAGACACGTGTCAAAAAAAATATCCAACGGCACAAAACAAGCCACCTAAAAAAAACACAATTTATTATTCTCTCAGCAACCAACCTCTCTTGTCAAACTCACCGGACTGCTGGCCACTTCCCATAGCAGAGCCGCCACTGCCATGGCCATACACCAACACCATCACAGCGCTGCCAAGACTGCAAACATTTCGTAAATAAACTGGGTTTCAATAATTTTACGGTGGACAAACCCTTAAAACACACCCAGCATACAAACCCATTATTTTGTGTCTCTTGTCATTATTGTTTTCATTCATTAGTTTTTTCTTTTTTTCCAATTTCCATAAATTTCATAATTACAACCTAATTTAATCCCATACTCTTTCTAGGTGGCTTGTTTTGTGCTGTTGGATATTTTTTCTGACACGTGTCTTGCATCTGGATAAAAAAGAGGAAATGGGAGAAATTTGAACGGGAGGGGAGCCTGTCCCCACACACATAGGCATGACCATTTGAGGAGGTGAGGGGTAATTTTGGGCTTTTAAAAAATGGTTCTCACATGTACCTATAATTATTTGCCACGTGTTCATATTTTTTTAAACAAAATAATTTTAATCCAAGTCAGATACCACATTAGCACTCTGTAAGGCCACATAAGACATAAACTAACGGAAACAGACGAAGGGACGAAAATTAGTACGTTTGGAAAGTTTAGGGACGAAAATAGAACTTTTGAAACTTTAGAGACAAAATACGAACTTTTGTGATAGTTTAGGGACGAAAATGATATTTTACCCTATATAAAACTATTTAATTGTCCTGGTTGTGTAGTATGTGTTGTCTTCACTTTATGTCTTTGTGTTTGGTGTGTTGTTTTGAACGTAGTCATAAGCTTTATTTATTTTCTCTACCATAGAGTAGTCTAATATAAGAAAAATATGTTTTTTTACACGCCATGCCATTTAATATTTTACTCAAATGAGTATGGAAATATGCACAATACACTAACTTCAATAGTAGTTCGTGAATAGTAATAGAGCATATGATACTGATAATTTATGAATAATAATTCATGAATATATAGTTGACTACAAATAAACTACAACAAAATAATACTCATGTAACTGTTAAAAAAACGAACATAGTTCACAAAATACAAGTACTTAAAAAGTTTACAAAATACATGACTATAGTTATCCACAAATACTTGCTTCCTATGTTCAACCATGTTGGGTTCTATAATCTACCCACATTGCTTCAGTGATCTCATCATGATACAAAGTCACGGCTCGTTGTGCTTGTTGATTAAAGGCTTCTTCATTCCTGCCACTTCCAACTCTTGCATCACTTGAGTTATTTGTATCACATACTTCAACATCTTGTTCTTCCCATGCATGAAACAGATTATCTGACCGGTTATGCATGTGTATGAAGTTATGCAATGCACAACACGCTGTGACAACGAGCTGTTGTTTGGCTGGTGAATAAGAGTGCATGTCATTTAGAATAGGAAACCTTGCCTTTAGAACACCAAAACATCATTCAATAACCATTTGCAATGAGGAATGCCTATAATTAAATAATTCTTGGGGATTTGTAATTTGTCTGTTAGCACCTTGGTATCCTTGAGCATGGTATCTTTCTGACTTCTGTGGTGGGAGGAATGCAATACCTATTGCGTACCCCGAATCAACAAGATAATAGGATCCTGCAATAAATCGAAAATAAGTCTTAACATGAGTAAAGTAAGACAAGTTTAAAAACATTAAGTTAATATCTACGGCCATGAGGTAAGAAATTATAATTATTTTTGTAACCTCTAGCAGGACAAGGGAATTGGTACTTAGCATCTCCAAGAGCCTCTTGCATCACCCTAGAATTGTTTGCATTACCCTCCCATCTAGTATGAATGTATGTAAACCTTATATTGAAGTTGTATGCACGCATAACATTCTGTGTTATCTTACTTTTCCTGTCTCTAAATGCGATACTCTTACGGGATGGAGTTGATGTACTGATATGGGTACCATCAATAGCTCCTATAAATTTTTATGGCGAAACTACACTGTCGGTCCCTTAGGTTTATCCTGTGAGCACAATTAGTCCCTTAAGTTTCAAGTAAGTGCTATTAGTCCCTCAAGTTTCAAAGATAAGCACTGTTAGTCTTTTTATTAACTGTCGTTAGTGTAAGTGTCCATGTGGCTAACGGTATAGTGATGTGGCATCTTTTTAAGTGATGTGGTAATTTTTTTATTAAAATATTATAAAACACACTTAACACGTTAGAAGCTCATGAACCTGACCCATTTCCTAACTGGTATTACCCAAATCAAGGGCCATCCTCCCACTGCATAGCCATTGATACCCCACCGCTCATTCTTCCCACTCCGGCCAACTCTCTCAGTTATTGCTCTTTTCCTCCCCACTCATTGTCCCCTCTCCGGCCAACCCTCTCATCCTCCCCTCTTCGACCACTGATACCCCCACTCAACCTCCCTCTCAATTGTTGAATCTGCATAAATTTGCTCTCGCTCTCTTTGATTTCTCATTCTCTTTTAATTTATATGAGAAATATTGTCCAAAGGGCCAAGGGAAAGCTTCAAATAGTGCAAGTGCCAAACCCAGTAAGCAACAAGTCGATTTCAATATAAATGTGAGATTGTTGGGTTATCTAAATTGTTGGGTTATCTGAAAGCCCACCATGGTTTTTTAGATACGTTTATATCTTTTCATTTCTATCATAATCAGTGAGAATTTTTGTTTAATCACCTAGTCAAGTAGACGGTGTAAAATGCATTTGGACACAATTTGAGAATGTAATCTTGATTGTGGTTGTTTTCCTAATAATGGCGTCGATTGTGTGTTTGGTAAAGGGGAATACAGATAACAATATAAAACAATCTTTCACTTGCAACGCGAAGAGAGGAAAAGAGCAATAGCTGAGAGGATTGGCCGGAAAGGGGAGGATGAGCAGTGGGGTATCAGTGGCTGTGTGGAGGTAGGACGACCCTTGATTTGGCGTAATACCAATTAGGAAACAGGTCAAGTAACTGAGTTCATGTGTTTTTGACGTGCTAAGTGTGTTTTATAATATTTTAATAAAAAAATTACCACGTCACTTAAAAAGATGCCACATCACTATTTCGTTAGCCACATGGACAATTACACTAACAACAGTTAATAAAATGACTAATAGTGCTTATTTTTGAAAGTTGAAGGACTAATAGCATTCACTTGAAACTTGAGGGACTAATTATGCTCTTAGGGTAAACTTGAAGGACCAATAATGTAATTTCGCCAATTTTTATTAACAAACCATGAATTTTAACACAAGTTAACGTGACCTCAATATATAATAAGAAATTTTTTTATTTTTAATAAGTAATTTAAGTTTCATTGAAAATTTACCAAAAACAAACTCATGCAAGTATAACCTGAGTATACACTAGCATATTATGAAATATTTATTATTTATCTTTGATAAGTATGAAATATTTATTATAAATAGGAAAAAGTATCATACCTTAAACCATGGATAATACTTCCCATTTTCACAAAAATGACTAGGGTGCTCATTTGCATCATTATTTGGCCTAATTATCATGAATCTCAATGAATGAATTGCCCTTAATGCACGATAAAATCTCTGTTGAATGGTTTCAAGTGAATGTTGGAAGCGGTTTGCGGCCAACCTCATGTTTTTATTATGCCCAACAATATATAAAAGCATCCCAACCGCCTCCTCAACTGAGACAATTTCAATATCTTCCTCTAACAAGTATAGCATTTTCAAATCATTGCATAAATGCTGAAAGATGTGAACGTCCATGCGAAACATTTCATAAAATACTTAGGGATTTTCTTCAATTATTACATCCATGAAAGACCTCCCAGTCAAAATACTGTTGCATCTAGGACTTTTGAGATAATATTTTTGCACATACTGGATACACTCAAACACATAACTTGTTGCTATTTCAAGCTCTACATCACTTTCATCATAGTCTGAACCATAATTGGCCATGATTGAATCACACCTATGATTAATACAACAATGATAAATCATGAATATAGCTATAATAAAATATGTGTAATATCAAAGACAACATAAGTAGTATTAGCTAACATAACATCAATTGGTCCACAATATTATATATAAAAGTGCATGCCATATGTAAATCCCTAAAAGCACTTATTTCATAATAAAATAAAAATATAACTGCGCTTAGTTCATAATAACATAAAAATATAACTACTACCATTGTTCTGCCACTTAGTTCATATTCTACCACTAACATAAAAACATAACTACTAACATTATATGCAAAATATGCCAAACAAACCCAACACAACAACAAAACAAAGCAAACCCAACACAAGCAATCCTGCCTAATATCCATTCCCAACTAATTCCATCCAAGCTCTTCTCCTTTCCAACTTCATGGAAATATAAGCAGCCCTAACATTGGGATTAAGGAGTACCTTTAGAACCTTGTAGTGGGTGAAATCATATAAGTGATCATATGAGTTAAGCACCTCAACAGCTTTGTCAATGGAGAACCTATCACCCCTCACAAAAGACTCACCGGTTTGCTTTCTACTCTTATTAGCTATGAGCCTTACCTTTGACACTTCCGTGAAGCCCTTGATAGCCTCAGTCATCTCACTAAGTATCTCTCCTTTCTTCTTCTTCTACTTGGAATGCTCTGGTTGGGCTACATGCTCTTCAGTACACCTGCTTTGCTCTTCAATTGGTGTGGCCAGCTCCTCTATGGCATCTCCACTATCAGCTTCTAAATGCACATGTACTCTAGCTGATAGAAATCCCTCATCTAGCTCTCACTCTTCATCACTGTTTGGGGCTGGTTGGGCTGATGAAATTTGAAGGAATCCAGTGGCAGTGCTTTTGTTGAAAAGTTGTCCCAACAAGTCATAGTGATCAAGGCCCTTTTTCCGGAACTCCTTGCATTTAGGGTTGGGCTATCAACAAGCATATATAACGGGTTAAACACATGTAATATTTATTTATGTAAAACAATAATTCAACAAAATTAAAATTATTGTGTACACATAACACTTACCGCAATTGCGTTTGTCCAAACCTTCACTTCCTATCACTATGTTTGTATGGGAATCCCAACCCATCCCTGAATGTCCGATTAGCTCAGAAAATACACGATGTCTAACCTTCAGCCTTTGAAATTTCTACCTTACTTGGTCTTTATGGTAGTTTTTACTAGCATGTCGGTTAAACTCTTTTTGGATAAAACCCCAAAGACCTTTCTTAAACATACCTTGTGGCATGTTCCCTTTAAGTTCTTCTTCCACCAACACATCAATAAAATGCTTAGCAAAAGAGAGAGGCCACAATTTCCTATCTTCAGCGTCGCTTGATGCATGAGCCATCTAATGGCATAAAAGTTCCACATACTTAACCAATACCCAAATATCCAATAACATACGTCTAAAATATTCTCAATTTATTCAAATAGTTGAACACAAAATATTGTACAAGCATATATATCAATTTTTTTTAACACGTAGTATCCTATTAACACATAAAACATTCATTTAAAAAAAAAAAAAACCAAGTAAAATTGGTAAATAACAAAAGGGTAGAGTAAGGCTAATTTGAAGATATAAAATTCATATGTAACAAAAGAAAACAGAAACTTATAACTCTCTCTCCCCCAATACAAAACCTGATGTTGGAGTTCAAAACACTAGAAAAGAGCAAAAAAAAATTATTTGTGACTTCTGAACAGTAGAAAAAAGGCTCACAGAAGCAGTTCAGCTTTCTCTTTACACATTTCCTGTGACAAAACAATATTCTTGTGAATTGAAACCAAACTACCAATTTAACTACACAATAATACTTAATTCCACAAATAAGTGCCTTTCTAATTCTACAAAGAGGTGTCATTCTAAAGTCAACACTTCTCTAGGAAGAAAAAAAAACCAGGACAAAAGTGTCATGATGACCACGAGGAAACTTGGTATTTGATTGACAATTAGAAATCCTTATAAAAGTCAGTTATTTTCTGCACCAAATCTTCTTTAATTTATTTAATTTTTTCATCAAATTTAATAGTTGACCACATGGTTACCTTTATCCCCTCCCCAAGTCCATGGATTGTACCTAATGTTTTAATCATGTTATGTAGAAAGGTGGTTTGGGCATTTTTCAAGACCTTCGTTACATAAGATGGAATGGCTTCTCATATCAGTTTATTAGTTTCAAAAAATTAAAAGTTTTAATTTGCCATGGCATACTCTCAGCAATGCAAACGCAAATAACATGGTATTGAAATGGTCACTTGAGCATTTTACAATAAACAATCATATAGGTGCTTGCTTTGGCATTTCCAGAAATTTAACAAAAGCTAAACGGGAATTGAAAGTAAAGAAAAATGGACTCATTTGCAGCATATGCAACAGAATATGCTAATTATCCCCTAAAGCTTACCTACAGACCAAAAGAAAATATCTGACCCCTTTGAAATACAGCAAGGGAAAAGTACTATCAAACAAAACCAAATACTTGTTAGAATACGGCAGACCAAAATCCAATCCCAGAAAACAGTAACCCAGAAAATATCTGGAATTCAGAAAGGGGACAAAACAATAACAAATTTCCTCAAATGACAGTTTCAAAAACTCAACACGTTTATGACACTCATAGAAAACAGTCTAACAAAGAGAAACAAAAAACTGAAATGCCAACACAAAACAATAAATGGAAGGACTAAATACAAGAACAACAACAGAGGAAGACAAAAATATACTAAAATCATGTAAATTTTTTTTTTATAACTCATTCTGGCCTGTTAACTAATAAACATATATAACAAAAACTTAATAAAACTTGTATATAACAAAATAAAACAAAAACCTAGACAGGAACAAGAACTATAGTTCATCAGCAACCCATAAAACCCAAGAAATTTTCATACAACAACCATTAAATTATAGAGAAATTGATAAACACAGAAATAATGGACACTGTTATAAATTACTTAAAACCCAATGAACAAGTTGAAGAGAGAAACAACTCACAGCGATTGTGTCAAGCAGGATTGAGGCGGAAGAACATCTGTATCTGATTCCATATATAATACGTTGAGGCAGAGGGATTAATGAGGTTTACAGAAGTAGTTGAGGAGAAGATCTGGATTTATGTGATTTGAGAGAAAGTGAGGAAGTATTTGAAAGAAAGATGGGAAGAATTTGAAGTAGGATTTGAATTAGAAGACTTCATTTATGAGAACAGGCCGGTGGTTCCTAGACGTTGCCTTTTTTTTTTTTTTTTTTCTTTTTGGACTGTGGGTGTGATAGTTGTTTTGTTTTTTGTTTTTTGTTTTGTTTAACTAGACATGATTTTTATTTTTTAATAAATTGGATGATTGCTATTTTTTTGTCACTTTTTTGTTTTAATTGGCCATCATTTTTTAATAAGGGTGTATGAGTAAATTTATACAAACTCATTTTTTCCATCCCTCTACTTTTCCACTCCCAACCAAACAAAAATGAGAAAAATTAAATTTTTTTCTATTCTCTCACTTTTCCATCCTCCCACCATTTTCTATCCTCCCATTTTTTCACCCTTCCAACCAAACAGACCCTAAGTGATAATATCATGTAATAGCATCAATTTCTTACCAATTCTAAAACTTTTTTGTATCCTCTCATTTGTTATAATTTAACAATTTATTTAATATACACATAACACCCAGTTCTTTTTTTTTGTTATAAACAATACTATCTAAGACACACACACGTATAAGAGAAGGAGGATGAGACAAGAGAATACACTTACACACCAACACCAAAATTGCATGCGATAGTTGGTGTCGTGCAATAAGTGATAAACCCCTTCTCAATATCACATCATACCGATATGATATTGAGATGGATTTATTACTTGGTTGAATAAAACCATTACTTGCATCAAATATTCAAACTATCAACACTGTCATGCATTATTGTCTTTGCTGTCAAAATGATTGAATACATAAATGTTACTCTTATATTCTACACTACAGACATTAGAAAGTTTTGAATTTGATTGAAACATGAAAATAAAGGTAAAGGCTCCATTTGAACCATATAGATAAGATACACGGTCACGTAATCTCTTTTTCTTTTCTTTTCTTTTTAAGAGATGCGGTTACGTAATTATTGCGATTATCATTTTTTTGACTTTATACTCTACAGGTTACATCCAACTCTTAAACTTACTCCTCCTTCAAAGATTCTATTAAGCATTATATATTCGCGGAATTTGAGATAGATGGCATCACCACATCTTGATGGTTGGTTACAATCAAGCCAATATATCAATTGGATTTTTCTTTTCTTTTTTAGGTAGGCGAGATTCAAACGCTTGTTTATTATTGATGCAGAATAAAGTGTCCCGTGTACTAGTTCTTGATAAACTAGTTTTAAAACCATGTCCCAAGAAACGTTTGATGATTGAATCCTCAAGGTGATTACTCTTGTTGGAGTAATTTTATAAAAAATTTTATTTTTTATTTTAAATCCTAATTAAATGATCATTTAATTGAATATATATATATATATATATATATATATAAAGTGACAACATCATTTAATAGCATCAATTTTTTAGTAATTTTAAAACTTTTCCAATACCACCGTGCACCCTTAGTACGGTGATCACTCCACAAATATAAGTGCTTGTGGGGTGTGGGGGGCAAGAACCGGGATTCAAGTCTCCAGGAGGGAACTTCACACACATATACACTTAGATTATACTAGAGTAGAAATTCTATCTTGTATAAAAATAAAAAATAAAACTTTTCCATTTTCTCACATTATTATAGTTGACAATTTCTTAATCACATTAGTTATACTAGTGTATAACCCCGTGCATATGTATAGGTACAATTAAAAATAATCACAATTACACAATTCAAATTTTTTTTTTTTTGGGGAAAAATGTTCAAATTATTCATGGTATTAGGCTATTAGCTTACAACTTTTTAAACCATATATTTCTAAAATATGTAATGGTTTCTCATTATATATATGTGTGTGTGTGTAGTTTAGAATTTAATTAGATTTAGACTATTCAATTTTTGCACCCAATAATTCATTTGCCACAAAAATTAAAAAATTAGATGGACATGTGTGGCGTGAAATTGGACTCCAATTTAGAAAAAAAAAAAAAAAAAAGCAGCACTGCAGCAAACATACAGAAACTGATGCAACTTTTAACTATCAAAATACAAAACACACTACCAATAAAACCGCAAAAGAGTAGCAACAACTGCTAATCACAAAGAGCAGCACTCACTGCAAACAGATTACTCAATACAATCTAACCAAACACATTACTCCTTCAAAGGCTACAAAGCACAAAACTCATGATGGAATTCTTTGTCTTGCACTTTGAAGCTAGGCAGCTTCTCACACAAAAACTATGTTGTAGTGATAAATTAAACAACCATAGTACTTAACTACTCAGATTTATCATAGCATGGGGAGAAAAAAAAAGTCAAATGAAAAGATCACATATCAAGTCTAAAAGGAATTTAAAATACATCACCAATTTGGGAGGGAAAGGGAAGATGGTGGGAGTAAATCTAAAGACCAACAGTTTCAAAATGCAGCATGTATGAGGAAACATACTATAAAAATGTGACTGATGTGAACTAATAGGCGTATTCTTGTAAATAGTGCTACTTTAGATGCAAAATGATATCCTACTCCTTGTTAGTTTCCATGGATGTGGACACAGGTTTAAACCAAATAGATTCACAGTGGAGCAAAATAGCAAAACAATGTAAAATATAATTTCAAAGTCGTAAAGAAAATAAAATTAAATCTCCTATAGGTCATCCATGGCAGGTTTCTTCTATCACTTCACAAAAAAAGTTAATAAATTATCCCCTGGTCTTGCCCAATCATACTCTTACGGTCTTACCAACAATAATTAGACTACTAGATTTATTTATTGTAGATATGTAACCATATTGATAAATAAAATCACCAAATAACATTATAATGTAGTTTTGTTTCCAAAAGCCAGGTAGATATGAATATTTTTCAGATTCATATGGTTGCTTATTCCATTATATGGGATTTAAGTTTCATCTATGCATTTGAATTTTGATATTGTTAAATTCAATGGATATATATGAAGCAAAGTTGTTGTTAACTATCAAAAAAAGATGTGTGAAAAAGAATTGACAATGTTACATAATTCAATGAATATGAAATGCAGAAGGGGTTGCAAGTTTACTTACTAATCTGTTTGTTGTGTGTTTGGGGTTGGGGGGGAGGGGGTTGTTGGGAGTTATTTGACAATGGCAGCAAGTGATTCGGGGCTAAGAGAGCGATGAGGACTGAAAGAGTGAGGCAGTTGAGACTTGTGTCCAGAATGTCTCTGTCCGCCTTATGGCCTAGTAGACACTAGACAGCTCTTATAAGTTGGGTTTTTTATTTTAAATATGCATTTTTCTATTTTGCAGGCTTTTGATAGAGATAAAATTTGGTCTAGTTCTTTTGTTTCTCCCCTAATTCGGGTTGAGCATATATATATATATATCCATTCCAACCACCGCACACCTTAGGTGCGATGGTCACTCTACAAGTATAAGTGCTTGTGAGGTGTGGGGGGAGGGGGCAAGGGCCGGGTTAAAGTCTCCAAGAGAGAGTTTCACACACATATACACTTAGGTTAAAGTATAATATTTATCTTGTAAAAAATAAAAAATAAAAAAAGAGAGAAGAAAGTCCATTCCTATTCTAGCCACCGATGATTAGTGGAACTCAATCCTATGATCACTGGGTTTTCAACTTTAAGATTTCTTCTGAACGGGCCCCATAAAATGTGTTCATCAATTTGGTCATTATTGTTTAATGTTTATTGTTATTATTGTTTAATGTTTATTGTTACAAAGGTGGGATAACAAATAAGAAACTTTTAGTTTGTCTAATTACTTAATCTTATTTTTTTATGCAGCTACTGTTTCTCCGCGTATGTTTTACTCAAGACTCAACGACTCAAAAGGTTTTATTCTTTTGCGCAAACTACAGTCTTAAAATTTGAGGTTATTTGAATTTTACATCTTGAAATTTAAGAATTTAGATTTTACTTCTTAGAGTTTTATTTTATTTACATCAGAAGCTCCTTCATCCATATTTTGTGTTAAGTGACACATAAACTTGTCATGCATATATAGTTTGTCTAATAAAATGATGCCACAAAATAAAAAATTAAATAATTAAAAATAATGTGGCATAGTTTTATTAGATGATCTAAACATACGTAACAAGCTTATGTGACCCTTAACAAAAAAAGTATATAGATGGAAGGGCTGCTGATGCAAATGGAATATAATCCAAACACTCTCAAACTTTAGGGGTGTAGTTTGCAATTTAGCCTTATTCTTTTGACAAAGTTTGGAGTTTGTAGCTAATAGTTATGTCATCAATCAAATGTTTAAATTTCAAGTTTTTATAGTCTAAAATTATGCAAAAAAATAATTTTATGGATTGAATAGTAAATAATATCCGATTAGCACAAAATTTAACATGTGTATTAAGAACATAAAGAACATGCAAACAAATAGTTAGATTTTCAAGATATTTAGTTTTTTTTTTTTTTTTTTTTTGGTAATGAGAGTTGTATCCATTGACTACAACTAAGTTTGTAGTCAAACTTTGTCTTTCTTTTTTTGGAATATTTTTTTTTAACAAAAAAACTTTCTCCTTCCTCCTACAAACCTCCTTCCCCCATTGCACAAGAACAAAAAAATTAATTATTAAAAATTCTTAAAGGATAAAATTTGGCTACAAAGGGTTACAATTCTACTCAATATCTTTTTATTAGATGTGAATTTTGACAAATCTACTATTGGATTATATCCTCTTCTCATATTCTCCATGATTGCAAAATTTTCAGAAGATCAAAGATCAATAGCTTTGTTATCAATCAAATGTTTAAATTTCAAGTTTTTGTAATATAAAATTATGCATAAAAAATAAGTTTATGGATTGAATAATAAATAACATCTAATTGACATGAAATTTGAAATGCGTGTAAAAGACATAGAGAACATGCAATCTAACAGTTAGATTTTCAAAATATGTAACTATATTTTTTTAATGAAATTTAATTAATTTATAGTTAATGGTTACAATCAAATTTGTAACTAAATTTTGTCCATGCTTAAAATGATAGATGTAGCTTGTGGAAGTTTTTTTTTTTTTATAAATAAAAAATACCACCACAATAGTAAAAATTTCAGGGCTTTTTCACAACAAATGAGTGACTTGTACATAATCTATATATCTAATAATAGGTAAAGTTAAGAGAAAATTCAATTAGATTTTCAATTGAAATTCAATTAGAGTCTAATTTTGCGCCACGTGTCCCATCTAATTTAAGTTTTTAAATTTTTATACAAAGTGAATTAATTCAATGTAAAAATTGGATTTCAATTAGAGTTTGATTTTGCGACATGTGTCTCATTTAATCTAAGTTTTTTAATTTTTGTGTCAAATGAGTTAATTTAGTGTAAAAAACGAGGAGTTCAATATAAGTAAACCATAAAAAAACATAATTTTTGAATGATTTTTATATTTATGAGCCTTTTTTTTATAGAACTAAAAACAATTTAAGTTTATAAGTCATTTATATATATATATATATATGTCCCATCTAATAAAAAAAATTAATTTTTGTGCCAAATGAGTTAATTTAGTGTAGAAAACGAGAAGTCCAATATAAATAAATCATAAAAAACATAATCATATATCTAACACTATATATAAAATTAGAGGAAGAGAGAGTTTGAATGATTTTATATTTATGAGCCTTTTTTTTTTTGTATAACTAAAAACAATTTAAATTTATAAGTCATCTATATATATATAAATATTAATAGGTAAAGTTTAGAGAAAATCCAATTAGATTCTACAATTGAAGTCCAATTTTGTATTATGTGCCCTGAATTATTTATTTTTAGAGAGAGTTTATTTCTTAATTTTGAAATCAAATGTGAGACCATATCATAAATCTCCATTCAAGTGAGTTATTGTGTACAAAAACTAAAGAGTTTAGAATTAATGAACATAAAAATATTTAAAAAAATAGACAATTTACATTTTATACCTAATAACATTCTTATAAGACTTTTTAAAGAGTTAAAAAAAAAAACTATCAATAATATTTAAATTATATATGTAAGAATTATACTATGCATTTTAATGTGTATCTTTTAAATATATCCATGCGTATGCATAGGGTTGCATGCTAGTATAAATATAAATAAAAATAATGTCAAATAAACATATGTAAAAGTGATATATTATTATTATTATTATTATTTAAGGAAGGGAGTGTCCCAAGTCTCAATTTTCCGAATTATGTCATGTTCCAAATCAATAAACCCACCACTCACATATTTTGTAAAGATTTAATCATTATTTGTGAAACTATAAAAAGCTTGTGAAATTTTTTTAATGTTTCTACTAACTATTGTTTTTTGTTTTTGAATTCGGGGTTGTTCTTATTAGAGGTCAATATTGGTAGGCGGTAAAGATGATTTAGGTTGGACAATGGACAATTTATCCAGCTCTCATTCCATTTCCAGTTGCGAGTCTCGTGACCTCGAAAAGGACGTTCTCCAACGAAGTCCTTGTTTTATTCCAAGTATAAACATAGAATTAAAGAAATCAATGAGAATCTTAGATGTCAAATTTTATGATCCCATACCTATATTACATGTCAAATTTATGTTTTTTTTTAAAAAAAATTTTTGTATAAGATTTGTTCCTACTTGTATATAAGCAAAATATTATTACAATAAACCTAATAAGCTTTAACTAATCTTTTTTTTTTTTTTAGGAACAAACTTTAATTAATCTATATTAGTAATTTGACTACTTCAACTAATCTATATTAGTAATTTATCTTACTTCATTTGGTACTCTTCCCCTTACCAATTAACATCGTACTACTATATTAGAAATAGGGGTTTCTATAAATATATAACACCCTTAGAATTTGGTTTATTAAAAATAAAAAATAAACGGCCATCGGATTTGACTTTTTATTTTTGGAGAAAGCATCGGATTTGAGTTAAGTGTTAATTCTTACATTTTCAATTTGAACAATTAACCCCTTAAATTTTAGATTTGTGAAAAATTAGACATTTTATTAGGGAATGTTTGGTAAATTGAATGGAGATTACTTTAGAAATAACAAGCTTTATTACTATCTCATCAAAAAAAAAAAAAAAATCCTTACTACTATAAATAAAAGATGTTGTAATGGAATAACTATTCTTAGAGCACGTTTGGTATACTAGATGAGAATTACGACATGAAAGATAATCTTTATTACTGAGAATAAAAATGTGTTGTAATGGAATAACTAAAACTATTCATAAATTTAGTTCTAATTAAGTTGTAAGATTAGAATAAAATTTAAGATTTATTTTAAGAAATATCTTATTCATACAATTATATTTTCTTTAAAATAATATTTTTTTGAATTTGTTATGTGTTTATGAAAATTTTATTTATTTGAAAATATATTTATTTTTGAAATTATTACACCTCTTAAGGAATATATATTACAATCATTTTAGAGAAAAATAATTATTTCTCATTTTAAATAATAACTTTTCATAAGGAATAACTATTTTCTGTAATAAAAATACAACAAAACCAAAGAATAGCTAAATCATAGGAATAAGTGCTTATTGTAGTCTATCAAACATGTCCTTACTGATAAGTTTGGTTGTTACGTACGGAAAGTTTGTAAAATATTATGCATATGAAATTTTTTAAATTGGCATTGGCTGTTGGGGGCAGTTAACACTGAACATAAAAGCTTATAGGTTTCTGTATGCTCTATTTGTTTCGGTAATGATATTTTTTAGAAAATGAGTCATTTTTCAAGAAACATTTTTTATAAAACTATTTCATTTTTAATGTTTAGTAGCAACTTTAAATGAGTTGAAAAACAACCTTCTAGCTTCCCTTATTTAGCTTGCTGTGAAATAGAGTTGTTTTTCAAAAAAATTTAATGGAAAATAATTTTTAAAAATAAGTCATACTTTTTATGTTGACCAAAAATAATTTTCATTTGACTCATCTTTTTTTAGCTACCAAACACTGAAAAATACAAAAAAAAAACTATCTTTACACAATATTTTTCATCAAAACAAATGAAAAAGATACTAATATCACACTCTGTCCCTTTCAATTATAGTTTCTGTCGCAGCTCAATTATGAGTAATTAAAATTAATTGTACAACGCGTACTCGAAATCAAGAAAGAAAGGTCTTTTTGCTTGCTTCTTTCTTGTTTTCACATTTCATCTGGACCCATATATCTTTTTCACCTAACATTGACTCCGACTCTTCTAAAAATATTATAATTTGAACACCAATTACTTTTTGTTTTTGGTCAAGCACCGATTCTATTTCTACCGCGTGTTCCATGCTGTCCAAAGGTCTTATAACTTACGATTACAACTCCCCAAGTCCCAAACTTTCAAGTAATTGCATTAATTAATAAGTGTACACACATAAAAGTGATTATATTATTACAAAGTGTTTTGTTTATTTATTTATTATTATTTAATACGGGCAAACATTCTTATGCCAATCATTGAGGTTCATATTAGTATTTTTCTTATAAATTATTGTTAACAAGTGTTTAAGGCTAAAATATAAACACGCGTCGTAAACTTACGTGACACTTAATGGAGAATATAGACAGAGAGGATATTGATGCAAAATTGCAAATATGATATAACTTTAAAAAGTAAAATTCAAATTCTAAAATTTCAATGCGTAAAATATAAAGACCCCTAAACTTTAGGGGTCTAGTTTTCACTTTAGCCGTCTTTTTAATAAAAAAAAAAATTCATGAAATTAAAAATAAATTGTACAAAAATATCAATAAAATATATACAATTACTTTGAAAGAATGCACTTGGAGCAAATGCAAGATACAAAAACTAATCTATTTTTGGATGAGAAAAGGGAGTTTTATTTATTTATTTATTGTTCAAACAGTAACAAACCTAGCAACTAGGCACTCTCTAGTAATGCTACTAATGCCTAAGTTCGTTACATCCCAAATATAGCTATAATACACAAAAGTTGGACATGTATTAAATTCCAAAATTTTGCTTGGCTGCTCCCTTCCTCATTTTGTTAGTTCATTTGCTACTTCATTCACCTCAGGGTATATGTGATGAAGATGGACGATCCACTCCCGAGTTATAAGGTTCCTGCAACAAAAAATCAAAGGGGCAACATCTAAGGTATAAACACCATATGTCCATTCGCTTCACGGTAATTTATCATTGAATAAATAAAAATGTCAAATTGAGAAATTTATATAATATAATGAAAATTAGAGAATTACAAATGACCAATCAAAGCAATAGCCTAACGATAAAAAGGTACATGTTACAAAATTTCATTTATCCAATGATTGTCGAAGGTGAGTAGTGAAGGTTTCATTTCATCGATTTCAGGAAGGTTTAATTTTCCATTAACCCTCCTTCAATTCCAAATTTATGGTATAACTCCCATGCTTTTTATTAAATGACACCTCAACTCTTTCAAATAGGAAAATCATATTTAGACCATTAAAAGAACAAAATAAAAAAGTACATGAAAATTAAGAAGTTCATTTGAGAACATCCCATTGTAGTAATAAACTAGAAGTTAGAATTAATTTTTGTAATAGCAAATTTAAAAATATAAAAACTAAAATGAAAATTTGTGGACTAAATTGAAAATAAAGCCAAAATATAGAAATCAAAATGATGTCTTTACAGAGATATTATTATTATTATTATTTTTAATAATAGAAGAAAGGTTAGAAATTTAATTGAAAGAAGAAGGAGTTACATCATAAGAATCACATCATTAATCAGCCAGAACAGAAGAAAACTGTAAAAGGTAAATCCTCTAATAACAGAAAGATTATAGCCTCTATTGGTTTTGGAAAAAACCATTGATTTCTCCATGGTTTCAGATACTGTATAAGAATTACTATTTATTTAGTTTTATTTTGACAAAATGGTGAGATTGTGAAAATGATATGGGCTGGCTATTGCTAGCTAAGAGCCATCTCATACTTTTCGAAGTCAGTCAGAGTCAGAAACAGATAGATAGATAAAACTTTTTCTCTCTTTATCTATTGTTCGTTAATGGCGGTCTCATCCCACTTCTTCTTCATTTACTAACAACATCATCACCATTACAGAGAGAGAGAGAGATAAAAAAGGGTAATGGGTCACCATCACCACCACCACAACTCCAGCGATGGCATATCGCAGAGAGTCAGTAGTCCTCGTTTCTCGGGTCCAATGACTCGCCGAGCCCACTCGTTCAAGCGCAACAACAACAGTGAAAACAACAACAACAACAACAACAACAATAGCACTAGCAATAGCAACAACAATAGTGGTACTAGTGGTGGTAGTGGTAACACCACTACCTTGCGTACCCACCATGAAATTGATGTCCATCTCAGCTCACCCAGATCCGAGATGGGCACCAGCCCGGTTTCCCTTGATGGGTTTGACTCCACTTCTTCAGTTTTGGAAAGGAAGCACCACCACCACCATGTGAGTCACAGAGTAAACATTCATGGGAGTAGTGCTAGTAGTGTCATCAAGGGATTCTTGCTAAGCAAATCTGGGGTGGTGGAGTTGGGTTTTAGAGAAAAGAAGAAACTTGGGCATTGGATGTTCTTCTTGTTCTGTGGGATGTGTATTTTTCTGGGTCTTCTCAAGATTTGTGCTACTGGTTGGTTTGGATCTGCCATTGAAAGTGCTACCTCTAATCAGGTTACTTCTTGTTCATGTTCATGTAGCTACCAATATTCAATATGTGTGTTTGCCAATTGAAAAAATAATAATGATATGCTATATTCATCTTTGTATGATTGTATTGCTTGCTTGTCATGTTCTATCTCATCTATGATGTAACTTAATGGGGGTGATTAATTTCTTGGTGGTTGTGTTTCAATAAAGTATTCATTTTCTTGATTCATCCCCTTTTCTAGGCATTTCATGACATGTTAAATTGTCTAGGATTTTGAGTGATCTGGCTTGGTTTGCATCCTTCATCTCACCTAAACTAATCCATCTTTTTAATTAGGATTCAATTGACTCCATCACTGCTGGAAATCTAATGGATCAAAGCTCTCATGAATATGGATATAGGGAGGGAGGAATTGAAGTCGAACGCACTCTAATGACAGTGTCATCAGGTGTATTCAGCACTCAAAACGGCATTGCTGAAGTAAGTTTCCATTCTGTTTATCTTTAGCACACTATTTATGCACTTAGCTCTGATTGTTTCTCAAAAATACATATAAATAAGAAGTAATTTATGATAATTGCTTACCTTGAGAATTTACTGGTGGATCATGTCTCTTCAAGAGTATTGCTTCTTCCTCATAAAATATCACTTGTTGCGGTGACAACCACTCTGAACCCTCCTCCAAGCCTGCCCTTCCATGCCGTCATAAAATTGAGAATCTCTGACAATGCTACCGCTCCAAATCCCAACTACGCCACTCTCACAGACTCTCTCCCTCCATTCTAAACATGCCATTAAGCTGATAGGAAATGATGAATTTTAACTTTTAAATGGGGGTAGAGTTGAGACAGGGTTTGATTAAGGATCACTACCACTATCACTATGATAAACTTCCGGTTTCCCAAAAGTTTAAGCTGATAAGAAAGGGTGAATTTTAGTACTTAACCATTATTCTAATACTTATGATGATTACAGTTCTCAAGTATCTGGTCCGAACCCAACAGTGAGAATTTCACCCAATGCATCCACCGGACAAGAAATCACAAAAGTATGATATGCATCTCTCTCTACCTCTGATGTCTATTTCTGTTGTGCTTACTTGTTTGATTCCAAGGTTATTGCCTTTTCTTACTTCCTTCTTCTTGCTTCTCTTTGCAGAGCCAGATGCGAAGACAAATGGTTATATTATTGTAAATGCCAATGGTGGCTTGAATCAGATGAGATTTGGGGTCTGGCTGTTGTGTGTTTTTTTTTTCTGTTTTCCATAAACTTTGAATGTGAACTATAGTCTGATGTATCAATAATTTTATAGTGCAGATTTGTGATATGGTTGCCGTCGCAAAGATTATGAAGGCAACACTTGTTCTCCCTTCACTTGATCATACCTCCTACTGGGCTGATGAGAGGTTGGTTTGTTTTTGTAATTCTACCATTTTTCACTGCAGTAATTGGAGTAATCCTTGTAAGAACAGTGGCCTTATATGTTTGCTCAATATGAAATTGACTCAAATTGGTGAAAGAAATTATGTAGGATTCATAATCTTTAAAATTTTTATGCTAACTTTTTTGAGAGTGAGTTCATAATACTGAAAAGTTTATTTTTTTTCTTTCCTTTCTCTCCTTTTCATTGCTTAGTAAAATAATGAATAAATGACATCTCTAGGCCTTTTGCATAACGCTTGGAAAAGTAATGATCTTTTCTCTAGTCAGCGGATGTTAAAATTACATACCCAGAGCAAACCGTTGGGTATGAAGACGGCTTTTACCCTCCTGTCCCTGAAGGAGAAGATGTCTTACGAACATGACTGCAGGAGGGGTTTTTTCTTGTCCTGCTTAACTGATGTCTATGGGCATGCATACAAGTTTTTCATTGATCAACTTTGAGCTGACTATTTTTGTATATATGGATATATGTTTGCAGTGGCTTTAAGGATCTGTTTGATTGGCAGCACTTCATTGAGACTTTGAAGGATGATATCCACATAGTTGAGAGATTGCCACATTCTTATGCTGGGATTGAGCCATTCAACAAAACACCAATATCCTGGTCTAAGGTCAAACAAACTCATGCATCTTGACTTGACTCATTTTCTTTAATGCTTGTGAATAAAATAGCCAAGAGCCTTGTAGCTCAATTGGCACCTACTGATGATTCTAACAAAAATGTCTTCATATTCCCCCTCCTCCTTTCGTAACCATTGAATTAAAAAAAAAAAAAAAAAAAAAAAAAAAAACCATTCCGCTTGTAAGAACGGGATAGTATGTCCTCCATGCAATATAAATCATGTGGCAATATGTGACAAATCAGGTCACTTTAGCTTCCAGCACAATCCGTTCTATACATAAATGAGCTAGGTGCTTCAACATAATTCCGACATTACATGCTGTGCATCTCACTTCATTATTACCTTTTTGGAGATTAATCAAAGTCAGTTACTTGTATTCATTTGTTCAGGTTACTTATTATAAGACCGAGGTTCTCCCACTTTTGAAGCAGCACAAAGTAATCTATTTAACCCATACTGATTCTCGGCTTGCTAACAATGAGATCCCAAGTTCCATACAGAAGCTGAGGTGCCGTGTAAATTACGAGGCATTAAAATATGCGGCTCCAATAGAAGCCCATGGAAACTCCTTGGTTTCTAGAATGCGACAGAATGGAAGCCCATATCTTGCTCTCCATTTGAGGCAAGTTTTGATAATTCTCTTTCTTTCAAATACTGAGACTGATTTCTTTTTCCTGCTTGTTTTAGTTGTGATTGGCATGAGTCATATGCTGATTAAATGGGTGCTGATTTTATTTTTTGTGTGGGTTTCTCTAACTTGATTGTTGATTTTTCTTTCCCTCTTAATTATAAAAAAAAGAAGATCTTATCTTTTCCCCCCTTAAAATTTGATGTTAAACTTCCTCTTGAACTGTATACAAATATATCCCGCCATTAGACTTCAATGCCATTTTGATTTAGAGAAATTGAAACATAATGGGACCAAAATATTACATTTATCATCTGCTTATCATAGGAATCCATGGCATCAATGTAAAACTTGCTTTCAAATTCCTGTTCGCATTATTTTGAAATGATGTGTTTAACCTTCCAATGCATGATTTTGGGAAAAAAGTAGGCAAGGGGCAAAGACGAAAGAAAGTGCAAATCTTTCAGACTGTAGTATCCACCTTAGAAAATGGGTTGCTTTATCTGAGGAGGACATTAGTCCTGAGCTCTCATCAAAGCTGCGAGCAATCTCTAAAGGGGATTTCAAACTTGGGCCAGGCTCAAGATTCATTTTTTTCCCCCTTCCTGCGTTCTGTTTTAACTTGATTGAAGAAGGTTTTACTATAAAAAATAACAATAAAACTAAGAATGTCAAATTAATAAATTTTCAAAACTGTTATTATAATTTGTAGTGATTGGAATATGAGAAAAAAAAAACACTAACAATAAAATAAGGTGAAAACAATGTTGTTACCTTTCAAAAATAATCAATATTGACTCGTTAATGTAATGGACATTGTGGAAAATAATAAGTCTAAGATGTTAAGGCCACTATATTAATTATTAAGGTGACGTGGGTTCCAGTTAGTTCAGCTGGTAAAGTCTCTGATGGTTGTATAAGAGATTTGAGGTTCAATCCCCGCCTACACCCAAAATTGATTGATGTTTTAGTCTGATGATAAAGAGCTATTATCAAGAGCGGACGCTATAAGTTGAAACTCTCTAAAAAAAAAAAAAAAAAATTTATTAAGGTGACAAATTGTGTACAAAAAAATGATATAAAATATGATGTTGTATTAATTATAATTTGTTGCTATTCCTCTTCACTTGCCAAAAATTGTGTTTTTAGTATCAATAACCCATGTACTCAATTTTATAACATGTTATAAGGTGTTAAAATATAATTAGAGCAACATAACTTTTACATGAATATATCATTGACAGATACTATTTTTATTTTTTATCATGTATTAACATCTAAGTTTTTTTTTTTTGCCCTTTTGAATATACATCACTGTAAGTTTCTTTAAAAAATCTTCTTCCCTCTCCCTGTGTGTGTGTTAAAAATACTTAGTATTTTTTTTTTTTTTTTGTGAGATTAAGTGAATACTTATAATTAAGGGCAAATTACAATTTACCCACCTGTGGTTTACCCGAAATTTTAGTTACCTACCTGCAATTTGAAATTCGACACTTTACTCACTTGAAGATCCCATGATGTAAGTGTTTTTGGAAGAGAAAGACATAAAAATGAAGTGGAATTACATATTAAGCCCTGTTTTTAACAAAAGTGAGTTACAGAACTCTAACTAAGCTAATCTCAGATGGGTAAAGTGTCAAATTTCAAATCACAAGTAGGTAATTTTTAATTACTCTATAATTAATAGCTTAATTGTTTTAGCATTGATGTGTGAAAAAATATAGGAAAAATGTTCCTCCTCTTTTAGCTGTATCATGCCATGTCATCAGTGGTGAGGAAAGAGGTGTTTTTTTTTTTTTTTTTCAAAAGAGGGAAAAATCATCCTTTTGGTTTTCTGAAGAGGGAAGAGGCAGGGTCGCTAGTCAATCCAATTTCTCTATTCATCCGAGAAAAAAAAAATGTTGCTGTTAAAATGGGATCTGCAGAGATTTGATTTTTTTTTTTTTTAGTTGGTTAGCAAAGCAGAGATTTGCAGCCTGTTTGGTAGTTCAATTCTAACACATATTTTTACATTTTAAACAATATTATACACTTTTTTACACACTTTTTTACCCACATATATATCAAAAACACTCAAACAACATTACTCAAACTCTCCTTCTAAACCAGCTCTAGATTCTTTGGGGAGTAAAATGACAAAAGTGAAAGATGTCAAGGTGGGAGCAGTTCTGAGTTCTGACTCCTGAAATAAACTGAAGCACTCCTCACGAGGCATGAGCATGACTCATATTTCCATGGCTTCACATGATTAAAATATGAAAAATATATCACCCCTGTGTCCTGACCCTTCACATGACAATATGACATCAGTGATCAGTCTCTCTTCTCTTGCATCTGGCATTCGCGTGTCATTTGGAGGTTGATATACTAACTCACAAGTAATTCTTACATGCTTCGAGAGCAATGCTCCCTCCTCTCACATGAGGGGTGGGTCTCATAGTGGGACCCACATGTAGGGCTCACCCCTCATGTGAGAGGAGGGAGTATTGCTCCCGGAGCACCTAAGTTTTTTCCCTAACTCACACTAGGCTTTTGTTTGGTAGGGCGGACAAGTGTACAAGTTTTAGAATTCAAAATATAAATATTAAGAGCATTTTCATAAAACGTGGTAAACAAATGTCATTTTAACATGTCAAAAAGACTACTTTATTATTTTAACAAATCATTTTACAATTTATCCTTCATCACATTTTCTATTCTTCAATTCTATACATTAAAATAATATATACAAATATTAAAATAACATTAAAAAAACCAACCATATAAATGTATTCCCACTGTCACTCCCACCCCGACCACAGTCCACTGCTGATACAAACCCACCATCACATCCCACCATTGTTACAAACCCATCACCACCAACCAAAATTAACCAACCAACAACAATCAAAATCAACTAATTACTATTATAAACATTGCCACAAGCACCAAGAGAAAGAGAGAGAGAGAGAGAAAGAGAGATCGGCAAGGTGGAGAGAGGAGACGTTGGCGGCTCCAGGCGAGATCGACAGCTCTAGGCAGCGGCTTGAGGTGGCTTTAGGCGAGATCAGCTTCAAGCGGCTTGAGGATGAGAGAGGAAGAGAATGAGAGTGAAGAGGGAGAGAGGAAGGCAGACAGGAGAGAGAGCTATAGAGGTATGAGAGGAGAGAGGAGAGAGGAGAGAGGGAAGAGTTGAAAAAAAAAAGGAAAAAAAAAATCCCACATTTGTCTGGACCTATCGGCAAATAAAAAAAATAATAAAAGTTTTGCAATTTGTGAACAGTACGCTTCCAAATTTGAGAGTGTATTGTTCTTCCATGCCAAAATATTTTGGCATTTAAAACACCTGATATGAATGATTTTTTGGTGTTTGGTGTGTCAAATGCCAAATATTTGGCATTTGGCACACCAAACACCCAAAACCATCCCTCATTAGCTCTTCCAAATCTCAAAAAATTTGAGACATAGCTACAGTACTGTCTTAAATATGAGACGGTATGGACATCAATGCCAAACACTGTTTGGCTTATTTAATTCGTTTTTTCTCTCTCCTCCTATCAGTTGTCTCTCTCCGTCTCTCTCTAAAAAAAAATGTCTCTCTCCGTTTGCAACATCTCTCGCTCTCTCTGTCTGGCATTCTCATCTCCCTCACCTTGCCGATCTCGCCACGCCGATCTCGCCATGCCGATCTCGCCACGCCTATCTCGCCACATCGAGAGACAGAGACCGCCCAGGCTCGCCACTGATCACTGACCCACTTTGCGACGAAGAGGAACTCCAGTGTGATAGACATGGTGGCCGGAAGTGAAAACTTCCATCAGCGACGGCGACAGAGGCTATTTGGGATGTGGGTTTGTTTGATTTGGTGGATGTAGGTTTGTGCCGGTGGTGGATGTGGGTTTGTAACGGTGGTGGGTTTGGGATGTGGGTTTGTTTGGTTTGGTGGATGTGGTTTTGTGCCGATCTCTCTGGTTGTGTTTTTTTTTTTTTTTTTGAGGTGGCATTGGTGGATATGGTGAGTTTGTGCTGGTGGTGGCCGTCGGTGTTGTTGCAGCAGTAGTTATTGGTGGCCGTTGTTGCGGTAGTGGTGGTGGCCGTTGTTGTTGTTGATGATGATGATAGTGATAGGGATAGGGAGGAGGTAATATATTATTTTAATGTGTAGTAGATATTATTTTAATGTATAGAATTATAGTATAGAACATTTGATAAATTGTATATTGTAAAATAATGTGCTAAAATGATAAAGTAGATTTTTGGTGTGTCAAAATGGCATTTTTTATGAGAGAGCTGATGAGAATGCTCTAAGAGATAAAAATACATAAAAAAAGAAAAAAAAAATAAGAAACTTGAAGAGAAGGGAATGTTTAATTAATTCATAAAATTAGTTTTTTATTTTTTTTATTTTTTTATGTTCTCATAATTAAATATTAATTTCTAATTTACAAAGATAAAATAATAAACTAATTTTTAAATATTTTATTTCTTTTCCGTTATTTCTTTTCTTCTCATTTTTTTTACCTCTAAACACACATAGGAAAACATTTTATCCCCTCCTCTCTTTTTGTTTTCTTCTTTTTCACTTTCATCGTTCTTTTCTTTTCTGTTCTCTCTCCTCTAGTGTTAATAAAATGAGTTTACTAGGGGGATCGAGATTGGTGTAATATACGGTATCGTATTAGAGCAATTGAATTCCAAATTAACTTTTTTCTTCTATCAATTTGATTAAATACAAAAAAGTTAACAAAGTATTTAAAGCCTTTTCTTCTTCTTCCATTAAAATCTCAATCCAGCCATCGAAAAAATCACAATTCCTTTACCATTTAGTTTACTTTAGGATCTGTTTGAGATCTGCTTACTTTACTGAAATTGAAAACTTTTGACTGAAAGTACTGTAAATAAATGTAAAAGTTAGATGAAATAGTACAAGGAGACTTATAAATAGTACCAAAAAGTGCAGTGAAGCCCATAAATAGTAGCAAAAAAAAGCTGAATAGTAAAATAAGTTGGCAAAATTAATCATGCCAAACAGACACTTTTAGTCCCCCTACAATACAACAACAAAATGATTCGATGCTTTTTTGGATAAATTTTACGTGCCTCTAGACTTTTTGAAACAGAGTATGAAACCAAGTAAACAAAAATGGAAAAGTCTGGATCTTAAGGGTAAGGAAAAGGAAAAGAAAATATTTTCCTTTGTAGACTTAATTGTTTTGATTCGAAAAGTGTTTTTTTTATAGGTAAGAATAAAAACTTATGATATCTACTTTATAATGATTGTTCTTTACTATTAAATCAAGACAAAATCTTCTCCCATTTCTCCGTGTGTGTGTCAAAAATATTTAGTATTTAAAAAAAAAAAAATTAAATCAAGACAAAAAAAAAAAAAGAAAAGAAAAAAAAAGAAGACACCAGTATGTTTTTCTTGGTCTAAACAAGATTCAAACTCAAGTATTTCATTTAATCATACGAGACATTACCAATTATGATAATTAAAATTCATATTTGTTTTCACTCTCTTTCAAGTATCTTTTTAATCACATGTTAAAATTTACCGTAGATGTTATCATGTGAGTAAGAGTTATGTGGAATCAATAATTATCAGTCTAAAAATAAGATTTTTTATTGATTTGAAGACCCAAATAATGACTTGCAAGGTAACATAGGTTATATTTTGTGTCTCTAAGTTTCTTGTATCTTGTTGCGCTAAGACAAACTTCTTGAAAAGTGATCAATTGTCAAAAAAATAAGGAACATCCAACTAATATGCATAAAGTCCATAGAAGTCAAACTAATTAAGAGTGTATAGCTTACAATCTCATAGATGATTAGTAAATGTGATTACTTTCAAGGCATGTTGGGCTATACTCTCTCTTAAGATTATTTATATATATATATATATTTATATATATTTATGAGCATCTCTTAAGATTATCTTTTTTGGTCTACTAGAGGTCAATTGTACATATGGACACAATAAAGGATAGTACCCTTCCTTTCCTCAAAAGCTTCAATTCAATCCCTAATAAACTGTTAAAGATATGTTGGACTTATGGGATACACAATAAGAAATGATCATCTCCCTTACCTTAAGCTTAAACCCTTGTTTCTCAAAAAAAAAAAAAAGCTTAAACCCTTCATTTTTTAGTGTAGGCAAGATTTGATCCTTATCACCTTTGTTAAAGATAAGTTGACACAACTGACAAATACTACATGTTTTAAGAGTTGTAACTTAAATAGTTAGACATATACTATCTGTTTTAAGAGTTTTTAACTTAAATAGTTAAACCATTTAGCCCAAAAAAGAAAAAGAAAACTTAAATAGTTAAACCAAGTCGAAGAAACTTAGGGTCAATCCTGTATTGTCAAACTCAGTTCATGGGCCTCAGCTTAATTACCCAGCCTCTCTCCATGAAAGTTCTTGTGATGAGCATATACTGCGATGAATTATGGTTTCCATGTCATTCTTTTCACGTGTGCATCTTCTGTATAGCAAACTAACGCGCTCCGTTTGTTTCGATGTAAAATATTTTTTAATTTTATGGTATTTGTTTTGCAGTAAAATATTTGATCAAAAGTAAAATATTTTCAGTCAACCAAATCAACCTAAGCAATGTAAAATATTTTACACTTAAAATTTTTGGTAAAAGATTTTACATTTGCTAACTCCCTCACACCTCATACTTATCACTCCTTTACTTTCACGCTCAAACTCACCCTCTCAAATTTCTCTCCAAAAACCCAGCCACCACCGGTCCCCTCTCCCACCAATCACCGGCTCCATGGTCTGAGGCACCACTGGCAAGTACGAGGCACCGCCGTGTCTTAGCATTTTGCGCTTTAGCTGATTCTGGTGACATTCAATATGCCCGTGTGCTTTTTTCTCAGATTGAAAGACCCAATACTTATATGTGGAACACTATGATCAGGGGCTACTGTAAAGCCAAAATTTCCACCATGGGGTTTTCATTTTTTTGTCAAATGGCTCGAGAATGCGTCGAAATGGGCCGCCGGGGCTTCGTTTTTGCGCTCAAGGCGTGCAAGTAGTTTTGTGCAGTTTTAGAGGGGGTATTGGTTCATTGCTAGGTTTGGAAGATGGGTTTTGAATCTTTTGATTTGGATTTGGTAGTGCGAAATGGGTTGGTCCATTTTTATGCTGAACGTGGGTGTTTGGATTTGTGCGTGAAGTGTTTGATCAAAGTTTTGTGAGAGATGTGGTTACTTGGACCTCAATGATTGATGGATATGTGGTGCATAATTGTTTGGAGTAGGCATTGGAATTGTTTAATTTGATGCTAGTGAGTGATGTTGAGCCAGATGGGGTTACCATGATGGTTGTATTATTATGGAGCAACAGTCAGTGATTTATCATCTCAGCTTGGTGTAGAAAATAAAACCAATTTTGGGATTTTTGAGCATCTTATTGTATGTGGAATGATGGATGAACGTATACTTATTCTTGTGTTACACAGTAAGGTACTTGCCCAGCTTTCTGAAGACAATCTAATTTCATATTGCTACTTGCCAGCGTTTTGAATAAGAAATTAACTTCAGCTTCACTTTAGAAAGTAAATGAATTTGTTTGTTGTAAAGTGAGCAAGAACTTTTATAGATCTTGGCAGAAAGTTTGTTCAAAATTAAGTAAAAAATCAGTATTTTTTACTAGCTCTAGGGATCCCTCGTCCATCTCTACGTATTTTTTGGAAGTTAATAAAAAATGTTTTAATTTATTATTAGTTTTTTTTTTTTTTTTTTTTTTTTTTTTTTTCATTTTACTTTGTGCCAACCATTGGAAAATATTTTACACAGTATTTTCATGTACATTGTCAAACACTGTAAAATGAAAATATTTTCTTACAAATATTTTACATGTAAAATATTTTACTTTTGCAAATATTTTACATCGAAACAAACAGAGCATGAACCTTTTTTTAGATGAATCACAAAAGGGAAACTTCCTGACTTTCAAAACTTATTCATCGGCTTCTGCTTAATTACCCAGCCTCTCTCCATGAACATTCTTCTCGGGCCTCTACTGTGATGAATTATGGTTTCCATGGAGGAATCTTCTGTATAGATTCAATAGAATGCTAAACCACAAGAGTCAAGACAGAAACTTTGGATGTCAAAAAGCTCAGGAAAGCCTATGCATAGGTTTTGGGCATATATGCACACCTATAAAATGTTTATACATTAACATAATCTGAGAAAATTCACACAAAAAAAAAAAACACTTGTTTGACTTCCATTATTCTTTATAACCATTCTCAGTCTACAAGGTGTACAATTTTTATATTGCACTACTGTATCACATTTCCTGAAGAGCATAGTTTCATGACATGATAAGGGTATTGAAAATCCTCATAAATAACAATCCCGGACCACTTGGCGAACTGATTCATGACCAAACAGTGGTCTTCAAATAAAGAAGGAAATCTCAGTAACATCCATGGAATACAACCCCACGATCAGCCACATCCACCAACCATTACTATTGAGTTCAGGCTCATCATCATAAACTATCATTGAAGCTCTCTCCCAGATTTTACCAATATATCCTAATCATTAGAAAACAGATGGAAGCATTATTTCAACTGGTACATCATCATACCTACAAGCACAAACACACAGGAGATTCACCATTTGTTGACACCAGTGTAGAGAGAGATGCAACTTTTGCAGAATATTTTACCATCCAAAATGACAAGAAAATTTAACACATGCATAATGCAATCTTAAGTGACAGGAAACCATGTAACTCAAACTTGTTAAGAATTCACAATGATCCTTAATGTTTTAATTCATCAGGGTTGATATCGAGCACCAAGGAGAACAAGCTCCATGGCATAATTACTTCATTAACAACATAATTTTATTTAATAAAACTAGATCAGTTCCATGTTTAGACAATCAACAGAGACCTTAGTATCTAAATAATTTAGGTTGAGAATGGCTATTAAATATGTTATGGAGAACCACAATATTAGCCATTTTTATCTTGGATTTGATTATGCACAAATCAGTGTAGAAAGAGGCCGCCATTGCTGATAAATTAAGGTAATGGATGAAGTGAAAATGTTAATGTGAAGCACGGCATAAAATAGTGCCTATCAAGTTTTATTTATTTTCAAAAACCTATGTTTGAGTCAATAGTCATAGGTGGAAGACTGGAAGGTGTATTATGTATGACAGGAAAAAGAAAAAGAAAAAGAAAAAACTAAATAAAACAAAATTATAGGAAAGAAATCTGACTCAAGAGAACATCAATTCTAAAATAATTCTTTGTCTGTCAAGTAAATTTAGTTATGCTGTCCATATGGGAATAAATTTAGTCATGCTGTCAATATGACAGCAGAAAGCATACGTCCCCTTCGTGCAGATAATGTTGAAAAAAGTCACCACAATTTAGCAAAACCAAGACATGTATAGTCGACAACACAGAACTAATAACAATATAAGTATATAACCATCTGTCACCCAGAAAAGAGAACACTTTAGTTTACCTTCATGCTACTCCAAAGTTATGTAGCTTATCACAGTGAGGAATTGGCAGATTTCTATTCCAATGATGCCTTTGGAGCTCTATGTGACAGTAGCGGCCAAGCATATTTTTGTAATCCCTGATCACATTGTCCTCAATGTTATCTCGGGCAGGACTTCCAAGAGGATATTTATTCTCAAACGCTGATGATTTGACAAAAAATTCCACTTCATGTTTTTCAGTCATCTTAGGAATCTGGTAAGAGTAATTCTTATGCAAAGAATAGTCGGGCTCGGAAAAGGGCAGATATGCAAGCAAGAAAATTATCAGAAATGGCAATAATTGAAGGAGGATAAAAAAATTAGGTCCTCGTTGCAAATTCTCCCTCTGATGACCATCCATTCCTCTGGTCCTATAAACACGGCTTCCTCGAAACATGTCTCCCTGACCAAAAAAAGCCCTGAATATCTCATCAGGATCAATATCGTCATCAAACAAGTCATGTGCCGTTCTCCTCCTTCTCCGCCTAACATTGTATTGCTGGTTGTGCTCAAATTCCTCAACCAAACCCGTCTGATCATACTGTCTCCTTGAATCACTTTCACTTAAACACTTGAACGCCTTGCATACTTTCTTAAATGCCTCTTCAGAACCAGGAGCCTTATTCTTATCAGGATGAACTTTCAATGACAACTTCCTATATGCCCTCCTAATCTCCTCAACCGCACAATTCTTTTCCACACCAAGAATATCATAATAATCCTTATTCCTCTTAATCTGCCTAATCAATTCAACATGTTCTTCAGTATAACTGCGCTCCCCATTTAATCCCTCATCAGATTTCGCCAGACCAAACTCACTTTTATCCTCAGTGACAACTTTTTTATCCACAGAAGACACAGGAGAACCCGAATCAAGCTTCTCACACGCAGCCAAAAGCTCATCTGCTTGCAAATTCTGGTTTAAGCGTTGTGCAATCTTAATAAATTTCAGCGCACGCTCTTTATCACCAGACGCAATTGCTTCTTCAGCAATACGAACACATTTCAATGCTTCATCCTTATTACCCTCCATTGTCAAAAAACACACTTCAGTTCTAACTCCAACACCAAAATTTCAATTCCAAAACATCTAGACACAAAAATTCATAATCCCAACAAGGCGAGTCTCAAAATTCCTGCTCCAATCCAACAAAACCCAGTTCACCAAAATCGTCAAATATTCAATCCCAACAAAATTCACAGTTTAAAAGAATCAGATTTCCCAACTACATAAAAAGCTCACGATTCATATCCCAATTACCAAATCAACAAACCCAGTGCCACCAAAATCCCAAAATTCGTGTTCTGAATCAGAAATGAAGATCTGGGTTCGAATTTTAATAGGAAAGTCACCTAATTGATAAAAAAGGACACGTAAACTAGGGTTTTTGATCTAAAAGCCTAAAACAATATAGATTGATATTAAGTATACTGTATATAACATTCCTATAACACAAATTTGAACTAATAAAGTTAAGAATTTTAATTCATTGAGAGCAAAACACAATACCAGAGAGACGGCTGGAACAGAGATCGAATTCCTTTGCAAAATCACAGATAGAAAAAAAAACAAAAAAAAAGTAAGTCTTCGTTTTTGAAAGATGTGCAAAAAACGTTGTCGTTTTTAAGATAAGGGTCTGAGTGGGCTCAAATTTTTTTTTTTTGATAAGAGTGGGCTCAATTTCATTTTTGATAGTAGTGGCCCAAATTCTGAGAGTCTATGTGAAATCTTATTTATTTTGTGAGTAATTTTTAGGTAAAATTGTGCAAATTTGACACATTTTTTTAATATAAATATATATATATTTTAAAGAATCAATATACTAATTGATGTGAATACTTAGGAGTGTAATGAGATGTACAACAATTAACTTAACACGCCCACAAACACATACATTTCATGACAAACCTAAGTGTATCAGTTATTAAAAAACACAAATCTCATTGTCAACTACATAAACCCCGGATCGAGATAAATGAAAAGTAACATTTGTTTAAAAAATATAGAAAAATTTCTAAGCACACGCAACACATGTGTGAAGAGACTAGTATAGATTAAAATCAATGATAATGAGAGATTCTTTAATCATAGTTGGGTTTTAAAAAGCTTTATTAGCATGTGACATGCTCGTGCTCTTATACCTTTTTTTTTTTTTTTTTTTTTTTTATAATTTATTTTATTTCCATCTTATCAATTCATCCATTTTCAAGATTTATGTAGGATTATATGGGACACAAAATATAAACACATCCCCGCACTGGATAATAACTTCAAATGCTAGTTTGGTGAGTGACAAATACATCAATCTCAATTAAGACGAATTGTAATTTTGACATTTAAAGAAGAAGCATTTGAATACAATTGATGAGTCTATTCTTACAATTAAAAAATAATAGAAAAAAAAGTATACAATCATATTAACATTGATAAAAATTGATAATGTGGCAAGGGCTGACATTATATAGGAGTTTTTTTTTTTTGATATAAAAAGTCGTTTCACCTTCACATTTTTTGTCCTCTCTAACTTTTTTTTTTTGAAGCTAAAGACAAACTCTCTAACTTTCTCTTTCGATTTCTTTTGTGTATATCTATAAGTCGTGGAGTAAGCTTCAAGGTATAAATTGCATTCAATTGTTTCTAGTTTGGTTTTAAATTGAACGAAATATATTCTCAAAAGAAAAATTAAAAAGTATTAAAATGGTAATTTGAAATACGCGTTCATTTTTCAATAAAACAAAAAGTAAATAAAATTTTACCATGTTCCTTTTTTCTTTTTCACTTACTGCATATTTTAGTACTGGATTTGAGCTGTAAAATTTCCGAACATGTCCAAGATGGCTGGGTGAGGTTAATGCTTATTTGAAGGGTGATCCATGTAGCCCAAATTGAACAATAGATTAGGCTGGCTACAATGGGTCTCCGCATGGTATTCTAAGATAGGCTTGGGCTAGCTCGTCACCGTTTCTAGCTTGACTATTCAGGCCATATGCATCAGTGCGGCAAAATAGACCCCTCTTACTCAAAAAAGAAAAAACAATTGCAAAATTGGTAGTGAAAATTGGTTCCCACCCCAATGAGAAGAAAAAAAAAAAAAAAAAAAATGCTAGTGCCACAAAAAATATCACAATGTTTGCCTTGAGTTGTGAGTGGTGAAAATATGGATCCATGCAAAGAACCCCAACCACAATGCACATTCTCACTCTTGTACTCATCCTTAAACCCCCAAAAGTCCCTAACCCTAACCCTAATTTCTTCTCCTATGGCAGAGGTGGAGTAGTTAGATGACCCAAATGCATACCGGCTTATCGGAAGAATAGCTAGTAACGCCACGATTTACAAGCAACATAGTTGGGCAGGGATGATTCTCTAGCCATCAAAGTAATTTTAGATGCTTCACAATTAGAGTATTGGCCGAGTCAATGTGATGGAGAGGTTTCGCGACACAAAAATATTCTGACTGCCATTTGTTACATGAGATTTGAAATTAGTGATGGTTCGATTTGGGTAGTGATACTAGAGATGGTTTTTGTTATGATCTTAGTGTCCCACATTACTTAAGTATAAACTTAAACATGTGTTTATAAGCTCTTGGGCACCCTCCCTTTGCAAGCTGGTTTTCAAGGGTGAGTTCTATCCATGGGTTTGTAATAGTTTTTGTAATTCTCAAACTAATTCTCGTACTCAAATTATAGGCTATAGCTACCACCTATACTTGTATCTACTCAAGACCATTTTAATCCCGATGCAGATTTTCTCATATTCAAATTATAGGGACCAAAAGTATTCTCAAACTAATTCTCATACTCAAATTATAAGCATTAACTTAATCTCGATGCAGATTTTATTCACACTTATTTTGTAGCTGAAACTTAGAGTACTCAAATACATTGGATAGTTTAGGCTTGGAAGGTCTTTGTGTATTCTTGCACTTCAACTTATTTACTAGTGAATTATTTTTAGTTTGGAAGGCCGCCAAGAGGTTTTTATGCCAAATTTTCCAGTTTTCATCTTCGATAGCACATTATGTATTATCTTGGGTTTTCATCTTTTTTCCTAACTGCCTTTTACATTATTGCATTATTCAATTATATGTACATCCATGCACTTGTTTGGTGGTTCGGTTAATTAATTGGCTAATTATGTGTATTTTGCTTTAATTGTGTTTAGCCTAAAATTAATTAACCAAAATTAAAATTGGGGTCTAAAAGACTAAAACATCTAATAATTAGGCTAAGTGCACTTTCAAGCTTCAATTTAGAAACCACCCACTTGTGAAAGAATTACTTCACCTTTGTTCGATGTTCATGGTGGGTGGTAAAGGTGCAGATGAAGATGCTAAAGGGACTCATGGTTGATGTTATAGAACTTGGACCTCAAGAAAGGCATATTTTCATTGAGAAGCTTATCAAACACATCGAAAATGATTGTTATGTATGTAATAAATATTATACTCACATGTTAGTTATACATATTTAAATTTAGTCTTTACATGAAATCTACATATATTTCACATGATTTGTTTATAATAATTCTTTGAAATAAATATTCACATGATATGTTATATATATATATATATTTATATATATATATATATATTTATGGGTAGCAAAATTGGACACGACCTGCAAACCCAACACGATATGACACAAAATTAGCAGTTTATGGGTTGAGACTTAATGAGTTTGTGTCATATTCGGGTTGACACGACTAACCCGTTTAATAAACAGGTTGGATTAGTGTTCAATACATGGAACCCGTTTGACTCATTTAATTAAATGACATTTTACCAATATACCCTTCAAATCCAAGGTATATAAACTTATTAGTTGTTATGGTTTATTTTCTTTGACATATTGTAATTAATTATTTGTGATATTGGGACATGCTTAAGTTTTGAATGATTATTTGTAATGCAGTTACTCGTTAGTTTTGAATTTTATATTAAAAATATTTATTTGTTTGTTTTTTCATAATTTTTTTTTTCATTTTGATAAAATCTGGTAAACAGGTCGACACGACTGACCCGATTAATAAATGGGTCATGTTAGGGTTGAGAAATCTTGACATGTTTAATAAACATATTAGGTTAGTGTTGACTTATATAGTCGAATACTTATGAGTTAACACGACATGAATCCGACACATAAACACGAATTGCCACCCATATATATATAGTTTGTGCAAAAATCAAAAACCAAATATCTAATTTTTTTCCCTAAAAAGTTAATGTTGGAATTAAAATTAAAATAGCGTACTATCCTTTGGATAGGCAGTGTGGGGTGCTTAACACCTTTCCCATTCGTAATCAAACTTCCAAGTCCAAAATATTTGCTTCAAGACTTTGGTTTACCTCAATTAATTAGGGCCTGTTTGGTAAGAGCATTTAAATATAGTTTTTTTTTTTTTTTTTTGCAAGCCATAAAATAGTGGAGGCCACACTTAAATCTATTGTTTAGCTAATGTTCTCTAAATATAGTTTTCAGAAAATTGTATCCTATTTTCCTTATTCAAAATAGGATTTTGAAGACGGGGGAGAGGATGTTTTCAAGATACAAAAAATGTTTTTAATGGCATAGTCTATGTATATAAAACCGAAGCCTCTGAAACTCCTACAATTTTTCACGTCACCACTATTTTTTTTTAAATTCTTTTTATTTTATTTATTTAAGTTTAATTTTTTTAAAAGAAAAAATAACCCGACTATTCTATATCTCTCCACCTTAAAAAAACCGTGAACTCCGCCTGCTCTTCTCTCTACCTCTCTCACACACTCTCGAAACTAAAAATCTCTCTTCTCCTATGGCGATCACAATCCAGGCCATCAAGGCATGCCAGATCTTCGACAGTCGTGGCAATCCCATAGTCGAGGTTTGATTCTTAAATTCCCATGTCCCTGATCTGTGTTTTTGTCGATAGTGAGTTATAGACTGTTTTGTTTCGTATCGAAAATCTGTGTGTGTCTATGACCATCGTACACAAGGGTTTTGTTAATGATTAATTAATCAAATCTTTGTTCCTTAATCGTGTAGGTTGATGTGACAACCTCAGAGGGCGCTTTTTATAGGGGCGCTTTTTATAGGGCCGCTATTCCAAGTGGTGCATCCACCGGTATGTTCCTTAATCAAATCTTCGTTTTTTTTTTTTTTTTTTTTTTTTTTTTTTTGTAATTGATATTAGTCTTAGATTAGTAATACTTAATCTGAGCGGTAAAATGTACTATGGAGATGATAATTTTCATTTATGTTGTTAGATCATTTTGAAAATACATGATATAGTGAAGAAATTGAGAGAGGATTTGAACATTCAGATATGTTTTGGTGTTTTGTCTCATAGACCAAACTCTGTATCCTTTTTTTTTTGTTTTCCTTTAGGAATTTATGAGGCACTTGAACTAAGGGATGGAGGTTTAGACTACCTTGGAAAAGGTGTATCAAAGGTAAGTTTAATTTATTAGCAAATTTGTAATTAAGCATATTCAGATCAGGGTTGGGTTTTTTTGTTTCTTTTATCTCTGTTTTGTTTTTTCTTTATATATTAATTAGAAAGAATATAGAAATTAAGCATATTCAAATCAGGGTTGGGTTTTTTGCTTCGTTGTGTAGGCAATAATATACATCTAAATCCATGTAAAAGGCAGAAGATAGCTAAAGTTAAAGATTTGCCAGAGGATATCCTCTTCCAAACCCTAAAACACACAAAGGCTGACGTATTAGAGGGCTTTATATACACAAATGTTCTTTGTTAACTTAAATTTGTTAAGAGTTTCATCATCTTTTTACTATTCTTTGAGCCATATTGTAAATAGAAGGTGAAACATATCCTTTTAATTTGGAGTATGTACATGAAATCTTTTAACTTCATAACCAAACTTAATGTGGTATCAAAAATATATAAGTACCTACAAAAACCTCATTCTATGTTTTCAATTTTTAGGCACAAAGGAGCTTGCGTAGGCCTTGAGAGAGAAAAAACAACCCGTGGTTATATTGAAGCTGGTGTTGCTGCAACATGGTACTCTCTTTTCTTTTTAAAATTCTCTCTTTTATAGAGTCTTTTGGAAGTTTTGCAACGATTCATGACTATTGTCCTACTATTTTAAAGTAGAGTAAAAGATCATTCTCATTGATGTCCACTTTCATTAAGTGTTGTTTCTCTTACATGTACACAAGCTGTTTGATAAAATTCCTAAGTGATTTTTTGTTGTTGTTCTAGAAGTCATAATACATGGGGAATGGTAAGGAGGAAGGTAAGTAGGGAATGTGATGCTGTGTTGTTGATTTAATCAGGGTGAGATGTTTTGTTGGCCTTATTTTCTCAATGTCATATGTTTGATATTGGGATTGGAATTGATGGTGAGATTTTGATATGATTCCCTTTGAGAAGTAGGTTTGATTTTTTTAATGATATATTTCATGGTGAGTTTGTGCATTAAGATTAGAGTTTGTTACCCTTAATAACTTCAAAGGAATCAAAGCTTTTAGAAAGTTTTATTGGCATTGATGGTGAGATAGGTTTATATAGTAGAAAACAACATTTAGATAGTTTTGGTAATAGTTGATAGTATTGTACAAATGTTTTTTGTTTTTGGTTGCATTATTGTAACAATGATTTACCATATTGATTATTAGTCTGTGGACTGGTGTCACTTTGGAGCTTTAGGGGCCTTTGTTGGGTTGCTATTGTTGTGGACTAGAAGAGTAGTAAAGAAACTTGATGGGGTTGTGGGAAATTATTCAATTTATGTAAGTTCAGATGTGTGGATGATCAATACAAGTCGGTTTTTCAGGTGCCTATGGTCCCAATTCTGAGCATGATTAGATCATACGAGTTAGACCCTGGTGGAAAGGTTTAGTGACTTCTACGAAGAAACAAAGGAAGAAGATACAAATAACACTTTAAAGTTGTCTTTCAATTTATTTTAAATATTGATTGAGTAGTTCTTTAAATTTGTGTTTCATACATTTAATGGATGATTGAGGATGTTAAAGATTTGATTCTTTATTTTAATTTAAACTTAAGTTTGATTTCTATTTTTCATTATGTAATTTAATGTTTCATATCAACAATTAAAGAGGAAGAGAAAAAGAATATTTTACATTCATATACAATAGCTTTCCCGTGCATCGCATGGGTTAATGACTAGGTGTAAATAAATTGAAATCAGTGGACCCCATATATTTGTCCAAACTCTTCTATCTCTTAAATTAAGGAGCTTATCTTTACTACAAAAATAATTCTCACATTTCAAATTTAAAACTTATCATTATTAAAAAAAAGGTACGTGAGTTCTATTCTCTTATCATTATCCACAAAAAAGTAATTTATGGCATGTTTAGTAAGAGTATTTAAATATAGTTTTTTTTTTTTTTTTGCAATCCATAAAATGGTGGGTCCCACACTTGAATTTATTGTTTGGCTAATATTTTCTAAATTCAGTTTTCAAAAAACAGTATCCTGTTTTCCTGGTTTAGAACAGGATTTTGAAAATGGCTAAGGAGGTGTTTTCAAGATACATAAAATGTTTTTAATGACATAGTTGTAAATAAATTGAAAACAATGGGCCCCACATAACTCTTTTATCTCTTAAAATAAGGAGCTTATCTTTATCACAAAAAGAATTCACACCCTTCAAATTTGAAACATATCTGTAAGGACCAAAAGATCTAGTGGCCCAGGCCCGCTTAGAATAGTGGTTGGATCAGTTCAACCATGGCCCAAAACAAAGAGACAGAAAGAAGGTTGCTTGGTGGCTGCCCATTGACTCCTAGGGAGACATCTCTTTTGCTTAGGGGGCTTGGTTTTCCATCCAGCACCAGGATTTACTTGGTAGCTGGTGAAGCTTATGGTAATGGAACTATGCAATATCTTAAGGATGACTTCCCCTACATCTTCTCCCATTCCACTCTCTCTAGAGAGGAGGAGCTGAGTCCTTTCAAGAATCACCAAAACATGCTGGCTGGTATAGATTATGTTGTTGCCCTCCAGAGTGATGTGTTTGTTTATACTTACGATGGCAATATGGCAAAGGCAGTTCAAGGTCATAGGTGCTTTGAGCACTTTAAGAAGACAATCAATCCTGACAAGTAATGTACTAACCTATATTCTCTATAACTCCTGTCACCATGTCTAATTAGGCTGTTTTTGTTCTCATTGTATTGATTTTTCACTTGCCAAAATTGCAGTATATAAAATTTTCATTCTGTGAATTCAGGATGCATTTCGTAAACCTTGTTGATGAGCTTGACGAAGGAAAAATCTCCTGGAAGAAATTTAGTTCCAAAGTAAAAAAGCTTCACAAAGACCGTGATGGAGCTCCGTACTTTAGGGAATCTGGAGAGTTTCCAAAGTTGGAGGAAAGTTTTTATGCGAATCCCCTTCCAGGATGTATTTGTGAAACAAGAAATAAAAAATAAAAGCTAAATCAACAGATTTTGTCATCATGTTTCATTGTGTTCAGCTGCATGCGAAAGAGATCAAATGGCAAGCTGCCATTACTTCAGCCTTATTGTCTTCGGGAACAACAGTCTTAAATTTCCAAAATCAGGACAGAATCAGCTTGATAGATAGAAGACGCTCCTACTTATATGAGGAAAAATCCTTGGTTTAGATAGAACTGATACAATGAATTCTGATCGCAGCCAATATCGAGGGCGACTGTGGACAGGTCAGATTTATATTTCTCAAGATATAAAAATTTAAAAGGGAAACATTTATACAATGTATTAAAACTTCTCTCTATCTCTATCACACCACACACTTCAAAAAACAATTGAAATTTCCTTTTTTTTTGGGTGGGGGACTTGGGGAGTAGCAAGAGCTTGCATATACTCCGATTTTGTAACTTGGATAATTAATGGGATACAAGTGAATACTGAATGGATTGTATTATTTCAAGATATCAATAATAAGAAAAATGTGATTTTAAAGCTTTCATCTTCTGCTGGCTGTTGATGTACAACCTCTTTTCTGAAATTTCTGTTGTACCATAAATAAAAATAGAAGTGGTGCATATCTCTACTATGCTGTCACTGAATGAGGCACCTGTCCTGATGTCAATGATTGTGTGCTGTCAATACATGGTGTTCGAAATGAATTATGATCTGGTAAGTATAACCAGCTTGAAGAATCAAATTTCCCTTGTGGAAGCACTGGAGTTCAAGATTTATGCCAAGCTTTGCTATTTCAGCTTCTTCATGCATCAAGCTAAAACAATTAAAACGAAGACACTATATTTTATGTCATGATGTTATGATGCTGGTGTGGTTTTGAAAGAAAAACCAATCCAAAATTAAGTGAAGAAAAGCAAGGAGTTCACGGTGCAGGTGATCTTGATGACGTGATGTGAAAGTGTAGTTAGAAGGGCGGGTCAGTGGTCACCATTTTATCTTCAAGTTGGCCAAAAGATGAGCCAATAAAAGATGCAAGGAGCAACACCATAAAGGTTGAGAAAGACATCCTTTCATGGTTTCTTGTTAGATTTTGCGGATGGTTATTGAAGATAGTAGTCACTCCGCTCTTCCTCTGTTGGAAGAAACATGAGGAAACAAATTTGCAGTAAATTGAAAACCAAGAGGTTTGCAAGTCCTAAATGCTGGGTTGTCTCTGATGGAGAATGAGATGTATGGACTGTTGACTGTAATAGTACTCTTAACAAATAAACAGAACTTCATGAGATTTAGAAAATAACTGTTGTTGCCCATAAGATAAGATAAGAGGACCAATTATTCTGACATACATATCTCATTGGAATCAAGATTACATCCAAATACATATTAAGGCTTTGGCACCTCATTTCTCATAAAAAAAAAAAAATCCGTGCATAGCACCCTTTGAACTTTCTAGCTCGAAGTCTATATTTCATCTTTCTAGTTGTATTATACTAGTATTTTTTAAAATTTTAACCAACAGAACCTGTAGACCTTGCATCTATCTACTCTTCCGTTATGCATTACACAATTTATATTAACATAAGCAAGGAAAGACTGCTAATCATGGGAGATAATTACAAAATAAAAATATAATATTGGCTACCAAATTTTATAGTCCAACAAAGTCACAACTTTAATTTAAACTATAGGGTTAAACACCCAAATCCAAAAGGACTAAAATAATGAAAAAATAATAGTAATAAAAGCATTTTCTAATCAGAATCTAGAAAGCGATTTCAGTGGAGCTCACCCATGATTCATTTTAATACATTGTTTGGGTCTAGTGTTTAGTGGCACTAGACCTAACCCAAGTCCCCATTGTTTGCACCATTTTGCTCCTCATAACTAAAATACAGTATTGAAATTTTCAATAATTTTTTAAGTATATAAATATATATATTTTATTTAAATTTTCTCAAGTAAATTGGTGGGTCGCTCACTGATGGGCGTGGGGCGCACACCCTCTGGTTTGGGTCACCCTCCTCTGAGACTTGAGGGCAATCCATTTATATATGAGATGAGTTGTGATATTTTGTCACACACAAAAGGTTGTTGTAAAATTTATTAGTTTTGGTAATTAATTCAGAGAGAAAATTTAATACAAATGGAAGAAAATTATGGGAAGCTACACTACTCTGTTACCTTACATAGATATTATGTAACTCACATTTTCCCAGATTTTTTTTTTATTGTCTCTAATTTTTAAAAATAATTTTTATGGTTTTTGACAAATGACTAAAAATTATAAAAATTTGGAAAAGTTAAGAGAAAATTATGAGATGCCACATTAATCTATTCTTAAACACAAAAATCATGAGAACCAAAATTTTCAGATATATATATATATATATACACACACTATTAATAACATGATTTCTTGTTTGAGTTTCATCATTTTGTATACTAAAATATCCTTACAAAAATTCTTAAACTCTCTAAAATACCCTTATCTTTTAGTTAAATAATTTTTTTGGAGAAACTTTAGTTAAATAATTTTAAATTTAAAAATACAAATCGGTTAAAAAAGTAATTTACTATTTTTAAAAAAGTTCTTAAGTCTTAAATCTTTCAATCATTTATCAATTTTCACGTAAATAAAGATCCTAAAAATTAGGACACTATCTTTATCTCATTTTTAAACATTATTTCACTAAATTCAAAATAAAAGATAAAAAAGAGTCTAATTGCACGCGCAAATCGAGTGTGATGAGTCTTATGTGTGTGTGTATATATATATATATTGGTTTGATAAATGACTAAAAATGTTGAAAAATGATAATAATCTAGAAAAAATTATGGAAAGCCACATTAGTCTGTTCCTACACATAGAAAGTAAGAAATTCCTATTTTCCACATTTTTGGTTGCACTTTAATATTTTTAGTGAGTTTAGAGGCATAAAAGGGATTATTAGAAAATCATTTCATTAAATTTATTGTTGAAAATTTTTCAAAATAACTTGCCAAAAGTTAAATAAAAATTATATGCTATTGAAACCTAGTTTCACATCATATCATATACTATATAATAAAAGTTGAGCATAGAAGTTGTGGTTGTGCCAAGTAGCTTTACCAAATTACAACAATATTTCAACTTTTTTGTTTTTATCAATTTCTTTAGATAAAATAACAATAAGTGTTTTTACAAAGCATGCAATATGCATCTAAGTTTCAGTTGATAGAAACAAGAACTTTTTTTTTTTATTAATTTCTTTAGAAAAAGTAACAATAAGTGTTTTAATGTACAAAACATTCAACATGCGTTTAAGTTTCAATTGATAGAGACAACAACTTATTTGTTCTTATCAATTTCTTTAGGTAAAGTGACAACAAGTGTTTTAACAAAATATGCAACATGCCCTAATTCCAACTAAAAATCTATCATCAAAATTTCAAAATTTATATACATTCACTAATGGTATTTTCATAGAATCTCTCTTGCACCCCATGTTTTTGTTTTTGTTTTTGTTTTTTTCGAGTTGAAACTTACGCATATGTATTTGTATTAGAGGGATATACATGTTGTATAGATTCATAGGAGTTGATAAATCTATATGATACTATCTCTCTCTCTTTGGAATATTTTTTTTCCTAATAAAAAATTACTCTCATTAATTATTAAATTAATTTTTTACTAATTGTTAGGATATATTTCCTCAAATTAAGTGATAAAATTAATAATAGTTTAATTTATGTAAAACTTTATCATTTAAATTTTAACAAATTTAAAAGTTTATTATAAAATTTTTTTAACTACCTTCCCTAGAAAAAAAAAAAAAAAAAAAACTGAAATCCAAAATCCCACACAACACCTCATGCTTTTTTTCCCCCTCAAGTTGCATCTTACGTTTTATTAATTATTTAAAAAATTATTTCATTAATTGTTGGGATATATTTTCTCGAATCAAGGGATAAGATTTAGTTATAATTTAATTTAGCTAAAACTTTATCATCTAAGTTTCAGAAATTTAAATTCTACTCCAACTAAAAATTTATTATCAAAATTTAAAAAATTATATTTATAAATAAATAAATAAATAAATATATATATATATATTCACCAGTGGTCTTTCCATAAAATCCTTCTTGCACCCCACGTTTTTTTTTTAATTCTTTTTTTTATTTTTAAGTTGCAACTTACTCATATGTATTTTGTATATGATATTTTTTATTAAATAAATTTCATGTATGGATATTATGTTAAAAGAAGTCTACTTTAAAGAAGCAAAACAAGGGACACCCATTTAAGTTCTTGGTTTCTCTTTGGTACATTATTTATTTATTTATTTTTAAATTTCTCAACTTTTGAACTATTTTGTGTGTTTTATTTTTTGGTTATTCTATGTATTTATTTTGTAAGTGTTTTGATTTTTTTTTTCAATTGACTATCACTACAAAAAAATTTAGTTCAAAACATGTCTTTCATGTGCTGTAGTTAAAACTAATTCCAAGTTACTTTTATTTACTGATTGTTAAGACTTTATCAATATTTATTTATTTATATATATTTTTTGTGCTTTGCGTTAATTTCTTAGTATGCGGAATTTCTCCCATATTTTTTCGAAAGTCTAACTAAATTCAATTTAGAATTCCTCCTATATCCTTTTAGATTATAGATTATAGATTATATTTGACTAAATTAGATTCATCAGTCCAAATTTCTATGTAAGTTTATCTTTTCTTAAAAACTTTTTCATTTTTTTTTTTTAATTTTCAAAAATTTGGATTGTTTTTCATGTGTAATATTAATATATATGTTTTTAAAGGCTAAAGCGCAATATAATTAGAGACATTATTCAAGTTGTATACGTTAGGGTGTTAACCATTTGAATAAAATCAACACTAAAATAGATGATTTAACTATCAAAATAAGACTTAAAAATGAAATTTGTTTTAGGTGTACAAACACAATTGATTTTTTAATCTTAAGTTTGGAATTAATTATTTTAGGATAACCTTATTTATGCAAGTATTTTAAAGATTTAACTCCTTGAGTACAAATTACCCTCTTCATTAATAAATAAGGAATTATAACAAAATAATTAGAAAAGTTTTTACTGATAATTTTAAATAGAAATATTATATATAAGGACATATATATCAAATTATGTATTTTATATAATAATAATCATTCATTTAGTTAGAAGCGAGTTCTAAAATTATGTAATAATAACTCATGTAGTTATTATTTTTTCAAATATATATATATATATATAAAGAAAATTCATGATTAAAGCCGTGCAACACACAAGATTTTCACTAGTTAAATAATAATAACAAAGTTAATTATATGGTGCATTTCTATGTGAGATTAATTCATGTAGTATTTGAGAATTTATCTTTTACGACTAAATTTGTATAATTTTTTGTGATTATATTGTTATGCATATGAACTTTTAAATGCATGATGATTGGATGATGGAATGTATTGTAACACATGCTTGAATAAGAACAAATACTTGTGGATAGTGTACTAGTACTTGAAAAAAAGATTAAGTAAGAAATCACTTTTGTGGTGGTCCATTCCCAACAATCTTGGGCTTTTGGGCCTCAACCCCTAATTTACTTATACTCTGGGTTGGGCTTATTCTACAATGAGAGGTCTAAGAAGTGTTTCTTTAGGTCACTGATGGAGATTTAATGTTACTTTGGCACCTAATTCTCTGGTTTTTAGCTCAGCCGAGGTGGCTACTAGGCAGTCGAGCATTTTCCCTAAAATCTGAGCAGGATTTCCTTCTTCCCGGGATGTGTTTTTTCTCACTACTCTCGTGTCTCTCTTTTTCCCAAAATTTCCAACCTATTTTTTTCCTACATCTCCTCCTCTATTTATACCCATCTCTCAGTAGGGTCGTTATGATAAGAGGATATTCCTTATGTCAATGGGTCCCTCCATATCATATCACTAGTCAGAGAGGACCCACTTTTTGCTATTGATATGATCTTCTAGTAACTCGTGCCTGGTACTAGTTATTGCTCAGCGAGCAGATTCCCCCAAGGCATCATTTCTTGATCACGGCATGTCTTGGGGTACTTGACTTGTGTGTTCGGCCAACTCCACTCAATTCGGCTAGTGGGTTGAGATGGGCTGAGACTATTCAATAAGTGGACTTGCGGTTCGGGGCCGATCTGTTGTTCTCGGTCCGTACAACTTTGATAAATATATTTTGTCATTAAAGTAGCAATATTCGAGTAGGAGTACCCCCGCCTTTGCGAGAAGAAAGCGACATGCTGATGTGTCATAAAAAGGGATACGAATCACGGAATTTACAACCACCATTATTGGAAGATCTGGGTTGTCAACGTACTAAGTTGAGGAATCTAAAGAACATTTTGTTTCATTACCGATGAATGATGAAGTCGAAAACATTTTCTCGATTAGTGGATTTGCAATGATGTCGCCTAATCAGCTGGGTTGATGACGACTTGGGTTCTCTCCTCGCCTGTCTTCTTCTTCTTTAATTTTGCTGTTTCTTTTTAGGATTTTTATAGGAGTGTTAAAAGTTAGGGTGTCATTATGTATGTTTATAGTAAATTGGACAATATAAATCAATTTTATGGGTTTGTTGATAATTTTTAGACCTTGGCTTAGCATTCGTTTGGGTGCCAAGAAAATGTCATGATGATTTTAGTTTAAGTATTTTTTTTAAAAAAAGTAGGAAAATGTTGAATTTTTCTAATTATTTCATTTTTTTTTTGTTTTAGAAAATTTATTTAATTATTTAAAATTTTTTAGGCTAAAAAATGAAGTAGCATAATGAAAATGATATAACATCATTTTATTAGACATATTAAACATACATGAGTCGTGACAGACTTATATGACACTTAACAGATAATATGGACGAAATGACTACTGATGCAAACATGAAATAACTTCAGGAGTAAAATTGAAAATTTGAAACTTTAAGTGTAAGATGTAAAAACCCCCCAAATTTAGGGGTAGTTTGCACTTTAGCCAAATTTCTATTTATTTGGGGGTTATTATTAGTGACCTTGAAATAAAGCTACCTAAAATGAGGTGTAGACTGATTTATTAGTGTTTGTTTCAACACTTTTGTTAAACCCTCGAAAAAAGAGGATCAAAGTGAAATTAATTGTCCATCATTTTAATCATGGCCTGTCATCTTAATAAGTTAATCAAAAAAATTGTGTCTATAAGAAAGTTATTTAGAAAGAAGATGAGGGTCGTTTTAGTGAAGGTGTGTTGTGGTTTAAGGTTGCTTGGAATAGAATGGTGGATCGTGTCAAGTTGGGGTTGTCTGTTTATGCTGACATGCTCTTAATGGGGTTACCTCGAAAGAGTTTGGATTAGAATGGGTTGTGATCAAATTAATCATGATAGGATTTTGTCCCTGCTTATCTCTTGAGCTCGTCGAAGCAGTACTTATGATTCTAAATAAAAGTTGCAAGGGAATAACTCTTGGATTACGTGACCCATCAAGAAGTTTGGACCATACAAAAGTAGTTGATAAGGTTATCGAATTTGATGGTGGATAATTTAAGATTTCAAATGCAATTCCTCACGTAGAATAATCATCTCCACATTTCTACTATGATGATTTTAATGGTCTCTCCCTACGGAATTTTATTGTTAATATACTTAGTAAGCAATTTGGAACAGAAATTGCCACCTACTATCTTAGAGCTTGTGGGATAAGTATATCCCATTTGGAACACAAAATAAATATCAAGCATTTATTTTATCTTGCTTCGTCAAAGGCATATGCATTTGCCATCAACGGAATGTTGGCTCGCATACTAGTCATAAATGCACTCATTAAAAGTCTACAATCAAAGTTCCAAAAGCAACACAAAAACCACTCACTCACAAGACTCTAATAAACCTAGCTAGCTAGAAACTGCTACTGACTTGAAGAATCCTACTCTTCCAGGCCTTCTCAATCATGACAAAGAAACAATGGGAACACAAACAAAAAAAAAAAATAATTAAGAGAATCTCTGGAAACATTTTTATTGGTAGATGATCTCCGAAGACCTTAACCAGTTCCATGAGGTGTAGGTTACTTTGATATATCAGGAGTGAGATCTATAAGTCACGATCAAAATCTCAGTATGTTGGGCAGCCGCATTTAATGTTGATGGAACATATATTCTCAAGATGGAATTCATAATCTCTTAACGGAGATATAAAATATTCCCTTGAGATAAGTTTAATGAGTTTGGTTATTCATAGTGTTGGGCCCAACCATTTTAGTAAGGAGTTACTAAAGTATATATTTATGAAATTGGATTTCATAAATATATGATGAATAACATAAAAGATTAAACCGGGTACTCAAGGATTAAGATGTAGTAATCTTCAAAGTGGTAGTCAACATTCATGACTTTGTATTACTACGAATATTTTAATGAAGGGGTTGCATTTATAATAAAGTCTTGGGATATAATTTATTAAAAAGGCCTAGAGTGCAATTATATTCTTATAATGGTATTGAATATAATTTGTTAGGTTCTAAGTACTTAGGAACTGATGTATTAGAATTCTAATTTGTATTGTTGGCAAACCATGATCAAAACAGGTTTTTAGTCTTGTTTTAGACTTGCTCAAAGTATGTGTTTTATGTAAAGTTGAAATCGAGCTGCTGCAGAATTTATTGTGCAATTCAGTCTGGCTCGATCGATCGAGAATTAGACTCGATCGATCGAAAGTCAGGCAGAATGTTTTTTCTGCAGAATTTCCAACTCAGCCCTAAGCCCATATGACGTATAGAGTTTTATGTTTTGCCCTAGGTATAAAAGGGAAACCCTAACCACGTTTTAAAAGATGCTCTATTTGCTGTATGTGTGAATCTCTTGTGAGATCTGAGAGGTGGTTACTTTCACACATGCTTAGGATTATCAAGAAGGAGATTTCATTGAGAGCTTGATGATCATTCAGTTGCCGCACTAAAGAGCTTAAAGATACGCAAGTAAGAGTGCTTGTACTTGCTGGAGAATCCAAGAAAGAAGGAGTCCGTTGTCTCGGAGTTTGCACGTGGTCGTGTTAGTAAGTTTCCTACTCGAGGTAGCAATAGGATGTTAATGGTCTAGGTCGCTATTGTGAAACTTCGATTCTTTCATAGTGGATTCAGGTTTACCTTGAGGATAGGTAGGTTAAATCCTCCCCAGATTTTTACCGATTTGGTTTCCTGGGTCATCATATCTTTGTGTTCTTTATATTCCGCACTTTACATTGATATGATTATATGATTGTGCTAACCTAGATCTGGAATTTGGACTAAGTAATAACTTAACTAAATAACTAGGTTAATCTGGTTGTGTTTTAAGGGGTCTAAAAACGTACAAGTGGTATCAGAGCGGGTAGCTCTTCTGTTTTAGATCTTTTGATCTAAGAGCTGATCCTTAACCCCTGTTGTCATGGATAATTTGAAGTGTCTTTCTGCTCATGTTTGTGATAATTTGAATAAAGAAGATGCTGTTGTTTCTGTTGATCTTATTGATGCCTGTGAAACTCTTTGTAAGGATTTTTTGAAATCTATGAAAATTGATAAGAAATTCAAGGAAGAGTTAAAATTGGCTAATCTTGAAAAAGAGGAATTGATTGTTAGATTAGATGAATCTAAAAAAAATAATGAATTTTTGAGAAATCAAATTTCCTCTCAAGATGAGAAAATGAAAAGCTTGGAACAAGAGTTAGTTGAATCTAAAGCTAAAATTGAAAATTTGACTAGTACCAAGCTTGCTGTTGATAACAGAAGTGTTTCTGTTTCTCTTAAGCCTAAAACTGAGAAAGTTTATATCCCTCCTTTCAAGAGTAATAATAAAGAAAATGCTTATTTTGCTAGGTTAGACAAACGTAAAAGTTCTAATGTAGACGCTGAAGTTTCTAAACTTAAGTCTAAACCTACTGTTAGAGAGCATAATAAATCTGTTTTTGTGCCTACCTGTCACCTTTGTGGTGTTGTTGGTCATATTAGACCAAATTGTTGTTTGTTGAGGCAAAAACCAAAATCTGAGACTAGATTTGTTGTTAGGAATACTGATGTTCCTAAATTTGTTCCTGTTTGTCACTTTTGTGGTGTTTCCGATCACATTTGTTCTAATTGTCATATATTGAAATTGAAAAGTTCTGTATTTCAATCTAGGATATGTAATGATATTTCTCCTACCATAAGTCCATACAAATTGTTTCATATTCTTTTGAAAAGTTTAAGCTTGTTGGCTTGTGAAAGGAATTTGCAGGAAAACGATCAAAATGCTTTAAAAATGATTGCAAGTGTGTATTCTAGGAGATGTGGGAGTTATAGGATGTACCTCGAAGGTGATTGTCCCCATCAAACAGTTATGATTGTGTGTGAATTAAAGTAATTTTCTCATATCTCAGATTGTCATAACATGTATACACTTATCCAATCTTGCAATGTTTTTCACACATAACATGCAATATTCTTTGCTACTCTTGATACATGTGCAGGTACAATGTGATTTGGTCATCACAAGGTTTACATGTGTTAATGTATGCTTACTAAACTGTCTTGACTTATTTTTTTGAAATATAAAATTGGTTAGACATGTTTAGTGTGTGTGTGTGTGTGTGTATTTGGGATCCATGTGCTTAAAATTTGTTGTTGAGAGATGATTTTGAGAGTCTAAAATGTTGATTGGATCATTGGTTGAGTTGCATGCTTGATTGGATTCATGTCTGTGTTTTTCTCTTTTTGAAAAACTGGTTTTTAGCAACCTCGACAGCTTCTCGACACCTCCTCGACACTTGGCTATCTATCGAGCTTTTCACCTTCCTCTTATCGCAATCTCAATAGCTTCTCAATAGCTAGGTAGATCGATCGAGATTTCTCCTAGATCCTCGATAGCTTCTCGACAGCTGGTGGATCGATCGAGCTTCCTTTTAGCCTTTTGTTATTTGGTCCCTCGACAGATCCTCGACAGCTACATCTGTCGACGTCTTTTTCCTCGACACCTGTCTCGACACCTCTATTTGTCGAGCTTTACTTACCTTCTATATAAAGGTTCAGCGCGATCCGGTTCTCACTTTTCTCGATCTCTCTCTCGACAGACTCGTTTTTTCACCTCCCTAAACACTCTCTCTCACTCCAAACTTCTTCCTCAAGGTTTCTTCAAGCTTTTACAAGTTTTTCTTCACTTGGTAAGCTTCGAATCTCTCATTTACATGCATTTCATGTTTTGAAATCTAGGTTTTGGGGTTTTTGAAAAATTTTAGGGTTTTTCAAAATTGATGAGTTTTTGTTGAAATTTTGGGATGGGTTTTTGCTTAAATGAGTTTAAAACCTCATACATTACATCACATGAGCATTATAACAGTATTATCATGCATTTAGATGTGTGCAAATTGATTGTGTGCTGGTAGGATTGGATTGGGCTGAGCCCATGATGTTTTTGTTTTTGCATGTCAAATGTTCATGCATTCCTATGCATACGTACTCTCTATTCAATATATTTTGATATATTTGAACTGTTTGGAACTTTTCTGATTGTCTCTCTCTCTCTCTCTCTCTCTTCTGTTTACGTTAGTCGTGTCTATGGCACCTAAACGTAAGTCTACTCCGTCTCAGAACCCTCTTCGTTTTGGGGCATCTTCGTTATCTGATCCTACTCTATCACATATCCGGTTCCATGATGAGGATGCTCGAAAGGCTTTCTCGAAGAACTTTTCTCGACGAGGTGTTCATTCGAAATGCCGAGTCATTTTGGCAGACTTCGCCGACACTGATCTACCCGATGTCATTCACAGTCGGGGTTGGGAGTCACTGTGTGACATCCCGGTCACATGTCCATCCGTGCTGATTCAATTTTTTACTCCAACATGCATGGATTTGATTCTTCAATACCTCTCTTTCATACTCGCATTTGAGGTACACGCATTGCTATTACACCGCAGCTTGTTGTGGATGTGCTCCATGTTCCTAGGGTAGAGTTCCCTGACTACCCAGGTTGTGAACGTCTGAGGACTGTGTCCAAGGATGAGCTCAAATCTGCTTTTTGTGAGCGCCCTTCTGTTTGGGGTGAACGTTAGTTCACTTACTGTACGGACTTTGCAAAAGGTCCTCGGTTTTTTAACATGGTTATGACTTTTGTTCTTCACCCTCTTTCTCACTATAACTCTATTACAGAGCCTCGTTCTCGGTTTTTATTGTCCCTTCTTGAGCATATCACTATAGATTTCCTTTCTCACTTTATTCTTTCTATCAAAGATGTCTATAGGGATTCGGTGTCCCGTGATAAGCTCATCTTTTCTTCCGCTATCACGAGGATCTTACGCCATTTTTCTGTTCTCTTTCCAGCGTTCGACCCTTTCACCTTCATGTGTGCCATAGACGCCGCTACCGTTAAATGTAGCAAGGCGCAGTTTTGGTCGAGGCAGTCTGGGTTAGCAGCTCCTCCCTCCCATTCGGCTCCATCTCGATCTACTCCATCCACATCCGCTCCTTCCTTTTCTACGAGCGATGTGTCACTCGGAGACATCATGACGCAACTTCAGCGCATGGATGCTCACCTTGATACACTCTCTATAAAGCTGTATCAGGTAAACGTTCATATCGGTCATATTACACAGCGGCAGGCGATCATGGGTGGCTTCGCTCCTGAGGCTTCTTCTCCACCTCCTCTAGTGGCTTCTGATTCTAAGGCTGAGGATGATGATGATGGTGATGACGATGATGCTTCCGATGATGATGGAGATGCTAGCTCTACCGATGAGATGTCTACTTGAGACTCTTACCTTTTGTCACTCGTGACAAAAAGGGGAAGTAATTTTGGATATGAAAGTAGTCATTCTTAGGTGGAGAGTTAGTATAGGACATTTTTGTTAGGGGGAGTGTTGATATTTGAGGGATGTAGTGAAGATTTCTTGTATCTTTTTTTTTTCTCTTTAGATACATTTGTTCTTGTACCTTAGGTCTTGTGACCATTATTGACATACATTGTACTTTTTTCTTTATATGTTGATGTATGTTTCTTTCACCTACCTTTACATGTGTTGTTTCTTTTCTCTCTTTATGCACATGCTTCTTATTACTTGTATGCAATCTATTATTTCTGTTTCATACACAAGATGCCTTGATGAGTTTTGTTTAAAGTGTTTCAGAAATATAGGTTGTTAAAGTTTTCTTGCCATAAACTCTCTTCTTACAAAGTTTTTCAAGAGTTTGTGTTATGATAGATTTTATTGTATTCAACAAGTGAATATGAGTTGAGTGTTTTATGACTTCTCTCATATGATCATTTGTTTGTTGTGGTTTTGTCACAGATTGCCAAAGGAGGAGATTGTTAGGACATATGTGATTCACTTGTTAGGAACATATGTCACTATTTTATGTAATTAGCTAATTCTTTGACAAAACGCACTTTACTTGTATTTGGGTATATCTAGGATGTGTTTAATACTTAAAGAAACTTTGTTTCAAGATCAAGTGTTGAAGCCATGCAAGTCTGTCCAAGATTCAAGCTGAAAAGTGCCTGTCATTAAAGCTCGACAGCTAGCTATCTATCGAGCTTGAAGAGCTGTTCCAGCCTCGTGGCTCGATAGCTGCTCGATAGCAGCTCGACAGATAAGCATCTGTCGAGGTTTATGAAAAACAGATTTTCAGTTCTGTTTTGACTCTAATCCGTGATTATGTGTTTGGGCTTTCTTTTCTCATAACCCTAGACATATAAAAGGATTATTTTAAGGGCCGTCAAAGGTGACACAAGTTGCACAAGTGTTGAGCAAAGTTTGTTCAAGCAAATTGTGACTGGAGACAGAATTTGCCCTAGTTCATCGTTCTTGTGAAGAAGTTGCTGTGTTTGTGCACCGTAGGATTTTGTAACCAAGCATCTTCTGGATCTTCATCATGGGATGAACTGAAGAACTTTGCAGCCAACAATCTTCTCTAGTTGGTAATTGAAGTCGTGTACTGAGATCCGCGCAATTGGTTAGTCACGTACTGGGAGCCGTGCATCAAAAGGAGAGATTGTCACTACAGAACAAGTCCAATTGGGTATTGGGGTAAAGGTTCAACTGTAGGTTGATATAAGGTACTGAGATTCCTTTACTTGTAACCGCTTGTTGTGATAATAGTGGAATTTCGGGAGTGGTGACTTTAAAATCACCCGATGGGGTTTTTGCTGTGTTGGTTTTCCCCATTCATAAACAAATCACCGTGTTAATTTATTTTCTGCTGCACTTAGTTTAATTGGTGATTTGTTTGTGCTACCACGCGTTTGTATGTTAATTTGATTAATTAATAAACTTGGCTAATTAATCAATTAATTAATCACAAGGGCTCTATACGTTTTTGGCCTATCACAAGTAATTTCACATGCTATACTAGCCATTGCTCTATACTTAGCTTCTGCTGAGGATCTTAAGACCACCCCTTGTTTCTTTGATCTCCATGATATTAAAGATTCTCCCAAATATACTACATAACTGTTAGAAGTGGAAAGAATGGATTTGATTTCTCTAGCTGGATTCAAGGTCAGCTGGTCCTCCAATGGAAAGAAGAAAAGAACAGAGAAAGAAAATAGAGAAAGAGAAAGCAAAATTGGAAACATTCATCTTATTCCTCTTTTCTGTACAGACTTCTTTTTATAGCCCTTGACCGTGTTTGGTGCTAATCCAACTATCCCTTATTCCAACTAACCAATATCCTAACTAACTTGTAACTAATTGTTCTGCCAACCTTTCACTGACCTGAACGCATACACACTTGCAACCCAGCAATTACAACCCAGCACTACACAGTATTAAGCTAATATAGTCATACCCCAAATATCCCACAATTATCCCATTATATTCATATCACAAAATATCTCACAAATATCCTTAACAATACCCTCTCCTTAAAACACCTTGTCCACAAGGTGAGGATACTGTTGTTGCAGCAGGTACAGATCTTCCCAAGTGGCATCATCCACACTTTCCCCTTGCCATTGCACCAAGACTTGAGTAATTGTTCTGCTTCTCAAATTACGGGTTCTATTCTTCAAGACAGCCACTGGTTCAGGACTCAAACTACCAGCTGCATCCACAGAAGGTAATGAAGGAACAACAGCCACATGCTTACTAAGCTTCTCCTTAAGACAGGAAACATGGAAAGTGGGGTGGATTCTAGAGTCTGGTGGTAGATGCAACCTGTAGGATACCTTGCCCACCCTATGCAAAACTTGAAAAGGACCATAATATCTAGGTGCCAACTTTCCCAAATGCTTCTACTTCATTGATTTTTGCTTGTAAGGCAGCAACCTGAGGTATACCCAATCACCCACAGCAAATTCCCTTTCAGTCCTGTGTTTATCAGCATTCACCTTCATCCTTTCCTGAGCTGCTACCAAGTTCTGTTTCAACAAAGCCAAAAGCTGCTGTCTAGTCCTCATTTGCACATTAACACTGTCAACTTTAGTGGTACCTGGAATATAATCCAACAGTTTGGGAGGAGGGTAACCAAATAAAGCCTCAAAAGGGGTTAACTTGGTAGAGGTATGAAAATTGGTATTGAACCAAAATTCAGCCAATGGTAGCCATTCCACCCAAGTCTGAGGTCTATCAGCTGCAAATGCTCTCAAATAATGTTCTAAACTCTTGTTAACTACTTCAGTTTGTCCATCTGTCTGAGGCTGATAAGCTGAGGACATAGCCAGCTGCACCCCTGGCAACCTCATCAACTCTTGCCAAAAGTGAGAGGTGAACACAGGATCCCTATCACTTACAATTGTAGCTGGCATACCATGCAATTTAAACACATGTTGCAGGAAAAGATTAGCCACCTTGCCAGCTGTATAAGGGTGAGATAAGGGAACAAAATGGACAAACTTGGTAAGCCTATCCACTACCACTAGAACCACATCTTTGGATTGAGACTTAGGAAGGCCTTCAACAAAATCCATGCTTACATCAAGCCAAGGTTTGTCAGGTATAGGTAGGGGTTGTAATAGTCCAGCCACATGACAGGTTTCATACTTAAGTCTTTAGCATACATCACATTCCTTAACATGCTTCTTCACATCAGATCTCAACCCCGGCTAATAAAAGTCCCTCTGCACCCTATGTAAAGTCTTGAGAAACCCTGAATGCCCTCCTAAAGGACTGTCATGGACTTGCTGCAGTACAGCAGCCTTCAAAGCATCACATGACCCAAGAAAAATCTTACCTTTATACAACAACAACCCATTCTGCACAGCATACCCTTTTAGAACCCCCTTTCCCAACTGAAAAGCTTGGAAAATATCTTGTACTTGCTGGTCAGAAGCATAACTGGCCTTAAGATCAGTCAACCAAGTTGGAGAGGGAAATGACACCATGCACAAGACTCCCTTATGAGCTTCTAGAAGGTCCAAAGCAGTACAATCATCAAAATCAACCTTCCTAGACAATGCATCAGCCACTAAATTGTCTTTTCCTTTCTTGTACTCCACAACAAAGACATAGCCTAGCAACTTAGCAAACGAGCTGGTGTGCCAATTTTCTGCTCCAACAAGTACTTCAAACTCTGTTAGTCAGTTTTAACAGTAAAAGGCCTGCCCACCAGATAGGCTCTCCACCTCTTGACAGCAGTAACTACGGCTAGCAACTTTTTCTCATATGTTGACAAAGCCAAGTTTTTACCTTTAAGGGCCTAACTGTGGTAAGCTATTGGCCTGCCATGTTGCATTAGTACTGCACCAATCCCTCTTCCACAAGCATCACACTCAACTACAAACGGATGATTAAAGTTTGGCAAGGCTAACACTGGAGGTTTAACCATAGCATCCTTAAGTTGTTGAAAAGCTAACTCAGCCTCCTTAGACCAACAAAAAGAATCTTTTTTTAATAGGGCTGTCAAGTGAGCTGCAATTTGGCCATAACCCTTGACAAACTTCCTATAATACCCAGTGAGCCCCAAAAACCCTCTCAAGGACTTAATATCCTTAGGAATAGGTCATTGCTGCATGGCAGCAACTTTCTTAGGATCTGTATGAACCCCGTCAGCAGTAATAACATGCCCCAAATACTCTACCTCCTTACAAGCAAACATGCACTTTGACTTTTTAGCATACAACTTGTTAGTAGCTAAAATCTCCAAAACCTTCCTTAGGTGAATAACATGCTCAACCAAGGACTTGCTATAGACTAATATGTCATCAAAGAACACTAATACAAATTGTCTAAGGAAAGGTTTAAATACCTGGTTCATCAATGATTGGAAGGTTGAGGGAGCATTGGTTAGACCAAATGGCATTACCAAAAACTCATAGTGGCCCTCATGTGTCCTAAAAGCTGTTTTGGGTATGTCCTCCTCCCTCATTCTGATTTGATGATATCCAGACCTTAAGTCCAACTTAGAGAAAATGACAGCTCCACTCAATTCATCCAACAACTCATCAATAAGTGGGATTGGAAATTTATCCTTGACAGTTATATTGTTAAGTGCTCTATAATTAATGCACATCCTCCATGATCCATCAACTTTCCTCACTAACAAAATAGGAGAGGCAAAGGGGCTGCTGTTGTTCCTAATTGATCCCACAGACAACAATTCTTTCACAATCTTCTCAATCTCAATTTTTTGGTAGAATGGATACCTATAGGGTCGTTGGCACACAGGTTGAGCTCCTTCTTTAAGGACAATGGGATGCTCATGACCCCTCAGAGGAGGTAACCCTGTAGGAGTCTCAAAAACATGATCAAACTCTTGTAACAACAAGTCCACTTCAGTAGGTAACCCATTCTCTAATACAACAGCTTCCACACTAGTAATCTGTAACAGCAGTCCTCTCTTCACAAATGCCTTGAAAAACTGCTTACAATCCACAATAGAAGAATCCCAGGAAGGAGTTAACCCTTGAAGCAGTATTTTATGATCCTCATAGCAGAAACCCATAGTTAAGAATCTAAAGTTCCATTGAATCTCACCTAAAGTGCTTAACCATTGGGTGCCCAACACTGCATCACAGCCCCCCAATGCTAAAACATGGAATTGAATGCAAAACTTCACTCCCTGAATGCATACTGGCACATTATTGCAAAAACCTAGAGTTTTAACCACACTGCCATTAGCTACCTTAACCTCCAAAACCTTAGAAACATCTATCCTTAACTGCAACCCAGAAATCAAAGAAGCATCTACAAAATTATGGGTACTGCCAGTGTCTATTAGGATTACCAACCCATTCCCATTAACCATACCCCTCACCCTCATAGTACCAGGTGTAGGAGTTCCTGTGAGTGCATACAGGGTAATCTCTATCTCTTCTTCCTGACTAACAGCCTTAGTAGCAACCTCACTTTCTACCTCTTCCTCTAATTTTGTGATTTGTACCCCAGACTGCCCCCTACAAGCTAATTCAATTTCCTTTAACAAAAATAGTTTAGCATTTTTACACTTGTGCCCAACCGCCCATTTCTCATCACAATTATAGCAAAGCCCCCTTTTTCTTCTTTCATCCATCTGAGCAGGGGTCAATCTCTTAATTGGTATCTTAGATTTAGCTTCTATTACTACATTATTCTTTGGTAAGCTCAAGATAGAACCTTTACCTGTTTCTTGTTGAAATCTGGAACTCTTTCTACAACTGAACACATATTCCTCTTGAATCTTGGCCAGCCCAAATGCTTCATTCAAAGTGCTCGGATTCAACATTCTTACTGGAAGCCGGATTTCATCCTTCAAACCACTTAGGAAGTAGCTAAGCTTGTGTAAAGGAGATAGACCCTTAATCCTATTAGACACAGCTTCAAACTTTGCCTTGTACAATGCCACTGTTGAAGACTGTCTCAGCCTTGTTAACACTTCCATAGGATCATCATAAGCTGTTGACCCAAACCTCACGTGTAGAGCCTGCATCAATGAATCCCAATCCGTGAACACACCTGTCTCCTCAGCTTCTTGGAACCAATTCAAAGCCTCTAATTCCATGTGAAACGAAGCAATTAACTACTTCTCTGTAACTGGGGTTTGGTAATAGCCAAAATATTGATTGGCTTTATAAACCCAACTGGCAGGATCATCACCTAAGAAGCGTAGGAAGTCCAATTTCACGGATCTTGCAAATGACAGAGCTGAAGAATTCTAATTCACTAGACCCGTTCTTTGAGGCGAATGTGAATGGCTATCTTGGGAACTCAACTTCTGTAGAATGACATTGAGGTTTTGATTCATTTCATTCAAGGTCCTGGTATGGATTCCTTGAATCTTTTGGATTTCTTGGATTTCTCTATTGTGATGGTCCGAAGTGGTGCGCAGAGAAGCAAGAGCTTCATTCACCACGTTCATGGCAGTGGCACAAGTTTTGGTCATGGTGAAGCAGGAAAAAGGCTCTGATACCAAATGTTAGAAGTGGAAAGAATGGATTTGATTTCTCTAGTTGGATTCAAGGTCAGCTGGTCCTCCAATGGAAAGAAGAAAAGAACAGAGAAAGAAAACAGAGAAAGAGAAAGCAAAATTGGAAACATTCATCTTATTCCTCTTTTCTGTACAGACTTCTTTTTATACCCCTTGACCGTGTCTGGTGCTAATCCAACTATCCCTTATTCCAACTAACCAATATCCTAACTAACTTGTAACTAATTGTTCTGCCAACCTTTCACTGACCTACATGCATACACACTTGCAACCTAGCAATTACAACCCAGCACTACACAATATTAAGCTAATACAGTCATACCCCAAATATCCCACAATTATCCCATTATTCATATCACAAAATATCTCACAAATATCCCTAACAATAACCTGTTAATGATCTTCTTGTGTCAGGGCATCCAGCCCAGTCTGCATCACAAAATGATTTGATATGCAAATCAGAGTGACTTGAGAAGAAAATTCCTTTTCCTGGTGACCCTTTTATGTATTGAAGAACTCTGTGAGCTACAAGCAAATGAGGTTCCCTTGGCTGTGAAACAAACTGGCTTAACCTATGCACAACATAGGTAATGTTAGGTCTGGTTAAAGTTAGGTACAATAGCCTTCCAATTAACCTTCTGAACTATCTAGGATCTGCAAATGGCTTCCCTTCATACTTTGAAAGCCTTAAATTCTGCTCCATAGGAAATTTTACTGGTTTAGAACTAATGAAACCGTGTCTTTCAAAATTTCAAGGGCATATTTTCTCTGATTCAAGATTATTCCTTCATCAGTTCTTGCTACCTCAAGGCCTAAGAAGTACCTTAATGAACCAAGATCTTTCAACCCAAACCTGTCATCAAGTAACTTCTTTAAACTGTCAACACATGCAGGGTTATTTCCAGTGAGCAGTATGTCATCAACATACACTAGTAGCACTGTAAAAGAAGACCCTTGAGTATGAGTGAACAAAGAGTAATCAGATTTAGATTGAATAAATCCCATCTATAAAATAGTGTTTGAGAATTTCTCAAACAATTGCCTTAATGCCTGCTTAAGACCATAAAGACTCTTGTTCAATTTGCAAATCATGTTCTCCACTTTGCTGTGAAAGCCAGGTGGTAAGCACATGTAGACATCTTCAACAAAATCACCATGCAAAAATGCATTATTGACATCCATTTCATGAAGAAACCACCCTTTCACAGCAGCCAAAGAAAGCACAATTCTAATAGACACAGATTTAGCTACAGGAGAAAATGTCTCAGAATAATCCAAACCATGCTTTTGAGTGAATCCCTTTGCAACTAAACGAGCTTATACCTTTCAATGGTGCCACCAGGAAGGTATTTCACCCTGTAAACCCATTTACAGCCAATTGGGCACTTACTAGGGGGTAATGGAACCAAATTCCAAGTGTTATTAACTTCCAAGGCCTCAATTTCCTTATCCATGGCAGCCCTCCATTCAGGATATTGAACTGCCTAATGAAAAGAGACAGGTTTTGATGGAGTAGTATTGACTACCATGACAAAGGAATGGAAGGTAAGACTAAGGTGAGAGTAATCCAAACAATCTGAAATATCATATGGCAAACCAAAATTGGGCTTGGTGCTAATAGACTTGCAAGAATATTCAGAAAGATAAGGTGGAGGATTATGGGGTCTAGTAGACCTTCTTAAGATGGGTTAAGGTGTAATAGGTAAGGAAGAAGTAGAGGGAATAGGATCAGAATGTGGAATAGAATCAAAATGTGGAATAGAATCAGAATGTGAAGTGGAAGGAATGAACCATATGATCTGTTGCTCCAATATCAATGATCCAAGTATTAGATTTATATGCATGCCTATCAACAACTTGAGCAGCAAATATAAAATGAGAAAGATTGGGCGAAATCCAATATGGATTACCTGAAAAATTAGATGAGCAAGAAGGTGAAGTGGAGGTAGAAGGTGAGAGTTGTGGAATGGAAGGATTTGGTGCCATGACAGAAGCAACTTGATGGGCAATCTGAGCACCATTACCTGATCCAAAATTTCCAGAATTTCCTGAGGGCAACACTGCAGCAACTTGATCTGCCATAGCCTTGTTACCTCCTTTTGGTTTATAACCCAGAGGATAACCATGAAGTTGATAGCATTTATCTGCTATATGACTAGTAAGACCACATTAAGTACAGACAGACCTATCTTTCTTAGGATTACCCCCTTTTCCACCATGATTATGACCTTGATTGCCATGAAAACCCTTGCTATTATTCACATACATAGCAACAGCATCTCCAGATTGAATCATGTTGAAACCATGACCAATACTCCTTCTTTTCTCTTCTTGCAAAATCAAGGAACACACTTTGCTAAGAGAAGGAAAAGGCTCAAGTAACAAAATCTAACCAATAATATTCCCATAACTATCATTCAATCCCATCAAAAAACGAAATACATGCTCCTTGTGCTGAGCATCTAGTTGAGAAAGACTTAGATCCAAAAGTACAGGAACAAGTACAAACTGTGAAAGGTTGAAAATTTGCAAATTCATCCCACAATGTCTTAAATTTTGTGAAATAAGAACTCATCGAGAGTGATCCTTGTGAAAGATGAGATATCTCCTTCTGAAGCTCAAAAAGCCTTGGAGTGTTGCCCTGAGACAGCCTGTCCTTGAGATCAATCCACAAATCCCTCGCAGTGTTGATGTACATAACACTTGCCTTCAAATCCATGCTAAGTGAATTTGTCAACCATGAAAGCACTGTAGTATTGCACCTACTCTAAGAATTAAACAATGGAGAAGATGGATTAGGCTCAGGAATTGATCCATTCACAAATCCGAACTTGTTTCTGGCACTCAAAGCCAAGAACACGGATCTTACCCAACTCATATAATTCTTAGGACCAGTCAAAGGTTGTGAAGTGAGAATGAGACCAAGATTCTCATTCGCTGGATGAAAGAAAGGATTATTCGCAGATTCATCTGCCATTGCTACACTTGAAGAAGGCATTGAATGTGCCATAAACGGTGGAGATTGGAGAAAATATCAAGATGTGGTCCACGAGCACGTGGTAAAGGGTGCAAAAGACGGCATAAGAAGACATTTTGACAGCTAAAAAGGAGTCTCTCTACAAGTCTTTCTGACTTTGATGAACTGCAGCCATGCAAAATTTATGTGGATATTAGGAATGCCCCTCTTCCCACGGGTAAGACTCTCTGCAGTGAATACTTAATTTCTAAGTTCTTTCATTTTATGGTAATTTTCATAGAGGAATGGATCAACCTTATTTTAATTAGACATACTAAGTGCTGTTCTTTAGATTCTCATTTTAAAATTTTATTATATAACTTTTTTTTCATCTGATAAAAGTGTATTTTTTAGTTCAGTAGACACATGACTGAATTTTAAGAATGAAATCTAAGAAATAACATCTAAGTTACTGTACATATTTCCCTATTCAATTGCAAAATTTTGGAACGAAAAGACTTTTTATTATTATTATTATTATTATTAGGCGAAAATGCACTTTTGGTCCTTACATTTTGGGTTAATTCTCATTTTGGTTCCAAAATTGATTTTGTTACTAATGTAATCCCTAAAAAAAGAAAATTGTTTTTAAAATGGTCTCTGCCGTCAACTCACTACGGAAACCTCCTAAGTGGCAGATGGAGTGCCCTGCTTGCTGACGTGGCCATTAAAATATTATTAAAAATAATTATTTGGCATTTTTAAATACCATATTAGCATTTTAATTAATAAAAAATTAATTTTTAAAAAAGCCAAGTCATAAAATTAAAAAAAAAAAAACATTAATCTAATTAAATTATTTTTCTTTTTACATTTCAATTTTTTTCTTGTTCTTTTTCTTCCTCTCTCTTCACACAGACTGTCTCTTTCCTTCCTATGAAGCACGGGTGCGTTTCCGGATTCGGGTGCGGGTTCGGGACTTGGCAATTTTTGAAAAGTAGAGTGCGGGTGCAGCGATTAAAAAATTATTAAAAATATTTTTATTTATATTTTCAATATATTGCTAAGCATACTTTTTCACAGTATATAAACATATACCAAATTTAAGAGCAATAGTAGATAATAACTAAAACATGATGTTCATAAATTAAATACAACCCACAAGTTTAAAACTAAAACATTCCCATGATGTTCAGAAATTAGAATACAACTCACAAGTTTGAAACTAAAATAAAATAAAAGATAATCAACAAGACAATCAAACACCATCATCATCATCATCATCAAGATCAATAGCTTCACTTCGAACTTCACTTTCACTAGTAGTAACACTAGTGCTAGCATTCCCAATAACCATGGCCTCCAATTCTGGCTCATCAAGTGTAAGGGCTGCATTCTTAAGAATTCCAGCTCCTCCATGTATGTCGCTCTCATTCCAAGAGTCTCCTGCAATATCCCACATCTTTGTTGCTGTATTTACGTACTCTTCATTGCGCCTTGACAAGAGTCGAAGATTAGAATGCACATATACCAAATCCTCAGCACGTGCAGGAGCCATTTTGTTTCTTTTTAAGGAATGAATGAATTTGTATGTGCTCCAATTCCTCTCAGCACATGAGAATGAACAAGGTTGTCCAAGAAGTTTAAGTGCAAGGGTTTGAAGAGTTGGAAATGAGGAGCCATGGTATTGCCACCAAACCAAAGGTTGTAAGGCCCACCTATCTGTCAAGGCATCTGGTGAAGGAAACCTCCCTCCTAAAAATGCAGCAAACTCAACTTTCACCACCTTTAAGTCATTATCATCTTCAAAGTATCGATCCAAACACTTGCTCCTTTCCATAGAAATTTCATGATCCCGATATGGAGAGATGCGTTTTGGATTATCCGAAAGCCATTCAATGGAGTAATACCTAGTTAAAGATTAAAAAACAAATATAGATGAAACATGTGTTTTACTATAAGGGGGAACTAAGGAAAATAGAAAATAAATGTACTTACTTAGGATTTAAGGAATGAGCCAAGCAATGTAGTGGTGTACAATTTTTAGTCCATCGATCAATGAGTATATCATACACCACACCCCAAAATGAGCAATACTCATCATCTTCCAAGCCTTCGTGCCGATATATTGCTGCCTTCACCTTCTCTATCATTGAATCCCATATCTCATACACAAAATGAAGACAAGGCTTATCTGTGTCGGCTACTCGTAGTATATCATAAATAGGTGCTGTGAATTCAATGATATAATCAACATTATCCCACAAAAGATCACCTAGAATCATATTTTTCACCTTTTGAGCTTTTCCAACATCATCCTCCCTATAAGAAGCCCATTGGTCACTAATAGCTATGGCTTGAAGGTGTCTTTTTATCAACTTCAACATTTTCAACATTACAACAATTGAAACAAATCTAGTATCAGCAACTTGGAGCAGTTTTAATGGACAAAATTCATTAAACATTGCCAACCTCATTAAATGGTTCATGATAAAAACACGTATGAAGGATGCATCATCAGCAATACGTGTAATCCAACTACATTCCTCATATGTAACTTCATTCTTTTCAGTGTTTTTTACTGCACAAATATTCTTCAAAGCTAGATTGAGAGTGTGGACAACACAAGGTGTCCAAAATATTTTAGGATACTCACCTTCAATAAGAGCTCTAGCAGACTTCATCACACTAGTATTATCAGTGATGACTTGGAAAACTTTTTCATGTCCAATCTCTTTTATAGCATCCTTCAACACCCCAGCAATATAATGTTCGTCTTTGAACTCACCTGACCCATCAATTGCCTTTATAAACACTAGACCCCCATCTGATACAACCATAATATTAATAAGAGGCCTCCTTTGTGGATCTGACCATTCATCAGAAACTATACTTAAAAAATTTTCAAGCCAAAAGTCCTTAACTGGTTTCAAAAGTCTTTCAACATGAGCTCTTTCTTTTTGCAAAAGTGTTGTTCTCAAGACATTGTATCCAGGAGGAACATAACCCTGAATGCTATGGGTAGCAGCATATGCATAGGAACTACGATAATATGGGTTCCTTGCAAAGTTGAACGGAAGCCCACCGGTGTAAAACATCCTAGCAATTCTACTATCCAATTCATGTCTAGCATTATTCTGGAATGCTCTCTCCAAAGGAGAATTCACAGTCACCTTCCTCCTCTTACCATCAACTAGATTTGTACTATCACTCCATTCCTGTCTTTGAAATGGGGAAATAGGTATAGCCCCACGGCCTGGGGGAGGTGGAGGTAAGGGAATTTGACTTCTCCGTTCTCTCTCTAACTTAATCATTCTCAACTTGATCATGCATTCGCTGCATTTCCAGCCTATGGCTTGGTGTCACCTTAGGGCATGCTTTAATACCTTTATTAGGAATTTTTAATAAATGAGCCTTAACCCTAGAATAGGATCCCAAATAAACTACACCACAATAGTTGCACATAAAGTGTGTGTTTCCACCCGATTTAACAGTAGAACCATGTGGTTTTTCTACTTTATTCACATACTGTCAAAGAGGAGCTTCATCATTTGGCACTTCTTGATTAGATGAAGGTGAAGTTTCTGTGCTAGTAACTTCATCCATTGCAAATTCAATAGATTCAATTTAACCTACAAATAATAACTATTAACTAAATTAATTAATAATAAATCAGACCCAAGTTCACAGATTCACAAATCACAATGAGTAATAACTATTAACTAAATAAAAAATCAAACCCAAGTCACAACATTATTACATTACAGCTTATATAAAAAAATTAAAAAAATCAGGTCAAGTCAGGTGAGCTTCATACTAAAAAAATCAGATTAGCTTAAGCTTAAAAAAATTGAAAAACTAAGATTGAAAGCTTTAGTTTGATACCTAAGTTGAGACTCTTGAGAGTGGGTTGAGCTTGAGAGTTGAGAGTGAGATTGTGTGAGTGTGCGAGTGAGATTGTGTGTGTGACTTAGTGGCTGAGTGTCTCACAGGGGAGACGAAGAGTAGAGACAGAGAGGCAGAGAGCACAAAGAGACGAGTGAGACTGAGAGAGAGCTGAAGTTTGAAGTGAATGCGTGAGAGAGTTTAGGGCCTTTAGGGTTTGTTATTAAGTTCAAATGGTGCGTTTTGCACCTTTTTTTTTTTTTTTTGAATTTCGGCCTAAATCGGCGGTTTTAGCGGTTTTGGCCGATACGGCCCGAGTCGACGCAAATCAACCCGATTCAGTGCGAATAGGCTCGAGTCTACGCCACGTCAGTGTAAGTTGTGAAAAAAAAAAAAAAAAAAAAAGCTGGATGTGGCACCGACGCACAGGCAACGGCGTCCCTCACTCGTCGCCACATCTGACGTGGGTGCGGTGGGCGTTTTGCCGCGTCCGTGCATCCCAGCTTCCTTCCACCCAGAGCCCTCCATGAACAACCACTTTAAGCTCTAGAAATTTGTTGATTCTCACTCTCCCTCTCTTTGATCTTTCTCTCCCAACCGATTAAGTGCTCTGGAATGGGATTGGTCTAAATCGAGTTCTCGAGCTCGACCATGGAGCTTTTATGGATGAGTGAAGGCGATGGGATCAGTTTGGATGGTGGGTCAGTTGGATTTGTGGGTTATGTATTGGTTGGTGGTGGGTATTGTGTGTTGTTGTGAAACCCCAGATCTGTGGTGGTTGTTGTGAAACCCCAAATGGTGATTTGTGGAGCACTCGGCTTTCTTCGGCTTCGAAGAGGTACCAGTCGGCTCTGCAATCGCGATCAGGTGAGTTGGATTTTGAGGTTTTTTTTTTAAAAAAATTGGTGGGGTTGTTTGGTGGCTAAGAAAATGGGGGAAAATTTTCGGTGATGGGGATTTGGAGCCTGGGTTCTTGGTTATTTGTGATGTGGGTAATGGAAAAGGTTAAGTTTTTGTGAGGTTGACGTGGTTATATAGCTTAAATGACACTTTTTTTTGTATGTGTTTTTGTTTGGTAGCTGAGAAAATGAGGTACAATTTTGAGGATTGGAATGTTAGAGCACAGGTTTTTGGTTATTGTGATGTGGGTGCTTTTGATTTTGTTTTCTCTTCTTACTTGTGTGTTCTTCATTTAGATTAAGAAATAATTAATTAAGATCAAAGGATTTCAAAGTTTACCCAGATGTGAATTTTTCTGGTTTTGAACTTTTCTGGGCTTGAGGATGTATGTTCTTACGAAAAAAAAAAATGAAAAGAAAAAAAAATTAATTAGATTAATGTTTATTTTAAATTTTTTTATTTATTTTTTGACCTAGCTTTTTATTTTCTAGGCTTTTTATTTTATTTATTTATTTATTAAAATGTTGATATGGTATTTAAAAATGCCAAATAATTATTTTTAATAATATTTTAATGATCACGTCAGCGCCATGTCAGCAAGCAGGGCACTCCGTCTACCACGTAGGAGGTTTTCATTAGCGGGTTGACGGCAAGAACTATTTTAAAAACGATTTTATTTTTTTAGGGACTACATTAGTAACATGTGAAGGCATAGACATAGGCATAGGAGCATAGAACATGCATATAAACATGTAGATCTAAGCAAGGCATGGCCGGAGACATGATATCAAGCATATGAGCATGTAAACCCAAACATCAACACATGGGAAAGAGAAGATCTAAGCATCTAAAGCATGGCATAAAGCATAAAACATGTAGAAGAGGCAACTAAAACATGAACAAACATGGAAGCATATGGAAATAAACCAAAAACAAGCTAGAAGAAAAATAAAGCAAAAAGCATGCTAGATAAAGCAACAAATCATGTTATTAAGGCAAAAAGAGCAAAATAAATGCTAGAAAAAGATTTAGAAAGTTAGGGGTGTAGATAGTAGCCAAAAAACTACATTCACACCCCTAAACCCCAAATCCAAAGTGCAAAACCAAGGAGAAGAAGATTGGGTATAAGAACAATACCTTGTATTTTTGGTGACGAAAGAAGAATCAAGAGGCTCGGATGTGTTTTTTGTGTGTTTTTATGTGTAAAAATGTGTTTGAGAGAGAGGAAAAATGTGTAGAAAACGTCCAAGCAAAGAGCAAAACCCAGAAAAGTCTTCTTTTTTTTTTTTTTTGGTCTAAAGGTGCCTGGGGCCTTTTATAGCCCTGGCATGCTTTACGAGGCAGTGGCCCATATAGGCCGCCGACGGCCCTTCAAGGGCCACCACCTTCAAATGACCTCGGATCAGGTTGATCTTGACACCCTTGGAAAGATCTTGACTTCTTGTTTCTAAAAAGGCATGGAACTTGAAAATCCAACGGTCGGATCAAAAGTTATGGCTCCTAGAAGTTAGTAGTGCATCAATCGGTGCGTTAACCCGATTTTCATGATATCTCGGCCGTTCTAACTCCGATTTCGACCCATCAATAGTCGTTGGACTGAATAATCTTTGCAATGTTATTGGTTTCAACCCGTTCTGACAGCCGAATCAAACTTAAGGTTTCTAGGACCGACCGAGAGTTGCCTCCGAGTCAAACTTGGTCAAAGTTACTAAACATCTTCGAGAAGCTTGGGTTTGATGTAAAACAATGAAAAGTGATATTTTGAGGGGATTTTGACTTTGTTTGACTTTCGGTCAACCCAGGGTTGACTAAGGGCGTTTTGGTCATTTTGGCTGAAAGAGACATTTTGAGTGCTCCGGTGTCTGAACGGGTTGCGCCACGTCATTCTAGATGTTCTTGTGACCCCATGGAGAGAAGATGATATTTTTGAATTTTTCGGGGTCTGACACGCAAATCGAGGTGGACAAAATACGGTATCAACACTGAGCACATCTAGTGTAGGGTTAATTTCCTTTGTCCTATCTTCCCCTACTCCTTTCTTGTATGCTTTTCCTTTACTATATCTGTTATTTAACACATAAGCTTTTTCTTGTTTTTGCTGACTTTCATTCATATCGACCTTGTCTTTGATTTATCATGCATATTTCAAGCGCTTCAAACCCAATCTCAACGTCGTTCATGTAAGAGACCTGAACTTCGTTCACATAAGAGACCTGAACTTCATTCTACGATCCGAGATCTTCATGCATTTTGACGGGCAGCTCAAGGCATTACACCTAATCCTCGGCTGTGTCCCTTCCCATACCAGCTACCAGTACCCCAGATCCACTCTGACGGTTGGTAGCCCTCTGCTGTCATACATTGGCATTCACTTGCCTAAATTCTTGCCAAGAGGCCTTATGGTGGGTGAAGCTCGAAAGAAAGGGTCTCGATTTGTAAGAAAAGGCTCCTTAGTACCAGCCCGAGACAGTTCAGCGGACTTAGTCTTCCACACTAGAGCCGAGCACGTCCCTGTTGAAGATCCAGCCATCCTAGAACCAGCCAATGACATGGTTTAAAGGCGTAACATGAACATCGAGCACTGGTTTCTAAGCGCCCAACTTGTCGGGGGTCAATTAGCCCCACAACAAACTCCTCAACAGACCACTCCCTTAGCTCCCCGTCCTCGTAGAAAGAGGCAAAGGGCTTCTGACGAACCCTTTACAGGGTCCGATGTTCCCCCAACTGAACACACCCTTACTTCAGGCTTCGCCGCCACCCTGACTCTGCCGGCTAGGGACATTTTTTTAGAGATAAGGCCCACCGATCAACCAATGGTCATTGGGTCCAACGTGGCCTCCACCTCAGCATCTCCTTCCTTGGGGTGGCACGACACCTTCATGCTGGGGGACCAACCTCTCCCTGATGACTCTTACGTACGGACTTGGAGGAACGAGCTGGGAGGTCAGGTTGCAGATAACCTCGACTAAGCCCTGCTTTTACTCAGGACATGTAACACTACACAGGTTGCCGGGATGAGGACATTGCCCTCAAGTTAAAGTGGCATACCATAGTTGTAAGTACCCCCTTCCCTTTCTTTTTTTTTTCTTTTTTTTTGCTTAAGTGTTAGTCCTCGGCTAATTTTTAACCTCTTGTTCCTTTTTGTTACTGTTCCAGGCCACCTAAATGACTCATGTCCTCGAAGGTCGTCTTAAGGTCACCGTGAAGGAAGTTGACAAAGAGAAAGCCCTAAAGCAAGTGGCTGAGTCCACCCTGAATGAAAAGGTCATTGAACTGGCCACCACGGAGTAGAGGGCGGCTTCTGCATAGAGGGCCCAGGGCTCAGCTGAATAGAAGGCTGAGGTGCTACAGGGTAAGCTGGGGGAAACATAGACCAAGCTGGCCCAAGTTGAGAGTATAGTCTCAGCCCGCAACAAGGAGCTCGACAACCTAAAAAATACAATAAAAAGGTACGAGCAAGCATTCTATAACATGGGCTTCATCGACGTCAAAAACTCCTACAATAAATTCGTTTTCGAGGCTCAGAGGCATGGTTTCTCTGAAGGTTGGATGGTAGCCGTGAACGCTATCAACCTCCTTGACTTTTCTCCATTCAAGGACCCTTCTATTCAGGCCCCGACTGAGGAGCAGCCCGACGAGTAAGATGAAGAGGAAGGGGGAGAAAGCCTTAGAATGGCGGAGTTGACCGAGCAAATTGACTCTCATGTAGAGGTGATCGATGTGGACAACATGGCCACCGACACTGCTCCCGAGAGTTAGAATGCCCCTAAAGTGAATCTAGCATCGATCCTCCCAATGTCTAGAGAAGTTTCCTCTGCATCCCCTGCAGTTGCCCAGGGTTAAGTCCCGTGAAAGCATCAAACTGCTGATAGCTTTTGTCTTCTTTTTTATCCATTTTTATTTAAATTTGCTAAGTTTTATGTACTTAAGCTATATTTGCCTTATGTACTGAACGAGATTTTAGTTACTGAATGTATGTATGCTCGATTAAACTTTTTTTTGTATAATTTTGAAGTTCGATTTTCAAAAAATTTCTTAAGTGTTCGTGGTCACCATATATCTTTGTCATTGGACCCTTTGATCCGAGCATTGCATTACTATAATCTTTAGGTAATATTATGAAAATTCGTTGATGACTAGTATGGATGTACGTGGAATGTTCAAGATATCCCTTACAAAAGAACTTGGAAATTTAGATTAATTAATCGAGGTCTCTTAACTAGTTGTTAACCGGGGTCAAACCGAGGTTAACCCTTCATCTTTAGGAATGAAAATCCTTTAAGGTTTTCACTTAGTTAGTGACCGAGGTCAGGTCGAGGCTAGGTTTCTATCCTTTAGGGTTTTAGCGACGAAGTCGGCCAATGCTTGGGCTTTGATTACTGTCCTAGGGTAGTACTGTACGTTGAACTCACTTAGCTCTATTACCCACAAAACCAAACATCCAGCTACTTCTGGGTTGTTCATCACCTTTTCGTAACAGTTTGTCTGTTTGGACCACTATAGTGTGCGCTTGAAAGTATGGCCTGTGCTTGCAGGCGACGGTGATCAGAGCAAAAGCAAACTTTTCCATGGGAGGATACCTCTCTTCCGCTCCTCTGAGTGCTCGAAAGTGCGTGACAAAGAGTCTGCTCAGTTCCTTGAAGGTTGAGACAATGTTGAGGTGTCACGCCCCAAACCCAATACCCTGATTATGACCATGACCGACATGCTAATATCCAGCTTAAACCTAGTATTAACAAGAACCAACTTAACTTTTTACAAAAGCTTCCTTCATTCTTTTCATTCTTGTTTCTTTACTTCTTGATATAACTTTTCACTTGATATTCAGAGCATCTACATTGTACTTCAAGGGATAACACAATCCACCAGTTATTCAAATTCTGAATTTCACATAATACATCTCTTAATACTTTAAGGTACACAACTTTTATTAGATCCTAAAATACAAAATACCACAAAGCTAAACATCAAATTGCTAATTTGGGATCTATACTTTTCAAACTAAAACTAGCCCCTTCCAAAACTCGACTAAGGCTCCTTCTGCTCCAGAATAAAACCAGTTGACCAAAAGACTAGAAGGGGTGAGCTACACAGCTTAGTAAGGGTAAGATATACAAGAATTTAATAAGAATGCATGTAAATCAAATCATTTCATTTTATGAATATTTAGATACGAAAACATCTTTTCATGCATAGTATTTTATACTATTCATAATAATAACTTATATGTTTCTCATAGGAAAATAATTGTTCTCCTTTTTCTTATCGGAATAATATTACCAAAACCTTTCAGACTGAATTTCTTTTATTTCTTACAAAGTCACCAAATATAATATGTTTTTTTTTTTTTTACTTAAATCAGATAATTGGTAACTTTGTCTTAAATTAGAAACATCTTAAAGAATAACAAAACTTTTCTTCATAAACTTCTTCTCATAAAATATTATAACTTTCATAGTCACAAAACTTAATATTTTATAAAGAATGGATATCTTATTACTTTTAACATAAACATTGTTAAGGTTAGTGTCCTTAAATCCTATTGTATGATGCTATGTATGACATTATGTATGACTTAATGTTGTGATTAATAAAGTTGTTTTATTATTATCTAAAATAATGGTAATATGAATATTCGAACATTATCATATAGTCCATGAGATGCATAGTATGTGATTTATGTGAAAAGTCATAGAAGATATAACTCACAAGTTCTTTGTAAACTCAGAATAGTAATTCATAGTCGGTGATGAAATTAGGCATTTCATCTACGAAGACTATAACATATCAACTAAGATGATTTGTCTTGATCATGGAAGTGAAAACTTCTAGTTGATGTGTTGATATATTTTAAGAGTTAAAACATATTGAACTGGACTTGTGAGGTTTATTATTCTCCTAACGACTGTCAAATGAATAATAAATCTCACGACTTCTATTCACATGAACTCTTAATCCTGAGAGAATAATGAATCTGATCATGAAGTGTATGTTACTTTGATATATCAGGAGTGAGATCTAAAGTAACGGTCAAAACCTCAGTATGTTAAGCAGCCACATTTAGTGTTGATGGAACATATATTCTTGAGATGGAATTCATAGTCTCTTAACGGAGATACAAAATATTCTTTTGAGATAAGTTTAATGGATTTGTTATTCAGAATGTTATGCCTAACTACTTTAGTAAATAGTTACTAAAGTATATATTTATGAAATTGGATTTCATAAATATATGATGAATAACTTAAAGGATTAAATCGGGTACTTAAGGATTAAGATGTAGTAATTTACATAGTAGCAGTCTACATTAATGACTTTGTATTACTACGAATATTTTATGAAGGGGTTGCATATACAATAAAGTCTTGGGATATAATTTATTAATAAGATCTAGAGTGCAATTATATTTATATATTGGTATTAAATATAATTAATGGTAACTTTGGACTTGTCAAAAGTTGACAGAAAAGCCCAAGGCCCATTGGAGCTGGTGTCTTATTTGTTCCCTTTTGGTTCCACTCCAAGCCACATACTAAAGCCCAATTGGAAAGGCCCAAAAGGCTAGCCCAATTAGATAATCAGTTATATTAAGAGAAACATATAGAATTTTGGTAGAGAACATGAAATGGGATGTATGTGAGTGTTAAACACTCTTTCATTCTCTCTTGAACAAACTGATTGAGAGACCACACTTCTTGGGCACAAGTGGAATTGGAGTGAAAATTGAAAGTGTTCTCAAGAACTTCTGATCTTTGTTTTGAAATTCACCATACCAAGGTACACTCTCTTATTCTGAAACTTATATAGCACATATTATCAATTGCGAATGAAGTAGATCTGTTAATTTTTCGTTGCATACATTCATAATTTCCATCAAACATATACAAACTTCAGAAACTTTTATTTTTAAAGGACAGTTTTTCTTTTCATCAGAAACTTCTTCTATTCATGAGAGCTTTTAACTTTTTACTATGCATTTAAACAAAATCATTCTCTCATGATCCATAAAATAATATTGTTGTTCATAAATAACATATTGATTAGTCCATATCTGACAAGTCTATACAAAATTGGGAGGCCTCTAGCATCACTGTGCCAGGCATCCAGCATTCCCCACAATGCTAGGGATTCCCAGAATCATATCATAATACATATCTTCAACCATGGGGGTCAATTGGCATCCTCCACAAGTTGGCCGTTCCCAACAAGGGCGGGTACAACAGAGTCCTCACCACTTTTAATGGCTAATCAGATTACATTTTCCATGAAAAGCCAGTAATTTAACCCCTACTGGCCGGGTTTAGATCACCAAAGGACATAACTTGAAAACATTTCATACTTATACATCATACTGAAATTCATAGTTTGCATAACATTTCATAATAATAGCATTTCTATTATTTTCTTTAAACATCATGTTTGTGGAATTAATAATAGCATCAATATGCTTAAATGATATACATAAGGTTTCGAAAGTTCACGAACATATCTTTGTCTAAAACATGATTTTATGTCATATCTCTAATCAAAAACCTTTAATGCATAATACACTTTAAAATAACCTCATGACTTACCAAATGCCCATATAACTTATCCATTACCTAAAAGCAGAGAAACTGAGAGCCTACAATCGAAGGAGCTCAAACTTGGGTACTGGTAACACTTAAACCAAATATCGAAACTTATTACTATCAATTATATCTTAGAATAAACTTACATATTCATCTCAAAGCATATCTCTTAAAATCAAGGAAATCCTAATCCCCCCTCAACAAGGTTCCCACAAACATATTATGCATACATCAACAAATGATGCACCAAACTAAAAAAAAATCCATCATTCTCATATTTATATCATATCTCCAGAGGAGCCAATTTCATTTCAAAATGTGCTTGAGATTTGGGCAATAATGCATGCATAAACATAAAATCCATTAAGCATAATCATATATCCATATACACCCATATAGCAACATACAACACATTTAACAAAATAGCAACATGAAAAAGTAGTAGAATGGTTTAGAACCCCTCCTTTGAGTACTAAACCTCGAACCAAGGTATTCAAAATTTATCTATGATCCAGATATACCAAATGATAAGCATATTAATTTATAACTCAGATCATTCAACCTAACTTTAGAATTAAATCCTCAAAGTTAGGTATGTCACTTACTGTTCACTATTTATTCTAGCAGCATATACTTCACCTATGGATGTCTAGTAGATTCCATATCATTTTTAGAGTCAAATCATAAAACCATGATTTATTAAAAATCATACAAGACAACATACTCAAATCTGTCCTAACAGAACTTCAATTGACTTACAAATTGCACTATTATTTTTGTATTGATCTGATTGCTGTGAGACCAATTCAATAACAACCACAAGTGTCTTAGCTTTCATAGAAAATATCCCTAGCATCCAAATTCACTGTATACAGTTTAATACATAATTTATCATGCGTAAACACAGAATCTGTCACAGTGGCAGCTTTGCAACATTTTCTTGTAAAATCACAAACAATTATCAAAAGATGGTATTTTCATATGAAATTTAATACACACATACTGGACATATTATATAATAATCTCTAACAAACCTTTAACCATAGTTGTCCTAGAAATATACAGGATTCACAATGACCAAACAAGTTAACCAATGACTGCAACTCTTAACAAGTTCATAAAGTGCCTATTAACTAACTCTCAACAAGTTTTAATTACTGAATCAACTACACATTCAGCACCTCAATTAGCAATTCCATAAGTTTATCTAGCTATTTTAGTCATTTTAACACTTACTCATAACAGATTTTATCTTAGTCTATCATCTAGGAGCACATGCAAGTATAAACAATGACTCAATTCATATTCAGGCGATCAACAGTCTCTAGAATCCAACACACCCATATACAAATTCATATAACCATCAATTAAGTTTAAATAGACAATAGATTAAAAGAATTAGATTTTCCCCTTATCCTAGACATGGGTCTTGGAATGATAGAGCTAGAATCACTCTAGCTTTAAGTTGGAAACAAAAGCTTGAGAAGAATTGAAAGAAACTTCCTTGTTGCTGCTGGACCCGTAGGTGTGAGAGGGAGAGAAGAGTTTAGAGTTTTTCTTTCTATTATTATTATTGTATGTACCTTGTGTTTGGTCATGGAAGATATATTATAGATTACTTTTAAACTATGAATCAATAACTACAATATAATACTTGCTTGCTATAATTTGGTTTACAAAATTGTTTGTTAATTTGTTGAACCCGATTAGCAATATATGTTAGTAAGCGCAAATAATGCCCGATTAGATTTATTTTTCATAATTTTTTTTTATTTACTAAAAGCAGGTGAAAGTAAAATTTTACCTTATATATAAAAAATGAAACTTTAAAAAACTATATATAAATCAATAAGTAAATATACTAACATTTGAAAACTAAATTGAACTTGTTGATATATATAAAATGGATATATGTTTGCAGTGGCTTTAAGGATCTGTTTGATTGGCAACATTTCATTGAGACTTTGAAGGATTCGATATCCACATAGTTGAGAGATTGCCACATTCTTATGCTGGGATTGAGCCTTTCATCAAAACACCAATATCCTGGTCTAAGGTCAAACAAACTCATGCATCTTGACTTGACTCATTTTCTTTAATGCATGTGAATAATATAGTCAAGAGTTTTGTAGTTCAATTGACACCTACCGATGATTCTAACAAAAATGTCTTCATATTCGCCCTCCTCCTTTGTAACCATTGAATTATCAAATTAAAAATAATAATAATAAAATACCAAGCTGCCTGTAAGATCGGGATAGTATGTCCTCCATGCAATATAAATCATATGGCAATAAGTGACATATTAGGTCACTTTAGCTTCCAGCACAATCCGTTCTATGCATAAATGAGCTAGGTGCTTCAACATAATTCCGACATTACATGATGTGCATCTCACTTCATTATTACCTTTTTGGAGATTAATCAATGTCAGTTACTTGTATTCATTTGTTCAGGTTACTTATTATGAGACCGAGGTGCTGGGAAAAATTTTATATAACTGTGAATAAATATTAGCAAGTACAGTAGAAGTGTACAAGCATATAAGAACACAAAAATTTACGTAAAAACTCTTTCTCCTTGAAGGAAAAAATTACGGGACAAATTCTGAATAATTTCACTATAGTAAATAGAGATTACAACACTCAAAAATAAAATTTGAGCAAAAAAAAACTTTCTTTTTCTTTTCACTCACTGCTCTCTTTCTCACTGTGTATCTCTCACAATTTTCTCTTACTATCTCTATTTTTCTCTTTTCTTTTGCTTGCTCTCACTCACGCAATTCTTCAAAGCTGTACTGTCTAGGACTTCTCCTCTTTTCTCTACCCCAAATGGTCGAATGGCCTTACCCTTTTATTTCTTTCACCTTTTATTCTTTTCTTCCTTCCACACTCTTTACGTCAAATCATAATAAATGCAAGCCAGTTACTTTGACTTTGCTTCAATCAAATCTCTTTCTTCAGCTCTCATTGGCCGAATGGCCTTTGCTTGTTTTTTTTTTTTTTCAGCGCGTCCAACACACTTCTCATTAAGAGGCAAAATTTGCCAAACAGTACAATTTTTGAAATTTATCAGTCGGATTGCACGCGATCAAACTTATTTAGTTAGTTAGACTCTTTTTGAAAGTCGAGTTTGCCAAACTCGACTTTGGGATAGAAAACGAACACTATAGTGGCGTTTTTTTTAGTGACGTTTTATAAAAACGCCGCTATAGATACCCTATAGTGGCGTTTTATATAAACGCTGCTATAGGCACTAAAAAAACGCCACTATAGTGTTCGTTTTCTAGCCCAAAGTCGAGTTTGCCAAACTCGACTTTCAAAAAGAGTCTAACTTATTAAATAACTTTGAACACATGCCACGCGCCTAATTTTTTCCTAGAAATATACTGTTTTTCAATTTTTTCCTCATTAAGAGAAGTCAGACTTCTCACAAGTCATGGAGGGACATGCTCATTAAATGAGCTCTTGAAAAAACATGTGGGCTGGACCCATGGTGCAGTGCACCCAACACGAGGTTCTCCCACTTATGAAGCAGCACAAAGTTCTCGGCTTTCTAACAACGAGATCCCAAGTTCCATAAAGAAGCTGAGGTGCCGTGTAAATTACGAGGCATTAAAATATGCGGCTCCAATAGAAACCCATGGAAACTCCTTGGTTTCTAGAATGCGAAAGAATGGAAGCCCATAATTTTCTTTCATTCAAATACAGAGACTGATTTCTTTTTCCTGCTTGTTTTAGTTGTGATTGGCACGAGTCATATGCTGATTAAATGGGTGCTTATTTTATTTTTTATGTGGATTTCTCTAACTTGATTGTTGATTTTTTCTTTCCCTCTTAATTATAAAAAAAGAAGATATTTTCTTTTCCCCCCTTAAAATTTGATGTTAAACTTCCTCTTGAACTGTATACAAATATATCCTACCATTAGACTTCAATGCCATAATGGGACCAAAGTATTACATTTATCATCTGCTTATCATAGGAATCAATGGCATCAATGTGAAACTTGCTTTCAAATTCCTGTTTGCTTTATTTATGGGCATGCCTCCCCCAGTGATTTTTTTTCTCACACCATCGCTATCATAAGTTGCCAAAAAAAATTCTTAATTTGTTAATTCACGATAAATAGAAGAAATACAACGTAATTTTTTTTTTTTTTTTACTTTTTAGTTAATTCACGATAGAACCCTGTTATTTTTAGTTTAGTTTTACTTTATTTTAACATTTTAATTGGCTAGAAAGTTAGGAGTTGGAATAATATTGTAGGTTGTAGGTCATTATAAAATAAGTTTAAAACGATAAGGTTAAAACTAGAATGTTGTCACTTTACAGAACAAAATCAAAAAAATCCCAACTTAGCAATAGTTTAGAGAATTATATCGCTTGAATTTCCAAAAATTTATCCCCTTTTTCGGTTTCTATGAGTAAAGTAGAGTTGCAGTTGAACTAACAATGAAATTTGAAAAGTTTGGATTGGGAACGTACATGAATTTGTAAGCATATGTTAAGATGTGAGTTTGGCTTATAAACTATGAACTTTATTGTCTTCTCCTAAGATTAAAAAAAATATATATACATACATATATATATATATAAATCGCACCATTCTTCTTTAAAATTTCAAGAAATGACATTCTCTTAAATTATAAACGATATAAAACTCATTCCTTGAAGTTTGTATCTATGCCTATGTCTACGTCAGTGAGTCTAACTTTTTTAACAAAATGTTTCATTAAAAAAAAAAGGTTTACTCAATCTATGAATAAAAAGATAGTTTTTTTTGGTGGAGATTTGTACAAATGCATTATGCATAGATATATATATATATATATATATATATTAATTATAGAATATTTTGTTAAAAAAGAATAATGCGACAGAGTATCAACTTACTCTATTACATTTATGAAACCGAAGTCAGAGTATCGTTCATTTTAATAATTGGTTTAATTTAAATATAGAAAAAAAAAAAAAAAAAAAAACTTATGACTTAAGATTTTTAATGTGGACATTATTGATTGAGCAAGACGTACAGTGTTGTGAATGTGACGGTGACGATGACCACCAGACCCATTACCACGTGCATGAGAAACACCTCCTGTCCTCTGATCTGACCTGACTTAACAGTTTCCTTATACCCTCACGTGACAGAGGCTGAACCCCTTCCGTATTAATTATGTGCTCTCTCTCTCTCTCTCTCTTTTCATTCTTTTATTTTATTTCTTATGATGAAGACCGACAACCTCGTTATAACTTATTAAACATCAGCGGCCTCTTCTAACAAATCCATTTTGTATTATACTAAGGTTATGTTTGGATATAAATTATTTTGCTGAAATTAAAATATAAAAACTAAAAATATTGTACTAAAATAATTTTAAATGTGTGAATAGTATTATGAGACCTATTTTTAATGAAAAAATTGTTAAAAAAGAGATTTGTGGGTCTCGTAACTGAAAAGTTGTGTAAAAGATACTGAAAAATTAATTAAAATAATTTTTAAACGCAGAAAAGTTGATTAAAGTGCTGACAAGTTGCTAAGGTGTGCAATAAGTTTGGTACCAAAGTCAACAATCATGGCACAGCTGAGAAAGAAAAAAAAAAAAAAAAAGGCTGAAACGCGCAACAGTGTAAACGCAAACGTGAATAATCCGTATCCAAACCAACACTAATAAGTTCAATGATTCAAATATATTAAAATGACTATGACCCAATTTGTATATATTTTATCCCCATAAATTAACTTTTATATATCTTTCATGCTACAATGGTTCAAAGTCAATGACTTTGTAATTAAATTGACATCCCTCCATACACAAAGTGCTGGGAGGTTTAAGTTGCAAAATGAGCATATTAATTATCTTCTTTAAAAAAAATTCATTAGTTCCAAAATTATGTCTGTTTCAGCCACACAAAAAAAAATTATCATTATTATTATTATATGTCTACTCTTTTTCCAAAGAAAAAAAGAAGAAACAATGTCAAATTTGGCTCAAATAATTTATAAATTATAAATTTTGATCTCAGTCCAGGCATGACAAGGTATGAGAGAAATTCTACAAGCACTGTGTATTTAATAAATAACATATTTGTGAATAATGGCTTAAGCATCATAGTAACTTTGATCGGTACCACATTGATGCCAACGATCCCAATTCCTTGTAATCTTTTTGCAAGATCTTTTGTTGGTCTTCCAAAACTTGAGAAGAACGTGTAACCACTAATTTTGAGCATCATCATTATTATAAAGTTTTTATTGATAATCTAATTTTTAACCCCAAAAAAAAAAAAAGATGTTGCTGTTTATTTTTAATTATTTTTTTCTCCTGAAATTTGTTCTTGTTATTTTTTAACAATAGCCAACTACAATTCTACAAACAAGACTACAATGCTCTTCTTCTCTTTGCGTTGACTTATTTAAATGAATACAAATCTTCTATATCACATTTTGTGTTCCACCAATTATAACTTGTCATAAGTTTTTTTTTTTTTTTTTTTTTCCATTTTAAACTTTGGCTATTATATAAGGAAAGTTAAACAAATGCATGGCAAGTTGTGACTGGTAGAATATAAAGTGGAACACAAAAAATAATACGGAGGATTTGTATTCTATTTAAATAGCACCAGATTTGCAACCAACAAATACAGACTTGTATAATAAATAAATAAATGCTAAAGGTGGCGTCATCTTTTAGGAAATCCATGAGCTCACTTTTATGTTCTAAAGATTTACCATCTACTCATTTCTTTTTATGGATTTTGTTAACAGATGCTCTAAAAGAATTTATTTAAAAAATACTTTTAAAAACTTTTTATAGGAAAGGGAAAAAAAAATTAATTTTTTATATAAAATTTTTACAGTTTTTTTAAAATTTTTATATTTCTCATAAAAGCAGTGTCAATTTTTTTTTTTTAAATAGTTCATTAACAAATGACTTAAGGACACTGTTAACTGGGCCCTTTCTTTATATAGGGTGCCACACGATTAAATAGATACATTAATTATTAATAATTTCCAAAAAAAATTCGTAAAAGATCTCATGAGTCAAATATAAATAAATAAAAACTTTTAAACTTATCTTGCATTGGTTGATGATTTTTTTTCCTCGAAATCTAATCTTTCTAACTTTTTAGAATCATTATCTATAAGCCATCCCAAAAAACTTTACACGTCTATTTATCTATCTATAATATATTATAAAAGTTGGATTTCACAAATTGGCGGATACACAAAATGGTGACACATGTTTCATTCATAATGTCCACTTACGCCTACTAAGAAAAAGTGCTAAACTAAATACACATATTACATATAGTCTCACACTTAAGGTCCGTTTGGATACAACTTATTTTTGTTGAAAACTGAAAACTGAAAACATTGTAGCAAAATAATTTTTAAATGTGTGAATAGTGTTGTGGGACCCATTTTTAATGAAAAAGTTGCTGAAAAGTGAAGTTTGTGGGTCCGTGAACAGTGCATCCATGCACTGTTCACGGGAGAATAGTCAACAACTGCGGCTTGAAAAAAAGAAAGAGAAAACGTGAATTTTTGAAACGCAGACGCTCACAAACGCGGATCCAAACAGTCACTTTTTAATCCCTCGCGCAGGAAGAAAATCATCTTTTCCACATGAAATGAATTAGCTGTGTGTATGCTTGTGTTTTACATAACAAAGCTCTAGCTTGCACGTTGTAAGGTTGAATTTAATCAACCATTATGTTGGCTTTATTCCATATCAATTTGCTTGTAATTCAGCACTTAGAAACCCTGTATTTAGGTGGGAATCATGTAAGGGTAGTGTGTGTGAGAGTGTGAAGAAATGTTCAAGATTATGCAAAGAAGCAAGGTCTCGCGACTGGATCTCGCGGTTTGCTCGCGGCTTGCAAGTTGCCAGAAGTTGCACACGTGCCAAGCATGCCAGAAGTTGAAGCATCATGCCAGCTGGAGCACTACAAGACAAAAAGTACAGACTGACCGTTTAGTTACCTCGCGACTTGAACTCGCGGCTCAGTCAAGTCGCGAGGCCAAGCCGCCAACTAATTCTGTTTTGGAAAAACTGACTCTTCGCATTCCAAACACACACAAGTATAAATACCCCTTATACCCACGAAATGTAAAGAGCTTCCAGAGAGAGTTTTGAGAGAGAAACCCTAGAGAAAAACAAGATTGACTCATCCACAATCTTTACATAGAGACTCTTCAAATTCCTCTACTCTCACTTTCTCCATTGTTACATCCTTGAGAGGTTTTTAGCCAAATCATTTTCTCACCATACCCACATCTGTGAGAAGGCTTTTTAGTGCTTTGAAAAGCAATTAGGAATGGACCAATTGATATTGGTTGATGCTATGGGCTATAGCGGAATCCGGTAAGCTAGATAAGACAAAGGTTCGGCGTAATCTTGTTAGAGCAAGAAGCTTGAAGGGCTTAGGTACACTAGGTAGATTAGGCTTGGAGGGTCTTCTGCTGTTCATGTATCCCAACTTCATTTTCTAGTAGATTATTGACCGCTTGGAGGGCGGCGGAGAGGTTTTACGCCGAGAGCTTCAGTTTCCTCTTCGATAACACATCGTTGTGTTGTCCTTGTATTTGCATATCTCTTCCCTTAATCTTTGCTATTTAATTTTTGCTATGGATGTTATTTTATTTGGTTTAGATTGTTTATTAATTCTGTTATATGCTTATGTTCATATTCCGCACATTAATTGTTTGATAATAAGCTTGAATTGTAATTTGTAAATTGGGGGTCTAAATATTCATAGGTGTTTTATATGCTATTTGAACTTTCATACACAATAACTTTAATTGGAGTAAAGATAATTAATGTATTGTGGCAATGTAGCCAATTCATCAAATTGGAAATATCCTCAAAATCAATTTGCATTACTCTTCCTTCCTTACAATAGCTTAATTAATTAATGTCCAATTGTAGAAAATAAATAAAAATAAAGACTCCTCAGTACGTATTATTTGAAATACTACAGTATATAATTGACCCAAAGCATGTCATTTTATAGTCTATCGGATAAGATTAAGTGAGAACTTACTTAGTCAGGAAGTGAAGTCCGTAAGAAATTTCCATAAACGGTGGAGATGGGAGAAAATATCAAGATGTGGTCCACGAGCACGTGCTAAAGGGTGCAAAAGACGGCATAAGAAGACATTTTGACAGCTAAAAAGGAGTCCTTCTGCAGTCCTTCTGACTTTGATGAACTGCTGCTATGCAAAATTTATGTGGATATTAGGAATGCCCCTCTTCCCACGGTAAGACTATCTGCAGTGAATACTTAGTGCAGTGAATACTTAGGGCCGTTTGGTACGCAAGTTTAAATACATGTTTTCAATTTTTAAACAATATTATACGTATTTTTACACACTTTTTCACCCACACGTATTTTCAAAAAAACAGAAAACTGTTGTTTAAACATAAGTACCAAATGGGCCCTTAATTTATAAGTTCTATCATTTTATGGTAATTTTCATAGAGGAATGGATCAACCTTATTTTTTGGATAAGAATTAGATACAATACTTAAATGTTGTTCTTTAGATTCTTATCTTAAAATTTTGTTATATAAATTTTTTTTCATGGAATGGATGCGTATTTTTTAGTTAAGTAGACACATGACTGAATTTTAATAAGAAAACCTAAAAAACAGCATTTAAAGTACTGTACATAAGTTTTATTGTTATTTCTCTATTCAATTGCAAAATTTTGGAATGAAAAGACTTTTTTATTATTATTATTATTGGATGTACCTTATGTTTGGTCATGGAAGATATATTATAGATTACTTTTTAAACTATGAGTCAATAACTACACTATAATACTTGCAATAATTTGGTTTACAAAATTGTTTGTTAATTTGTTGAACCCGATTAACAATATATGTTAGTACGCACAGATAATGCCCGATTAGATTTATTTTTTCATAATTTTTTTATTTACTAAAAGCAGGTGAAAGTAAAATTTTACCTTTAAAAAAAATGAAACTTTAAAAAACTGTATATAAATCAATAAGTAAATATACTAGCATTTGAAAACTAAATTGAACATGTTAATATATATAATTCAAAAGTTGAAGAGTAAGGGTGTTTCATTTGAAAATACTAAAAATGTCAATTAGTTAAACTATAAAACTTTTGGCATTTATCTTAAGAGTGATTAAAATAGCTTTTCCCAAGATTCTGATGTTTATGCTTTTAATTTTGATTTTGGTGACGGATGTAGGTAAATTTGACGCAGATTCAAAATTTATTGGACATTCAGAAGCCTTCTAGCAAGCTAGCTAATGCCTTTCCTAGAATGGGTTTTGGCTTGAGCTAACAAGAAGTGGACCTTTTACCAACTTTATGGTTAGACTTAGGGCACCACACCTATACACGGAATGATGAATAAGAATAGGAATATTCGTAAGAGAGAGGTAGTACGTGTACGTGTACGTATTAGCGAAGCAAGAAGGAATTAAAAGTTTTCCTATTCTCACATTTGTAGTGAAGATAAGGTTGTGATTAGTGACTAATGGACCATAACAGTATACGTACATCTCTAGGCTAGCAGCAGGAAAAGAAGATGCCAATTGCAATCATTGCATGCACGATTTCTGTTCCTAGTTTTATCATCTTAGCTCCACCGTTGCATGCTATCTTAGGTTCCGGATCCTCTCTATTTCTATTTGAAATGGAGAGTGTCCAGTTAAGGGTTAGGATTTGCCTAAAAACGATCAAAGGCCTAAAACATTCCACCTCATTTAAAAGCTTTAACCTAACCAAATAGTAAATTCAAATTTTGTAACCAGAGTTAACTCTTGTTTAAAACCCAAAAAGCCACCCCAAGTTCCCAACAAGGTAGCAACCATATCCTCAGGTTTAGATCCTTTCAATCTCAACCCCGAGTGCCCATCAGCCACTAGCAACCAAAGTGATCAAACACTGATTTGTCTAGTTTCTTCCAGTATTGTATCAAACACTGATTTGGCTTGCTCTAAATTTTCAGTTTCATTATTCTTTTTCATTGATGGAATAATCACTACTTTTAATTCCATTTTTTGATGTCTCAAAACGTTAATAATACAGAATTAGGCAAAAAAGAAAACCAAAAAAATGGTTTCACAGAAGTTGACTATATGTAAAGGATAAAGGATTTCTAATTTCTTTGTTAGTTACGCAGGGTGTTTATTGAACTAAGTTAGTCAGATTAGATGTGACTAACCTCCCAGAACATGAAAAAGAAAAGACCATTAGCGATTTAATTTGCTTGCTTTATTATTCAAGTCTCACTGCTTAAATACAGTGTAGTTTACAAGTTGATACAATTGAATAGAATAAAAGATAACTCAAATAAATGAAACAATCTAAATAACTTAACTCTCCCAAAAACTAGGAATCTTATTTGTTGAACTCCAATACTACTCTTATCAACTGTCCTTGAATTAAGGAACAAACTCAATCCATTACTCCATAGCTCATCCAAACAAAATAATAATAATAGTAATAATAATAATAATAACAATGATGCTGGGTTGATGTCTATCCTTATCCTCACTTTCACTGTTCCCTTGCTTCACAACTCTGGATCATTCGATTGATTGCTTCACCCATTTCTTAAATTACTAGACCACTATAAGTTCATCATATTCAGAAACACCAAAAGACTAACGAAGCATCAAAAGTTGAATATATAAAACAAGCCATAAATCACAGCCATAGAACATAAAATAAACACGAAATTCACGTCTCGCGGGACCTGTAGCAAAAGCCAAACGAAGAACAAGAGAGAGAGAAACGACGCCCCAGTTTTGGAAAATCAACTCATGGGTCCACAGTAGCGTGATAATAGCAAAGATGGTGGCCGGTAGCTGATGGGCAGTTGGGATTCAAGAACTGAGTCTTGAAAGGGATCCAAAATCCAGATACAAGGATCCGGTGCTTTTTTTGTTTTTGGACCATAGTTAACTTTGGTTACCATAGTTATTTGTTATTTGGTTAAGTTAAAAACTTTTAATTGAGGTGGCACTTTGTAGACCTTAGATTCTTTTTAAGCAGATCCTAACCCTTAACTGGACACTCTCCATTTCAAATAGAAATGGAGAGGATCCGGATCTGCTATCTTATCAATGTACAAATGTTCTTTCTATAAAAAAAATAATAAATAAATAAATAAAAATAAAAGACAATTGCGAACATCCAATTTTGAAGAGAGAAGGGTACAGGTTTTGTAGGGGCAGGTTTTGATTCCTGAGCCCAAAGGGTGGAAGGATTCAAGCTCAAAGAGCCCAATACAATGAATTTGTAGAAAGTGGGTTTAAAAGTTAGGTTTCAATGGATTAAACAACACGCACAGTGAATCAAAGATAGTAAAAAAGTAAAGGAAGACAAGCTCTGTGCAAAAAAAACCTTCCTCAACAAAATTCAAGGAAAGTGGTCCTTAGGTATATTCCTTTTAAACTTGGATACAATTACAGTTCTTGTTGCTATAGTATTTTCTCTATAAATTTTCCGATCCCTTCTTCCTAAAGGGTCTCTTACATTATATAGCTCCCTTTAAATGATCTTGACCCTCCATTTGTTGATCGTCCTGGCCACAACTTGAGTAATTGTCCCATCAGACACCTTCCCAAATCCCTTGTGAGTTACAGTAGCCAAGGCATCATTGTTTAGGGGTCTTCTCCACATAAATACAGCCAGGAGGTTTGGTGGGATGCATTAAATGTGGTGGCAGCCACCATCTCTTCAGTCATGTCAGGGCTAACCCATTCTCCGAAACTCTTTTTCTACAGTATGACCTCCTCTGATAACGTGCCATTGACGTGGTCTTACTGTCTGAGGGTGTAACCTCCTTAGCACGATAATGGCCCCCTTGGCCATGGGTATGACACGTGGCGCAATTACCTTATTTAAATTCCTATACCCCACAATAGCCCCTCAAAACTCCAGTTTTTCCTCTTATCCAAGGAGAAAAGTGGGGTTTTAATCTTGGATAATTGATTCCACACGTTTCTTTGACTTCCACACGTGAGGATGTCACTTTGTGTGCCCCGCAACCGTTCTGGCGCTTCGAAGTCCACAATGTCTCATTAAATGCTCTAGGTGGCTTTTTGTTCCCCACGTCCTACGATGAGATGGAGATCCTACAACTTGTATTTTTCCTCAAATTTTGGGCGGGATAACTCCTACCCAATTCCGCCTCCTATATAAGGCGCCTGGGGGATTCATTTCTCCCACTTTGCAAATCTTCGAGCTTTCAAGACTTCCCAAATCCCTAAACTTCTAAGACTTCTCAAATCTTTAAACTTTCAAAAAGCTCCTGAAGTGACCCTTGTCCTTATTTTTGTAAGTTTTTTCGTTCTTAGGCTCTTTTCTCCTCAGCCAGTCTTCTCGGCCTTCTGTTCTCTATTTCTTTTCCTCACAAAAATTTCTTTCACTTCACCTTAGCCTACTTAGATGGGTAGGTTTGCTCACCTAGTAGATTCTCTTGCCGGTATAAAGGGGTTTAGGGATTTGTATCATATTCCCCGAGGCATTTCCTTATGGTATTGCTCTCCGGGTGAGTGGCTCACCCACAGAAAGGAAGGGGAGGTCATCATTCCCATGATCGCCTTCATAGAAGGGGGAATGAGGCTCCCCATGGGTAGGGTGACTAAGGACTACCTGATCGCCCACAGACTATGCCCCCGCCAATGCGCGCCCAACCTGTTTAAGGTCTTAGGTAGTGTGGACGCTCTCAACGAGCAAATGGGGTTGAACCTCACTTAGCACAACGTCGTTTGGATGTACGAGTGCCATCTGCTCGCAGACTCAGGGTATTACCTTAAGTTTAGGTCCTCTGTTGTTAGGCTTGTCTCGTGTCTCCCCAAATCCAACAAAGGCATGAAAGATGACTTTCTAATCGCCTCAGGTGAATGGCATGACGGTCTTCACTGCCCAACCTGGGAGGAATAACCAGGTGGGGTTCCTTAGGTTTAGATCCTTTGACACGGGACTTAGTTTCGTGGTTCGCCCCCCCTTTTTTTTGTTCCTTTAGCACTTTGTTTTCTTCTGAATGAGGGTTCATCTTTCTAACTGTGATTTTGCTCATCGACTGTTTTCGTAGATAAAAGACACGTGGCTCCCAACCTCAACCTCGTCAGCGTTGCAGATCTCAACAAGGTGCTGAGAACAGAAGTGTTCGTGAACGAGGACAGGCAACTGAGAGTTGTCCACCTAATCCTCGATTTCAAGCCCTTGTTTGACAAGTTTCAGGACGTGGGCCACGCAATCAGAGCAAGTGACGCTCGCCTGGCTCAGATAGACTTCTCGGTGCCCGGGTTCCTAGCCCAAGAAGACGTCGTGCAAGTTGAACTGCCCTCTCGTCGCTCTCCCTATAAAGCAGCTATTCTAAGAGAAGAGACAACCTCCTCGCGCTTGTCACTCGAGGCAAAGATAGACTAGTTCTATCTTGAGGAAAAGAGAGAGGAGCAGGGAGAGCCTGTGATCCAGGTCTCGGACTCGGAAGACGAGCCTAACAAGTCTTCAGGCATTCGTGCTCCCGGACTCATAGTTGCGCATATAGACCACAGTTCCGAGGAAGAAGAGGAAGGAATGTCTCTGAACAGGAAGAGAGGTCTGCGTGAGCTCTTAGCGAATAGGGCTAAGGGGTCGGTGCCCAAGGACACCTTGGGGTCACAGCCTCCTCTTCCCCTTCCCCCCCCCCCCCCCCTTCCTCTAACAGTTAACTCTTTTGCTCCAGCCAACCTGAAGAAGAGGAAGAAGGAGAAGGAGGTGGCTGAGGAAGGGGAGTTGGTCCCTTAAAAGGAGGGGGTTTCCCCCAAGCAGCAAAAGACGGCTAAAGGCAAAAGGGCGGGCCTTCTCAGTCGAAAGCAGGGAGGCCCAGAGCATGGCCGAGGTGCACCTCCAGAATCCTGTATGGGACCCTTGACTTGAGCTAGATAGGGCAGCCATTCCATGGAACTCCACCATCAGGGAGTTCCAGAAAGGGCACGCCCATTACCTCGCCGAGGCCCTGGAGCAGCCCCTCTTCCTACCAAAGGATATGGCTGCATTGAAGAATGTGAGGCAGCCAAACCTGTTTTTGTCCCTGAAGAGGGATCTGGCCTTGGTAAGTCCCCCGACCTGCCTTACTAACATCATGTTAGGTCACCTTCCTTTTATTTAATAATGTACTTGTCTGTCATTCCTATACAGGGCATCCAGGAGGTGTTTACGGCCGAGGAATGGGTGAAAGACGCCCGACATGAGGCTATGGTCGAGGCTAACCTTCACCCTGAGACCAGCAGGCCTTGGGCGCAGCCGAGTAGAAGAACCAGGAGCTCGCTGTGAAACTGACCGCTGAGGAAAGGGGGTGGAAGAGCGCTGAGGCCGGCCTGAAGAACACCCAGGACCAAGCTGAGGAGCAGTGCAAAAAGCTTCATTATGCTGAAATAAAGCTGGCCACGGCTAAACAGCAAGTCCTGGATCTGAAGGCAAATTTAGAGAAGGCCAAGGAGGTGGCTCGGGCGGCCAAGGTAGCTGTGGAGGCTGCAGAGCAGAGGTCCTACGACCTTGGCGTCCAAGAGACTGAGGCCTGTGTGACGGAGGAGCTCGCTAGGGTCTGCAGGGAATACTGCTAGGAGGTGTGGGTTGAGGACCTGAACCTAGCCGGAGTCCCTGCAGCCTCGGACTGGAGGAGGGCTGAAAACATCTACTACCCTGAAGACCTCCGAGAAGCTCCTGCACCACCTCTAGGTCCTGAAGTGAATGCTGCCCTTGCAGCAACTGTGCTTGAGCAGCTTCCTAGTGCTCAGGTCTCTCTCTCTCTCTCCCCCCCCCCCCCCCCGCCCCCCTTGAGGCTTCCAAAGGGCCTAGCAAGGTTGGTGACCAGGGCCAGGGGGTGGAAGTGGTTAAAGGCAAGGAAGCTGGCCTGGGTAAAGCTCGGCCAGAAGACAAAGGGAAAGGCAAAGAAGCCAAAATTCTGCCAGAGACCCAGGGCCCAAAGGCTGCTCCCAAGGCCACTTCTAAGGCTGCTGACCCTCACGTTTCCCAGCCAGCCAACAAAGAAGACCCCCCTCCGGCCAAGGCTTAGCTTAGGACTTTTCCATTCTCCCTTGTTTTTTTTTTTTTTTTTTTTTTTGTCCCTTTTCTTTTGTTGTGGCAATTTGCCATTGTTTACAATGTATCTTTCTTTTATTCAATGAAAAGACGTCAACTTTTGCTTTTATGAACCTTTTTTTTTCTCGCAATGTTTGTCTCTAGTTGGCTGTAGTTATTGTTTTGCCCTTTGCTGAGACTTTAGATTGATGATGCTTCTAAGGGTGAACACCCATACTTTAACAAAAGTTAATAGTAATGAATTGTTCTTAATTCAAATAAATTACTCCCATGTAAACAGTGAAAAAAATGACTATCACCTTGATTAAGATATATTCTAACCCCTAAAGTTAACAGTTACTCATACAATTAACAGTCCAACTATTACCTTTCATGTAATTAGTAGTGTAGTTGGACAACTTTACCCTGACCGTGGCACTTGGCATCTAGTAACTCAACCTAAAAAACAAACTTTGTGTACCTCAAGTAAATAGCTCAAAGGATTATGTGTACTTCTGGATTTTCTTCCTAACCTCAAATGATAGTGAAGTTCATGCCTATCCAGGGTATATAATCCAAAAAGGCTGTCATACTTATAATTTCACTTAGCACTCCATTCAACAGTAGGTTCGTATAATTACAAGTGTTAATTTACCCAAATCATGTGGTCCAAGGAACCCAACTTTACCAAGGTTCTGTTTAACACTTAAAGAAATAACGAGGAGTATTAATTTACCCAAGGTATGTGGTCCGAGGAGCCAGGCATGACCAAGGTTCTGTTTAACACTCAAAGAAATAATGAGGAGTATTAATTTACCCAAGGTATGTGGTCTGAAGAGCCAGGCATGACCAAGGTTTTGTTTAACATTCAAACAAGTAGCTCAGAATATTAATTTATCCAAGGTATGTGGTCCGAGGAACCAGGTATGACTAAGATTCTGTTTAATATTCAAACAAGTAGCTCAGAATATTAGGTATGTGGTCCGAGGAGCCAGGCATGACCAAGGTTCTATTTAATATTCAAATAAGTAACCAAGAATATTAATTTACCCAAGGTATGTGGTCCAAGGAACCAGGCATGACCAAGGTTCTATTTAATATTCAAACAAGTAATTAAGAATATTAATTTACCCAAGGTATGTGATCCGAAAAACTAGGCATGACCAAGATTTTGTTTAATATTCAAACAACTAACCAAGAATATTAATTTACCCAAGGTATGTGGTCTGAGGAACCAGGCATGATCAAGGTTCTGTTTAATATTCAAACAAATAATTAAGAATATTAATTTACCCAAGGTATATGGTCTGAGGAACCAAGCATGACCAAGGTTCTGTTTATTATTCAAACAAGTAATTAACACAACACATAATGAAAACATGGCAGAGCTGCCTTTCATTAATAATAGTACCTTCGCAGGTTATTTACATTCTAGGGTCGCGGTACAACATTTTCGTCTAGAGCTTCTAGGAAGTATGCACCTATGCTTGCTACCGAGGTGATACGGTATGGCCCTTCCCAATTAGGCCCTAACTTCCCCCATGCTAGGTTTTTCATAGTACCCACAACTTTTCTCAATACCAAGTCCCTAGGGGCCAATGGTCTTAACTTTACACTTGAATCATACCTCTGTTTGAGTTTCTGCTGATAGTATGCTAATTGAATCATGGCATTTTCCCTCCGTTCTTCAACTAGGTCCAAGTTCTTTTCTAGTAGGTTGTCATTGCTATCTGGAGCGAATAAGCTAGTTCTCAGCGTTGGGAATCCAGTCTCCAAAGGAATCACAGCCTCGGCCCCATAAGTCATTGAAAAGGGTGTCTCCCCCATCGACCTACGAGGGGAAGTCCGATATGTCCAGAGAATATGTGGAAGCTCATCCACCCATTTGCCCTTTGAATCATCCAACCTCTTCTTGAGTTCATTCACTATAACCTTATTGACAGCCTCAGCTTGTCCATTCCCCTGGGGATAAGCGGAAGTGGAATACCTATTCGTGATACCCAATTCACAACAGTACCATCTAAAAGCCTTGCTATCAAACTGAAGTCCGTTATCTGAGATGAGGGTATGAGGAATCCCAAACCGAGTGACAATGTTCTTCCACACAAACCTTTTGGCATCTACATTCATGATGTTCGCCAATGGCTCAGTTTCAAACCACTTGGTAAAGTAATCAGTGCCGACCAAAAGCCATCTCCTGTTTCCTGCTGCTTTGGGGAAGGGCCCCACAATGTCCAAGCCCCACTAATCAAAAGGCTAGGGACTAGACAGAGGATTAAGAACGCCCACTAGCTGATGAATGTTAGGAGTAAATCTCTGACATTGGTCACATTTCTTCACGTATTCTTGTGCTTCCCTTTGCATATTAGGCCATTAATATCCCTGAGTAAGGGCCCTGTGAGACAAGGATTTGCCTCTTGTATGGCTTCCACAAATCCCTTCGTGCAACTATTCTAGGAGTGGCTCCACTGCTTCAGGATGGATGCATAGCAAATATGGCCCAGAAAAAGAACGCTTGTATAACTTTTGGTTCTCGGACAGCCAAAATTGGGGAGCCTTTCTTTGCATTTTGTCAGCCTCCCCCTTCTCCTTGGGCAAGATGTCATCTTTAAGGAATAGAACAATAGGATCCATCCAACTAGGTCCAACCTAAGTTGATGAATCTGGACCTTCTCCCTTTTCATCTTGGTAGGCTTACATAGATCCTCGACTAGGATAACCTGAGGTAAACTCTGCGTCGAGGAGGTTGCAAGAGTGGCAAGGGAATCAGCATGCGTAATTCTGCTTCTAGGGATTTGATGCAAGGAAAAAGAGTCAAATCCTGATTGCAAGTGCCTAGCCTGATTTAGGTACTCTTGCATTCTCACATCCCTGGCTTCCAGTTCTCCCTTTACTTGGCTTACAACCAACCTCGAATCAGAAAATATCTCCACTGTTCTTCCTCCCATCTTCTGAACCATAGCCATTCCCACCAACAAAGCCTCGTACTCAGCCTCAATGTTCGTGGCCGAGAAGCCCAGACTTAAGGATTTCTCAATGATGATCCTTTCAAGAGATACTACAACTAGCCCCACTCCTAATCCCCTTTGGTTTGCTGCGCCGTCAATATACACCTTCCAAGATAGAGGTTCCTACAAGGAGATCATCCCAACTGATTTTCCATCCATACTCGGCTTTTCATCGTTTCTTCAAACGAAGGCTCGGCAAACTCAGCCACCAAATCGGCAAGGACCTAGCCCTTTATAGAGGTTCGAGGCATGTACTTAATATTGAAAGCTCCTAGGATTGTTGCCCATTTTGCAACCCTCCCTATGTAATCAAATTTTCGAAGCAGTGATCGGAGAGGGAGTTGGGTTAGAACCACAACAGTGTGAGCTTGAAAGTAATGTGGAAGCTTCCATGTAGCATGCACTACTGCCAAGATGGTCCTCTCCAATGGTAAATAGCGAATCTCTGCCTCATGTAATGATTTTCTCACATAATAAACTGGTCTCTGCACCCCATCATTAACCCGTACCAATACCAGACTCACCACATGTGAGGCTACAGCAATGTAAGTGAATAAAATCTCCTCCTCCTTAGGCTTAAACATAATAGATGGCCGAGAGAGATATTCCTTCAATTGCTAGAAGGCCGAGGAACACTCCTCTGTCCATTTAAATCCCTTCCACTTATGCAATAACTGGAAAAAGGGTCTACATCTGTCTGTTGACCGAGAAATGAACTGATTTAAAACGGTAGTCATTCCTGTCAACTTCTAGACCTCTTTGGGATTCCGAGGAGGCTGCAGGTCATTAATTGCTCTAACTGATCAAGGTCAACTTTAATTCCGCAGTGGGTAACCATATAACCCAGAAATTTGCCAGAGCCCACGCCAAAAGAGCACTTAGCAACATTGAAGCGCAGTTTGTGTTTCCTCAATATCTCGAAAATATTCTGAAAGTCATCTATATGCTCGGACTCTACTTTACTCTTTACCACTATATCATCTATATACACCTCGATATTTTTGCCCAACTGAGGCTTAAACATCCTAGTCATCATCCTCTGGTAGGTAGACCCTGCATTTTTCAATCCGAAGGGCATTACTTTATAGTGATAATTCCCAGTGGGTGTAAGAAAAGCAGTCTTTTCCTGATCGTCCAAAGCTAACGGTATCTGATGATAACCCTGAAAGGCATCCAAAAATCTCATCTGAGGATGGCCTACAGTTGCATCCACTAATTGATCTATCCGAGGCAGGGGAAAAGGGTCTTTTGGGCAAGCTTTATTTAAATCTGTAAAGTCCACATATACTTGCCACTTCCCAGCTTTCTTTTTCACCACCACTATGTTGGCCAACCACTCGGGGTAGAATACCTCCTTTATAGCCCTAGCCAGCTTGAGCTTGAGTACTTCCCCCTTGACAACATCAAAATGTTCCCTAGATGAGCGCCGATGTGGTTGCTTCTTAGGGATGACAGATGGATTGACGTTTAAATGATGGAAAATAAAATTTGGATCCACCCTAGGGGCATCGTAGGCGCTCCACGCAAATACATCAATATTGTTTCTAAGAAAATCCATCAACTCTTGCCTTTTTCGAGGAGGCAGCTGAACTCCGACCTGAAAGAACTTCTCCTCATCGTCTCCAATAACAAATTTTTCCAGTTGCTCGCACTTAGCCCCTTCTGCCACTACCCCTGTAGACAACACTGACACCTTTGATTGCTATAAATCTTGCTCAGCAGAAACCGAGGATTCACCTCCAGCCTAATGTCTAATTGCAGCCACCGCCTAGCCACAGGTTGGCTTCAAACTAGCTCCTCAACCCGGTCCCCCGACAGGTATTTAAGTTTCAAGTGAAGGGTGGAAGACAAGGCTCCCATGGCGTGAAGCCAAGGTCTTGCCATATTAGCAGTATAGGGGGAGTAGGTATCTACTACGATGAAGTTCACTACCACGACTTTTGACCCTACCTAAACAGGCAGTCTAATTTGGCCCCTCAAAAAGACAATCTTCCCATCAAACCCTATCAAAGGGGAGTCATAGCAGGTTAGGTCCTCGGGCCTCAGTTTCAGTCCCTTAAATAGGTCAAGATACATGATCTCTACACCGTTGCCCTGATCTACCAGCACCCTTTTCACATCATACCCTCCTATTCTGAGAGTAACTACTAGGGCATCATCGTGTGGCTGCAAGGTTCTAACTTTGTCCTCATCGGAAAACTCAAAGCTGGTCAGACCTCCACTCTGCACCTCTTCGAATCAGGGGGCAAGTCTTCGATAAATGGCTGAGATATAGATAGCACCCTGGATGGCCGAGAACCAGTCCTCCTTAGAGCAACAAGAATGACATTAATTGTACCTAAAAGTGGTCTTATTGAAGCATCTCTTTGAGCCTCGGACCCTACCTAACTACCCTGTCTATTGGGCTGATACAGGAATTGCTTTAACTTCCCAATTTTAACCAACTGCTCCAAGTGACTCCAAATGTCCTGTAATCTTCAGTAGTGTGCCCCCGCTCCTGGTGGTATTGGCAGTAAAGACTTTGGTTGCGCCTCATGGGGTTCCTCTCATCTTGTTTGGCCATTGAAAGTATGGCTCATTCTTAATTTTCTCCAAGATTTGGTGCACTGGCTCTTAGAACACAGTACTGACTACCTGAGTAGTAGTCAATCCAAAAAACCCCGTAAAGTCTCTCCGAGGTCGGTTGTTATTGTACCTATCCGACCTGAAATCCCTTCTATCCTGAGAGACCACTTTAGCTTTCCCCTTTCCCTGTTGCTGGTCCTCCTCGATCCACTTATACTCATCAATACGGTCCATAAACTGACGTACACTCCTAACCGGTTTCCTGGTCAAGGAATTTCTTAGATCATGCTCGACTGGCAAGCCGACCTTGAAAGTCCTTATAGCCACGTCATCAAAGTTCTCATCTATCTCATTGAACATCTCCCAATATCTATCAGAATACGTCTTCAAGGTCTCCCCCTCTCGCATGGTCATAGACAGCAAGAAATCCAAAGGCCGAGGAACCCTACTACAAGTCACAAAACGAGCCCCAAAGGCCCTAGTAAGCACCTTGAAAGAGCTAATAGAACCTTCTTTCAGACGGTCGAACCATCTCATTGCCACGGGCCCCAAACTAGATAGGAACACTTTGCACATCAAGGCTTCATTCTAGGAGTGAACGGCCATTCTCTGGTTGAAGTAGCTGACATGCTCCACAGGGTCTGTTCTGTCATTATACATGGTGAATATTGGCTGAATAAACCATCGAGGAAGTTTTCCCCCTTCAATTCTACACGTAAACGATGATTTAGAGATCTGGTTAAGAGCCCTGCTCATAGCATCATTGCCCAGACCTTTGTGAGATGAACTCTTATTCCTCCGTTTGTAATGACAGTCCTCATCATAAGAAAAAGACTCACTAGGAGGAGTCTTGGACCTGGGCCTGTAGCTACCATCTCCATCATCATCAGAAGAAGGGTCAGAACCTGGGGGAGTCCTTCTCCGTCGCTCGCGGTGTAGCCTCCTGCGGAGACAATTAATCTCCAACTGCATGCTTTTGGTATTCTCCTTATGAGAGATGTAACTCCCGCCTCGAGACTGGCTCCTGCTAGTATGCGTGGTGTGCACACTAACCTTGCGGTCCCTCCTTCGCTCAAGGTTGAGGAACTGATCTTGATGTTGGGAACCAATAGACTCTTCTCGGTCTTGCCTTGATCCTACCATGGTTGGACATTAAACTCACTAAAGCTCGAGTTTTCCCACAGGCGGTGCCAATTGTAAGGGCGGGTTTTGATTCCTGAGCCCAAAGGGTGGAAGGATTTAGGTCCAAAGAGCCCAATACAATGAATTTGTAGAAAGTGGGATTAAAAGCTAACTTTAATGGATCAAACAACACACACAGTGAATCAAAGATAGTAAGAAAGTAAGGAAAGACAAGCTCTGTGCAAAGAAAACCTTCCTCAGCAAAATTTGAGGAGAGTGGTCCTTAGGTATATTCCTTTTAAACTTGAATACAATTACAGTTCTTGTTGCTACAGTATTTTCTCTATAGATTTTTTGATCCCTTCTCCTTGGAGGGTCTCTTACATTATATAGCTCCCTTTAAATGATCTTGACCCTCCATTTGTTGATCGTCCAAGCCACTACTTAAGCGATTGTCCCATCACACACCTTCCTAAACCCCTTGTGAGTTGCGGCAGCCAAGGCAGTACTGTTCAAAGGTCTTCTCCACATAAATGCAGCCAGGAGGTTTGGTGGGATGCATTAAATGTAGTGGTAACCACCATCCCTTTAGTCATGTCAGGGCTAACCCCTTCTCCGAAGCTCTTTTTCTACAGTATGACCTCCTCTGGTAACGTGCCACTGACGTGGCCTTACTATCCGAGGGTGTGACCTCCTCGACACGATAATGGCCCCCTCGACCATGGGTATGACACGTGGCGCAATTACCTTATTTAAATTCCTGTACCCCACAGGTTGGTATCTATAATCTATTCCCTGTGTCAGTGTTTTAGAAGTTATGTATGTTAGGTTTTAACGTTGGCTAATTTAAATCACAAAATTTAGAGTAAAAAAAAATTTTTGAATTTGTTTTATTTGAATTAGATTACAACTCTGATAACTATTTGTTGAAGAAATTCAAATTCTAGAAATTTCACTCTAAGCAAAACACTAATGTAAAGAGAGATTTTGGGTGTTATTTGCTCGACATTCGCTCAGGTGAAATTATGTAGAAGTCAATTCCGAGCGCAATTTAAAGACCTGATGAAACCCTATTTTGTGCCACCATATAAGCGGGACGTTGCATGACTTTTGACTCAAGACAGCCTAATCTTATGATTCCTTGGAAAGTGTTAGTAATTTTGTTTTGAAACCACATTCTAGTGCGCTTAGGAACCTAAGGGTGACTACCTCAAATTAAGTCAATTTCCCTACCATTCTCATACATTCCCCTATAATTCCTACCCATCCTAGTTAAAACTTCTAGATTCCTAGCAAGTGGTATCAAAGTCGTCAATCTTGAGATGATCGAATCGATTGCAACTCATCAAGCTTTTATACGTGGAGTTTTATTTCAAAGGTGGAGATCCTTTTTGGTGGCTTGTCAAGCTCTATGAATTCTTTGTTTTAGACAACACACCACCACATCGCATAGTTTCCATTGCCTCTTATTATATGGAAGGAGAAGCGTGAGAATGGTTCCAAGATGTGGAGGCATTGGGTTTATGTACAAATTGGATGCATTTTATATGCACCCTACAAGATCAGTTTCGAGCATCAATCCTTGATGCATCAATGAAGACTACTACCCAAGAATCCAAGATGCAAGAGCCCACAAATTTTATGCTGGAGGACTATGAACCAATTCTTGATACAGCAATGAAGGCTCCCACTCAAGAGTCCATGATTCAAGAATCGGCAATCCAAGTGTCAGTGATCTAAAAATCAAAGATGTAAGCACCAACAATTCTAATGGTAATAGAATTAAATGAGGTCTTGAGAGTCCAAGAATATTCCAAGGTCCAAAGAACCAATGAGAGACTTAAGAATTTGAGCAAAGTTTGAAGATCAACAAAGAAGGAAGTTTGATGTACACGGGACCACTTGTCAAAGATAAGTGCGTGAATATGGTGATCAAAATGTCACTAAGGTATTGGTCCATTGGAAGATCTCATTTGATGAAGATGTCAACCACAACAACTTTGTTGACAAGGTGTTTTTAAGAGGAGGGAAATGTTAATAACCCCTATAGGTATATAGATAATAATTGTTGTAATATTGCATTTAGTTAGTTAGTTACAATTCCAAGCATGTTAATCTCGTTTAACACATGTTGGAATCATTAATGCATATGTGGAGAATAATAAAACCATTAGGATTAGGTCATGTGGACCAATAGAATAGTTTTATGATTCTATAAATACTTGTAATCACATTTCCCTTCATTGAAGAATAAACCAATCCCAATGGGGATGGATAGGAATTGTAGGGAATGTATGATAATTATAGAAAAATTGACTTAATTCGAGGTAGTCACCATAGAAAACTTCTTTGATCTTTATTTCTCTTGTTTTTGTATGTTTTTAATTATGTTTTGGAGTAGAGAGACATAAAAGGCATTTTTAACAGAAATGGGTTACAAAAAACAAATTTTTAAACCATGAGCAGGCAGAGTGATTTCAAGCTAAACCACAGATAGATTTACTGCAATTACCTCTAAAGTGTTTGTGCTTTCTAGTTTTTTACAACGAAGATTGTGCAAAAATTGGGGTAGTGGTAAGGGATAGTAATGGGAAGGTAATTAAGGAATGTCCATATTGAACCACATCCGGGAACTGATGCGGTTGGGTCACTAGTTGTGCTGTGTGTTTCCTATTATCCATTGTTCCCTTTCGATGGTCTGTAAGTCGCGTGTTTATTTTGCAATGAATTTTGAGCCCTGCTATAAAAAAAAAAATACAAATGAAAAATTCAACGGGAAATTGTCATTATAAGTGGAGAATTTTCTTCCTCAAAAAAAAAAAAAAAAAAAAAGTGGAGAATTTTAAACAACTTAATATTTATACTAACAATTAATGAAAATTATACATTAAAAGTGACTATGATATAGTTATATTCTTATTTATGAGATCACCTGTATTTTCTTAAAAGCCAAAATCTCTTGAATATTATAGGTTCTAGTTAACTCAACCGTAAAGTCTCTTGATGTCGAATAAAAAATCTAAGGTTCTATTCCTATCTACACAAAAAATTAATTGATATTTTGGTCTAATAATAAAAGGCAATTATCAGAAGCAAATATCATAAATTGAATCTCTAACTCAAAAAAAAAAAAAAAAAAAAAAACAGAAAAAGAATCTCTTGAATCCTAGAATTTAAAAAATTTAACACATTTTTTCTTTCGAAAGAAATGAGGTTGTGAATGTTTTGGGGTCTATATTTTTACACCCTACGTGACGTGAGGTTTTTAACATGAATAGTTTCTATTTTTAAATTATGAATGCTAGAATTTATATATATTTCTAGGTGATATGCTACCAGTTGACCAGGGCATGCAGAAACAAAACGAATGGCTGTATTTAGAGAGTGGAGCGGACAAAGTGGTCTTTGCAGTACGGTTACATAGATGATCCTTAATCACTCACGTGCAATATTTAGTAAATTTCCTTCCCAAGCTTAGTTGCTTTTTTTTTTCTGTTCTTTTTTTCTTTTTTCTTTTTTCTTTTTTAAGAATCCCAAGATTAGTCACTTAATTATGTTAAAAAAGTTGTGGATAATAATTGTTAGCGAGATATATATAAGACAAAACTTTCGATTCAAATTTATTTTATTTTAATTTATTTAAATTTTGATTCTTGTTTCTTATTATCTTGAAAATTATAAGGACACAAGAGTCTCTTGTGTCCTTTTATCTTCAGATGGTACAAAGGAGAAAGGACGACCCCTCTCATCTCTTGTGCTCTCTTGTCAAGAAAAGGCCAAGGTTTTGTCCGACGACCTAAGAGCTGAGAGGCAGCTAACCCTCGAGAAGGACGAGCAGCACCAGGCTGCAAAGGAAAGGGTCAAGACGGTCACTGCCAAGTCCGTCAAGGCCTTCCAACAAACTAAAGAGTACAACACTGTGCTCTTCAGCTGGTATTACAAAGGCTTCGAGCTCTTATGGCGCTTCCTTGTCAAGCATCCTACCGGCGTAGACCTGGAGGAATTGGACCTCGAAGCTATGGACAAGGAAATGGCTGTAGACGAGGCTGCCCAAGCATCTCAAGCTGTCCAGGACACAGTCGTTACTCCCGAGGGAAATACTCTAGAACCTGTTGATGCTGACGGACAAGAAGCTGCCATCTAGACCTGCACAGACTTATTATTTTATTTTATTTTTGGGTGCCCTGTGTGTCTTTGGGCTATTTTCTTAAATGTTAGAACAATATCTTTTGCCCAGTGTTCCTGGGTCTTTACTTTCTAATGTTGGAACAATGTTGGTTGCCCAGTGTTTTTGGGCTTTTAATTATATTGACTACTTTATGTTTTACTTGTTTTATTGTGCCTAATATACTTTTGTCCGCGTCTGATTTTTGCTTGCTTCATTGCTTGTTTACCCTTAGCTCGAAGTTTGGATTGACTAGTAAATGACTTGCATTTGCCAGTAGTTTATATCCTTATCAATAACTTACATCCGTCCAAGTGAAATCCTGTTACTTGGCCAATTTTTGGCTAACTTATACCCATTTAAGGGATCTCGTCAGTAACTTACATCCGTCTAGGCGGAATCTTGTTACTTAGTCAATTTTTGGCTGACTTACGCCCGTTCAAGGGATCTTGTCAATAACTTACATCCGTCCAAGCAGAATCTTGTTACTTAGTCAATTTTTGGCTAACTTATGCCCTTTTAAGGGATCTTGTCATTTTGTCATCGTCAGTAACTTACATCCGTATAAGCGGAATCTTGTCACTTAGCCAATTTTTGACTAAATTACACCCACTTAAGGGATCTTGCCATTTTGGCATCTTCAGTAACTTACATCCGTCTAAGCGGAATCTTGTTACTTAGCCAATTTTTGGCTGACTTACACCCACTTAAGGGATCTTGTCATTTTGGCATCGTTAGTAACTTACATCCGTCTAAGCGGAATCTTGTTACTTAGCCAATTTTTGGTTTTTAAGATGCTATGTTTGCATTATATTGGGCCATTGGCTGAATAGTTCTTTTATTGCTTTCAAATATGAAATTTTCCACGGTCATGGCAGCTTCTTCCTGTCTAAGGTCTTCAGGTGATAACTGCCTTGTCTAGAGTAATGGGCGACTCAGTAGGGTCCTTCCCAGGTTGGGCCGAGTTTCCCTTAGGCCAGATCCTTGGTTACAGGGGTGACTTTGCATTGGACAAGATCCCCTATGTCGAGTCGTCTATGTTTCACTCTCTTGTTGTAGTACTCGGCCATCTTTTTTAAATACTTTGTCATTCTGTGAAAAGCTCTGTCTCTAACCTCGTCCAAGCAATCTAGGCTGATCTTCAGTTGATCGTCGTTGTTTTCTTCGTGGAACGCCTCTCGTCTGATGCTGGTGATTCCCACTTCGACCGGGATTACTGCTTCGGTGCCATAAGTGAGTCTGAAGGGGGTTTCTCTTGTCGGGGTTCTCGCTGTAGTCCTGTATGCCCATAAGACATTAGGCAATTCCTCCGGCCATGCTCCCTTAGCATCGTCCAACCTAGTTTTGATAATCTTGAGCAGTGCCCAGTTCGTCACCTCTGTCTGTCCATTCTCTTGTGGGTGTCCTAGGGATGAGAATTGGTTCTTGATCCCTAGACTTGAACAAAAATCCCTGAAGCCTTGACTGTCGAACTACCGCCCGTTGTCCAATACAATCGTCCGTGGAATCCCAAATCTGCAAATTATGTTCTTCCATACAAAGCTTTGGATCTTTGCTTCGGTGATGGTTGATAATGCTTCTGCTTCAACCCATTTTGTGAAATAGTCAATAGCGACTAGTAAAAATTTTACCTGTCTCTTACCTCGGGGTAATGGGCCGACGATGTCAATTCCCCATTGTGTAAACGGCCATGGGGAGGCTATCGACGTCAGTCTTTCTGCTGGGAGGCACTGGACATTCCCAAACCTTTGGCATTTGTCGCATTTCTTGACGAACTCCCTTGCATCCTCCTACAAAGTAGGCCAGAAGTAACCTGTTCTGATAACTTTGCCTACCAGGGATCTAAGGCTTGCATGGTCACCACAAACCCCTTTATGGATCTCTTCCAGAATGTATTTGGCTTCCTCTTCATCAACGCACTTCAAGTAGGGCACGAAGAAGCCTCTCTTGTACAGGGTGTTATTCAAGATCGTGAACCTAGCTGCTCTCTTTTTGACTTTTTTGGCCTCCTCGGCATCCTGTGGAAGGCGTCCATCCTGGAGGAAGGATAGGATTAGGGTCATTCAGCTATTTACACTCCGGATTGCAAAGGTAGAAGCTTCTTTAATGCTGAGGCGTTTTTGGACTTCCATCTTCAAGTATATACTAGCTAGTTCTTCTTTGGACGACGCTTGCTTCGCGATCTCATTTGCCACTATGTTCTGGCATCTGGGGATCTGCGCGAATTCCACCTAATCAAATTCCTGTGTTAAATGCTTCATCAGCCTGAGGTACTTTTGCATTCTCTCCTCCTTTGCTTCATATTCCCCTTTTATCTGCCCCACTACCAGTTTTGAATCACTCTAGAGGAGCAAGTTTTTAACTCCTAATGTCTTCCCGATCCTCAACCCCATCAGTATTCCTTTGTACTCAGCCTCATTATTGGTGGCCGGGAACTTTAGCTTAACTCCATATTTAAGCGTCTCTCCTTCAAGGGTGATGATGACGACCCCTACTACGCCCTTTTTTCGGGCTAACGAACCATCAATTTGAATCGTCCATCTTTCTGCCTCGTCAGGTGTGTCGTCCTCGTCTGGGATGGTGAACTCGGCAATGAAGTCTGCTAATGCTTGTGCCTTAATAGCTGTCCTGGGGTGGTACTCAATATCGAACTGGCTAAGCTCGATTTCCCACTGAACCATCCTTCCTGTCGCCTCGGGCTTGTTCATGGACTTCTTAATGGGTTGGTCCATCATCACTAAGATGGGGTTCGCCTGGAAGTAGGGTCACAACTTGTGTGAGGCTACAATAAACGCGAATGTAATCTTTTCTATTTGTGGGTACTTGGCTTCTGCCCCTTGGAAGGCTTGACTAACGTAGTAAACTGGAAGCTACGTCCTGTTTTCTTCCTAAATCAAGGCTACACTCACAGTTGTTGCTGACACTGCCAAATATAAAAATAGGTTTTCTCCCTCCTTGGATGGACTCAAAAGGGGTGGATTGCTTAGGTAGTGCTTGAGCTCTTAGAAATCTTTCTCACATTTGTCAGTCCAGGTGAAAGCTTGCTTCAGTGTCTTGAAGAAGGGCAAGCATTTATCCGTTGCTTTTAGACGAACCTGTTGAGTGCTGCTATCCTTCCTGTGAGCTTCTGGACTTCCTTGACGGTCTTGGGTGACGTCATGTCAAGTATGGCCCGTACCTTTTCTGGGTTTGCTTTTATCCCTCTTTGGGACACCATGAACCCCAAGAACTTCCCTAAGGCTACTCCAAAGGCACACTTACTGGGGTTCAACTTCATTTGGTACTGTCTGAGTGTGGTAAACGTCTCTCAGAGATCATTCAAATGAGCAGACTCTTCCTTACTCTTGACGAGCATGTCATCCATATACACTTCCATGTTCCTCCCGATTTGCTTGCTGAACATTTTATTTACTAGCCTTTGGTAGGTTGCTCCTGCATTATTCAATCTGAAGGGCATTACCTTATAGTAGTAAAGCCCTTGGCTCATGATGAAGGCAGTTTTCTCCTGGTCTTCTTCAGCCATCTTTATCTGATTGTATCCCGAGAATGCATCCATGAATGTCAGTAGCTTATGTCCAGCTGTGGAATCCATCAATTGATCTATCCTTGGCAGAAGGAAACTGTCCTTCGGGCAGGCTTTGTTTAGGTCCGTGAAATCCACGCACATCCTCCATTTCCCATTTGCTTTCTTCACCAGGACGACATTGGCGAGCCAATTTGGGTAGTAGATCTCTTGAATAAAGTCTGCTGATAACAGCTTATTGACCTCGTTTGTAATAGCTTAGTTCCGTTCTGGAGCAAAGACTCATCGTCTCTGCTGGATGGGCTTCCTTTCGGGGTCCACCTTCAGCCTATGTTGGATGACCTTTGTGGATATGCCTGGCTTGTCCTCGTGGCTCCATGAAAAGACGTCCAGGTTCCATTTAAGGAACTGGACTAGTGTCGACTTCATCTCGGGACTCAAAGTCGTCCCTATCCTGGTCGTATTTGTTGTTTCTCCGTCGACCAACTCCACTGTCTCCAGAGCTTCCACTTTCTCTTCTTCTTTCTCCTCCATCATCCACGTATGATTTTCTTTTGCAGCTAACACGACCTAGTAGCATTCCCTGGCCAATACTTGATCTCCTTTTGCCTCACCTACACTATTTTCTGTTGGGAATTTTACCTTCAGGCAATAGGTGGACGTGGCTGCCTTCCAATGATTGAGTGTGGGCCTCCCAATGATCACATTGTAAGAGGATGGACAGTCTACTACCAAGAAGTCCAATTGACGAGTCAGTTGTTTCGGGTAAATCCCCACTATGACCATCAGTGTCACTATGCCTTTAGGATACTTTTTGTCTCCACTGAAGCTGACGAGGAGGGAGTCAAAGGGACGCAACCTCTCGGGGGACACCTTCAATTGTTGAAAAGCATAAAGGTAGATGATGTCTGCGGAACTGCTGTTGTCCACAAGGATTCTCCTGGTATTGAACCCTTCTATCATAAGCATGATAACTAAGGGATCCTCATTTGGTTGCTTCACTCCTCTAACATCTTCCTCTGAGAACAAGATATCCTTGTCCATCTGCCTTTGCTTTAAAGGAGGAATCCTATGGATGCTGTTCACCTGTCTCTAGTATGACTTTTTGAGGGATCTGAACGACCCCCCTGTAGATGGCCCTCCTGTGATAGTCTTTATTTCTCCTATCGCAGTCTGCTGACGATGTGGCTTGTGGTCGTCATTCCTTGGAGAGGCTTTTGGCTTGTCTCTGCCATCGTCCCTGGGCCTAGTGGAATCTCCCTTCTTCACAAATTTTTGCAGCTTCCCTCTTCGTATGAGTTCCTCTATCTACTCCTTCAGGTTTCTCCAGTCTTCTATGTAATGGCCGTGATCTTTATGAAAACGGCAGTATTTCCTCCTGTCATTGACATTGGGTGACGAGTGCAGTGGCCTTGGCCACTTGAGGTAGTGCTCGTCCTTAATCTGTGCCAAAATCTTATTAACAAGCATAATTAAATGAGTGAATTTTACCGTTCAAGGAGTTTTATCGTCCTTCCTCTTGTTCCCATCAGTATTTTGACAATCTGCCCGTTCCCTCTTCCGTCCTCTCCGATCATCTCCCTTTCTTTCCCTCTCATTAGGCTTTTCAACTTCTTCGATTGCCGCTAAAGCGTCCTCAACGTTCATGTACTTCTGAGCTTTCAGGAGCATTTCCGCCATCGTCCGTGGGGGATTCTTCACAAGCGAGACCATAAACTCCCTGGACTTCAACCCGGCTTTAAAGGCCGTCAGCTGCACTTTGTCATCCGCTTCGTCCACTTCTAAAGTTTCTCGAGTGAAACGCTTCACGTACGATCTCAACGTCTCCTTTTCTCCTTGTTTAATTGTAAGCAGGTGGTCTACTGGCCTTTTTGGGCATTGTCCGCCAACGAAGTGGCGTAAGAAGGAGCTGCTCAGCTGCTCTAAGTCATCGATGGACAAAGTTGGTAACTTCGTGAACCATTCCCTCGCAGCTCCTTTGAGAGTAGTCGAGAAAGAACGGCATAATATCTCATCAGGTGGCTGCTGGAGACCCAAAGTTGTCTTGAAGGTGTTAAGGTGATCCAAAGGATCCTTCAACCCATCAAATGGTTCGAGCTGTGGTAGGCGAAACTTCGAGGGCACCGAGCACTCTAAGACTACCGTGGTGAAGGGTGAATCTGTCTTCCTGACCATACGGTCCAAGCTTCGGTCTGTTTTTTCCTTTATTGCACTCCTCAACTCGTCCATCTCCTTTCTCATTTCCCTAAGGAGGTCCGAGCTTGGTTCTTGTGGAGTGGCAGGTCGCCGATGTTCGTCCCTTCTTTGGCTGTCCCCATCGTCATCCCGGTTAGTCCCGGACCGGTTCTCCTCTTGCTGTAGCCGCAACCTCATCTCTTGTTTTGTCAGGTAAGCTCTTCCACGCTGGCTGTGAGTGTTTGGATTTGCAAAGATAATGCTGCAGAATCTTGGAGAATGTTGAGCTCCATCTAGACTCGTGAGTTCAATGGGGCTATGTTCTTGAACCTAAGCACGAAAATATCGTTTCTTCCCACAGACGGTGCCAAACTGATGATGCAGGAATCTTCAGTCAAGTGGACTCGTCTAGATGAGCCAACAACCTCGTCCTTATACCTGAAAATGTCACACAAAGCCTTCTTTAGATGGTCACAGGTGTGGTGCCTGCCAAAGAATCTTTGATGATAAGTCAGCGTAAGGAAGTTTCAAGAGAGTATAAGAGATCAGAGTTATGGTGTATATCTTTTTTATTGTGTGTCCCTTGTATTGGTTCTGTGGAGTGTTTATATATGGTTTCGCAGCATCTAGCCATTGTGGCTTTTATTGTGGCTTTAATGCCTCTCTTGGTAACACTTCCATGCTCAGTAATGTAGGCTTTGATGGGCCTCCAACGGTCTATACAGCTGGTCTTATAACTGTCCGAGGTATTATCTACTATATTGAATGACTTTCCTCCATTCGTCAGTGACATGGAGATGTGGACGGAGATGTCTGATTAGTTCGTCTGAGCAAAAGGGTTCGTCGGTCCCATCACTTACTATTATTATGCAACAGGTCTAATAAATCAGGATTTTGCAACATTTAGTACAGATAAACCTGTGTATTGGAAGGGCAAGTTTGGTTATTGGAGCATGTTTGATGCGTTGTGGGATGGTTTCTTATGGTCAATGGAGAAAGTGGGTGTGAATAGTGTGAAAATGATTATTGGTGAAACAGGTTGGCCTTCTGCTGGGAATGGTGAATTCACTACTCCAACACTTGCTAGGACATGTAATCAGAATTTCCTAAGACATATCACTGCTGGACATGGGACACCAAAAAGACCTAATAATGTTTACATTGAAGGTTTTCTTTATTCTATGTTCAATAAAAATCACCAACCGCAAGGGGCTAACCATAATTTTGGATTATTCTATTCCAACCGAAAGCCTGTTTATCATTTATATTTTCCTTATCCTATTTCGGCTAAGAAATTTTGACTATTATTTTAGCAAGTTTCTTATCAAACTATTCTATATATATTTCAGTGACTATGTCGATATAGGAGTATAATTTAGGGTTTGACAATTGATAGGTATAATATATAATTGTATCAAATCTTTGTCGACGTCTATTCTCGAATTTATATTATTGCGTAGAATAATTAAGCGTTGGGATGATTATTTGGCTATATATACTCGAGGTACAAAATATTTAAACTTTAGAGTTTAGAAAATATGTGTTCTCATATTCTGTCATTTTTATTTCCCATGTAAATAATGCTACTGGAATATATGGATTGTGTAATCAAAGCTACTAATTAGAAGAAAAAGATTATTTATCTAAGAGTATCTCTATCAGCTTTTTCAAATTTTTGTACTATTTAGAGAGTGAACAATTACATTTACCTTTTACCTGCCTACTTTTCAGATACACTTTTTAGCAGAATCTATCCTTTTTCAATCTCATTTAAATATTAATTCTTTTTTATTTTTTTATTCTTTCTTCAATCTTTATTTATTTCTCCAATTTTATCATTTTCAAATTTTCCAACAATCTAGTGTATTGTAAATAGTCTAATTTTAATTCTTGATCATGCAGTATTTATTTGTTATTCTTTATCAAATCTGTTAGTCTTGTGCAAATCCTTTGAAATTTTTATGTAATTTAAAATTTATCAAGTTTACCTATATTTTAGGAATGAGTTTATTTATTAATTCTTCCCTAAAAAGTTCACTAGTTTTTAAATTATTATCTGTTAATTATGAATATTCATTAATTTATCATTATCCCTTTCTGTGCATACCCAAAGTAAAGCCAATGGGCTAGTCCAATACTTGGGCTCACAACCTATTTATATTGTGGGCTTTGGATTTTCTACTACGGGTAGTCCCTGACTAAGAGACTCAAATACAGGCCCTAGTTTCACTAAATCCTCTCCTTTTTCTCATGTCAATTTCCTTACTAACAGCAACTCTTCCTCTATGGTTTTCTCCCCTCCTTCCTCACACTCTCCTCCTATTTATAACTCAAAATGAGTGGGGAAGTCATGATTATTCCTGATTGTTAGTGGGAATGGAGGTCCAATGTCATTATCCCTAAGTGGGCGTTCAGTTGGGAGTGGGAGTGGCAAGAGTAGCATTGGAACTGGTTCCCACCTCAAAAGAGCTACTTGGCAGCAATATTCCCCAAGGCAATACCGGGCAGCTAAGAAGTGGCACCCCAGAGCAATCACATTCCTGTCCGTGATGTAGTTGACCGGGCAAATGGATCTGGGCTTGTTCATCATCTTCTTCTTCTACCTTTGGTTTAGTATTTGTTATAAACACTTCCTCTAACTCAAATCGCTATGCTCCAACCTTCACATGCCCAGGGAGAGGTTGTTGGTTCAATAAGGCCTTCTGAAAGGAAGATGATGTTCTTGCCGATGAACTCCCTTGCCTGCTTTCGTCGCATGACGTTGGTCGATATAACTTTGATTTCTTCGCTAAGTTTATTCACATATGTACTAACCCATCCTTTTATTGATTTACTGCAGAAGGAAAAAGATTTAAACCGGACCTCAGAGTCGCGCACGTGAGGGATCTTAATTTTGTACTTAGGTCAGAGATCTTCGTGCACACGAATGGACAGCTCCGAGCATCCCATCTGATACTCGGCGTTGACCCCGTGTATTCCACCTGGCAATCATTCGGCCAGGCCTTGCTAGTAGACAGCCCCCTCCTCTCATACATCAACGTTCGGCACGCCAAATTTCTCCCGCCCTCCTTAACCGTTGGTGAAGCTCAGGATCTTGGTCCCAGATACACTACCGTGGAGGACCTTGCCTCGATGAGGGATGAGTCGGCTGAGCGTGTGTCTCGAATCCGAAAAAACCCATATACCCGTTGAAGGGCCTGACACTCTAGTCTAGGTAGCCAAGCCAGTAGCAGCCGAATCGGTCCACTCCTCGAAAGCAGAAGTTGACTTAGGCGAAGAGATGGTAACCAAGTGCACCTTATCCGTTGACCAGTTCTTGCCCGGCACCCGCCCGGCCGCTTAATCCCAACAGCCTCTCGGCAGAGACCAGACTCCGCCTCCTCCTTCCGGCCGTGTAAAAAAGAAGCAACACGTTGCTAATCGCCCCCCTAAGGTCCCCAGTGACGCTCCTTCAAAGACCCCTCCCCGGGCATCTGGCAGGATCGTAATCCAGGAACCAGCTAGTGCCTCTCGGTCAACCGCTCAGGTCGGGACAAACGTTGCGTCGTCTTCCCGGCCTGAGGTGGGATGGCAACCCTCCTTCAAGCTCGGCGACGAGCCTCTGCAAGCGACTGCCAGCATGAGGACTTGGGCCCAGGGCCAAGGGGGGCGGGTTGCCCACAGCCTGGTTCACGACCTCCTTTTGCCCGAGGACGTCAACTTTTTCTCAGACAGGACCGAGGAGTTGCTGGCAAGGCAGCTTCAGTGGCATACAATAGCGGTAACCCTTCTTCCCTTTATTTTTCATTTGTTTCGTTTGCATGTGTATTCCTTTCTCCCTTACACTTGTGATGTCTTGTTGTTGTTATACTATCAGGCCGCGTAGCTGACTCACATCCTTGATGAAAGGCTAAAGGAGCTAGCCAAGGACGTGGAGAGAGAGAAGGTCCTGAAGGACATGGCGGCGGACACGGCAAAGGAGAAGGGCAAAGCTGCTGATGTTGCCGAGAAGAGGGCTCAAGCTGCCGAAAAGGCCCGCTTGGTAGCTGAGAAAAAGTTGGCCGAGGTGAAGGCCAAGTTGAGGGGCATAGAGCTTAAACTGGCAGAGGCGCAGAGCCTAACCTTGGCCCAAGCTGATGAGATTGCCAACCTTAAGGCGACCTTTGATGCCTTCGAGGAGAGGGGTACAATATGGGCTTCGCAGATGCTGAAAATTCTGTGGAGCCCATTGTCCACCAAGCTTGGAATCACGGGTTCGGCGAAGGGTGGCTGGTAGCTCTACAGGCAATAGGGGTAGCAGAGGATTCCCCACTGAGGAATCTCGAGCAAATTCTGATAGGCCAGAAACGGATTGACCCCTTGTGATTGAAATTTATTAATTAATTAGTCAAGTTATTAATTAATCAATTTATCATGCAAAACGCGTGGTAGCACAAACAAATCACCAAATAACTAGATATGCAGCAGAAAATAAATAACACGATGATTTGTTTACGAATGGGGAAAACCTAATGGCAAAAACCTAACCGGGTGATTTTTAGGTCACCACTCCCGAAACTCCACTATTATCACAACAAGCGATTACAAGTAAAGGAATCCCAAGTACCTTACCAACCTATAGTTGAACCCTTACCCCAATACCCAATTGGACTTGTTCTGTAGTGACAATTTTCCCTTTTGATGCACGGCTCCCAAGTACGTGACTAACCAATTTGATGCGCGGATCCCAGTACGCAGCTTACTCCTTTACACGAATCTAAGTACGTGACTAACTCCACAGCAACCCCTTGATTGTTGTAGTTGATTTGCAGCAGCTTCACATAGAGACACCAATAAGATCTTCAATGTTGGTGCAAGAGACTTTGCTTGGTTACAGAACCCAAAAGCGTACAAGAAACGCAACAAGAAACGCAACAAGAACTCTTTCTTCTATTGTAGGAGGCTAGGGTTTCAAATAGAAAACCTTATGAAGCTCTCTAGGGTTAGGTTTTTCTTTTTCCACCTCCTTTAAATAGGAGCTTAATGGGCTCTCCTATTCCAAATAGGTTTTCACAAACCTTGGGCTTTCCTAGTCCTATAAGGATTATACAAACCCATAAACAAATAGCCTTTTAGAATAAAAATGTTGTTGGCTATAATCTGAATCTCGTAAACCCGATCGATCGAGACATCTATCGAGCTTTAATGAATCTCGACAGATCGAGCTTCTGTCGAGGAGGTATCGAGACCTACAGATTGCACTTTTTTTGAGCAGTTCTTGAGTAATCTTTATGCCTTCAATTTAACCACTTGTTATGATCATCTTGAACCTACTTAGATTTACCCAAATACAAGTAAAGTGCGTTTTGTCAAAGGATATGCCAATTACATAAAAATATCTCCCTAACAAATTCCCTACCCAGCTCCTGTTCCCCCCGTTCAAAGTCAAGTCGATGCTGTCGATGAAGAGGACACCCTCAGCATGAGGGAGCTGGTTCACGCCATTGACACTTATGTGGAAATGGTTGACCTTGAGATCACCAGTAACCCTCATGTTGCTGAGGGTGGACAAGGACAGACGCTTGCTGCCAATCAACCAACCGGGAGTGGGCCCGCCCAGCAATTTGATGACGTTATCCAACTTCCGCCTACCGATCCTTCTGCTTGATCCCCTATGTTTTTAATTTACTTTTTATATTTCATTTCTCTCTTTCATTTGTTTGGCTTACCCAAGGTCGCCGAGTTGTGGTGACAAAACACTGGTTTTAACTTATATATTTCTAAGTCTTATTTTCCTATAATCACCGAGTTGTGGTCACAAAACAGCGGTTTAATTTACTTGCTTTATTTGACTTGTTGCTCGGATATGGAGACCAAACGTTTAATGGATGGTCATCTCGTTACTACCAAGCTATTCTTTCCATTATGTTTTGTTGTGGCTATTCTATTTGTTTGTCTTTATGTGTTTTGTTTATTATTATTCTAATTGATCAAGTAGTCTAATCACGGTTTGCCTCTGAACGGTGCCCGGAATGGTGATTAAGACTAACTCTTCAAAAGGATAGGATATATCTTTACGCACGTAGTGACCAGGATCAGTCTAAAAGAAGTTGTCTGTATTTGGAAGGTTCTGACTCCACGGCAATAACAACTAAATTTGACATATGTTGTCTGAATTAATGAAAATGAATGTTAGGTGATTGAACCTGGCGGAGCATAAAATTAGTCGAGTACTGATCTTTGGTAGTTAGGGAAATTTAGTGCAGGGTCATTGCTAGGAGAATTTGGTGTAAGGTTTTTTACCTTTCCGATGATGAAGGTTGAACCGAGGGCGAACTCCTTTCCTTAGAATATTTTAATGCAAAGTTTCCACCTGTCCGGTGATAAAAATCAAACCGAGGACAGGTTTTTGTGCTTAGAATTATTTAATGCAAGGTTTCCACCTGCCCGGTGATGAAAATCGAACCGAGGACAGGTTTCTATCCTTAGAATAATTTAATGTAAGGTTTCCACCTGCCCGGTGATGAAAACGAACCGAGGACAGGTTTCTGTCCTTAGAATAATTTAATATTAGACTTTCTTTGCGTTTGTTAGCCAGGGTTAGCAAGTTAACAATAATGAAACCACGAGTGTGAGCATATCAGTATGAATAAACATCACCCTTGTATTACTCAACATTACACTCGTACGCCATTACACCGAACCCCTATCCATGTGCATCAACAACTCAATGATAAAACTTCTTTAAATTTTGAACGTTCCATGGCCGGGGAAGCGGTCTCTCATCTAGATCCTCCAGGTAGTATGCTCCCGCGCCGGCGATGGCTGTAACTCTATAAGGCCCTTCCCAGGTCGGGGCTAACTTCCCCGCATTTGTGTCTCGCATATTCCCTACTGCTTTCCGCAACACTAAGTCTCCAGCACTGAATTCCCTTGTCTTCAGATCCTGGTTGTAATGTCGGGCAAGCTTCTGCTGATACTCGGCTAGCCGTATAGTTGCCGACTTTCGGTACCCCTCTAGCAAATCCAAATGTTTTACCATTAACTCGTCATTCTGGGCGAGGGCGAATTCTGCAACCCATGCACTACAGAAATCATTAGCCACACACCCCCTCGTGTAGTTCGACCAAGAGATCATTAGCCTTCTCGGGGCACAAGCATAAAAGATACGGCCCCCCAAAAGACCTCCGGTACAGCTTACGGTCTGCTGACAACCAGTTTTGAGCGGCTACTCGACGTACCCTGATAGCTTCCTTCTCATCATTTAGTACTCGGTCCTCGACCAAAAAGTTGACGATCGGGTCCATCCAACATGGCTCGAACATCGCTACCATCGAGACACCTATCACTACATTAATACTCGGTTCCGCTACGAGCTCCACCTTGATTATCCGAGGTACCTCCTTTGTCATTAACAACACCACTGTAGCCAGAGAGTCTGCGTGTCTATTCTGTCCCCGGGCCACTTGCACCACCTTTGCCTTAAGAAACTGACTCATAACCTGCCTTACCACTCACAAGTATTCCTTCATTTGGGAATCTCGAGCTTCAAAACTGCCCTGTACCTGGCTAACCACCAACCGAGAATCCGAGTAAACCTCAACTTCCCATGCACCCATATCCAGAACAGCTCTCAATCCAGCAAACAAGGCTTCATACTCAGCTTCGTTGTTGGAGGCCCTAAATCCCAACCTAAAAGAATGTTCCAACCTTATCCCCTCTGGAGTGATGATAAGAATCCCGGCCCCAGCCCCCATTGCACTAGAAGCGCCATCCACGAATACCTTCCAAGGGTGACAGTCCACATGACAAATTACCTCCATCTCTTTCCTCGGGGAAAACTCTGCAACAAAATCAGCAAGAACTTGGCCTTTCACCGAACTCCTTAGCCTGTACTTAATATCAAAGGAGCCAAGCCGGGTTCCCCATTTAGCTATTCGACCCATGAAGTCAGATCTCTTCAACAGTGATTGTAAAGGATATTCGATCAACACATAGATGGTGTGAGCTTGAAAATAATGAGGCAACTTTCTCGTAGCGTGCACTAGTGCTAACACCAACTTCTCTAGGGGTTGGTATCTTGTCTCGGCGTCAATCAGGGTCTTGCTGATATAATACATGGGTTGTTGAACTCCTCGATCCCTTAGAAGCACGACAATCACGGCATGTTCTGACACTGAGAGATACATGAATAAATCTTCCCCGGGCTCTGGGGCCGTCAACATAGGTGCTTGCATCAAATATTCTTTCAAGTCCTGAAAAGCCTTTTCACACTCCTCATTCCACTGGAATCCCCTCCATTTCTTCAAAAGTTGGTAAAATGGACGGCACCAATCGGCAAACTTAGAAATGACTGGTTAAGGGCAATTAACATGCCGGTCAGCACTTGGACTTCCTTCGGATTACTCGGCAATTTGAGGCACTTCACGGCTTCAATCTGGTCGAGGTTGAGTTCTATTCCCCGGTTTGTGATCAAGTACCCTAGGAACTTGTCGACCCCCACTCCGAAGGCACACTTGTCCTCATTGAGGCGCAGCTTATACTACCGAAGTACTTCGAATACCCCCTTGAGGTCTTCAGTATGTTATGCCTCCTATTTGCTTTTTACCACCATATCATCAATGTACACCTCAACCGTCCGCCCGATCTTGTCTCGGAACATTCTTGTCGTCATTCGTTGATAGGTGGCCTCGGCATTCTTTAACCCGAACGGCATCATGGTATAGTGGTAGTTGGTGTCAGGGGAGATAAATGCCGTCTTTTCTTGATCCTCGACGGTCAAGGAAATCTGATGGTAACCCTGAAAGGCGTCCAGAAAACTGATCCTCAGGTGCCCATATATGGCATCCACCAGCTAATCGATCTTTGGCATGGGAAATAGGTCCTTCGGGCACGCTTGATTCAGATCAGTGAAATCTACGCAAACCCTCCATTTGCCATTCTTCTTCTTCACCACTACGGTATTCGTGATCCATTCTGGAAAGAAAATTTCTTTTATTGCCCCAACCTCCTTTAACCTCTTAACCTCTTGCCTAACGGCTTCAGCATGCTCTTTAGCCGACCTCCTCAGCTTCTGCTTCTTGGGAGGGAACAACGGGTCCACGTTAAGCTTGTGAACTATAAACTCAGGGTCCACCCCAGGCACCTCATACAGGCTCCAAGCAAACACATCCACATTTTGCATAAGAAACAGTAGCATCTCTACTCTGTCCTCATCCTTCATACTCGCCCCTACCTGGAAATATCTGTCATCATCCGGTAATATCCTTACTCTGACCAATTCATCGGCATAGCTAGCCCCCACTCCTTATTGGGGCTCCTGTAATTGCTATAAAGCGACCTCCTCAGATAGTTCCTTCTGTTTGCTCTGTTTGTCCTCCCAATTAACCACGACAACTAAGCACTGCCTAGCCACTTGCTGGCTTCCCCTCACTATAGCGACACCTCGCTCAGTGCAAAATTTGACCTTCAAATATAGGGTGGACGGTACTGCCCCCATCGCATGAATCCATGGCCTCCCCAGGATCGCCGTATATGGAGAAAACGAAGCGACCACAATAAAGGCTACCACTACTTCCTTACCTTCCATATTCATTGGAAGCGAAATCTGCCCCTCTGGGATCACCACCCGACCATCAAACCCGACCAGGGGCGTATCGTACTTTGAGAAATCTTCATTTTTTAGCCCAAGCCCCTTTAATAGGTCGAGATACATCACGTCAGCACCACTCCCTTGATCTATCATTACCCTCTTCACTATAAAACCATTTATCCGGGCAGTTACCACCAAAGCATCATCGTGCGGTTGAATCGTTCCTTCTAGATCATCGTCGTTGAAAGCAATGGGCTCTCAAGTGAACTTCAATTTCTTCTCAAAGGGCTGCTTGCCCGAGCAATCTTCTGCCAGCACTATCGCCAATACCTCTCTCCTCTTAATTACTATAGTACCCCTTGGGGCCGCATGGATGACCTCAATCACTCCTAACGGGGGTGGGAAGGGGTTCCCTCTTTGTTGAGTACCCTACCCGGCACCTTAATTTCCTGAATCCACCACAAACTCCTTCAAATATCCTGCCTTCACCAACTGTCCTAAATGATCTTTTAACACTGGCATTGCTCGGTGGTATGCCCCTTATCCCTGTGGTAAGTACAATACAAGTTCTGGTTCCTCTATGACGAGTCACCCCCCATTTTATTTGGCCAACGGAAGTACGGCTCGTTCTTGATTCGATCCACAATCCTGTGCATCGGCTCCTTGAACGTTACGTTCACTTCCCCCATCTGTGCTTCTGGCTCTTGAATCCTCAAATCCTTTCGAGGCCTTGATTGAAAACCGCCTTGCCGAGGATGACTTATGACCGGGGCTTTACCTTTGTTCTGCAGCCGGTCATCCTCTAGGCATTTATACTCCTCAATGCGCCTCATGAGCTACCTCATACCCTCGAGAGGCCTCCTTGTCAATGACTCCCGCAGTTTTGAGTCCTCGGGCAACCCCAACCTAAAGGTACTTGCTGCAATTTTCTCATTACCCCCGTCGATCTCGTTGTAAAGTTCCCAATACCGACTAATGTAGCTGCGAAGGGTTTCCCCAACTCTCATTTTCATGGATAGTAATGCGTCTACTGGTTGCGGCACCCGGCTATAGGTCATAAACCAGACACCAAATTCTTGGATCAGCTCGGCAAAACTATGAATTGAGCCTTTCCATAACCCATTGAACCACCCCAAAGCAGTGGGCCTGAGACTCAAAGGAAATACCTTACACATTAATGCGTCATTGTGAATGTGTAAAGACATCATCTGGATATAATGGCTGACGTGCTCTACCAGGTCCGTTTTTCCATCGTAAGAGTTGAATGGTAGGCGCGTAAATCTGCTTGACATGGAGGCCTGTTCAATGTCATCTGAGAATGGCGACCGAGCAGCTCTGCGTAATGCTCGGCTCATAGCATCCATGGCGGCATTCTGGGGCCGTTGCTCTTCTGGGGAAACAGAATCCCGATCTACATACTCCCGTGAACGTGAACGGTCCCGGTGTCGATGGAAACCAAACTGATAAGACCCAGCTCCGTAGCGACCTCCCCTTCTAACAGACCCCTCCTCCCGGTAGTCACGGTCTCTTCTCCGATGCCCACCTCTTGCTTCCAACTCCAAATCTCTTACTAACCTACGCAAACGTTCAAGTTCCTTGTCTCTCTCATCAAATTGTCTATGTCCTGAGGCACCCGATATTGTCCGGTGCATTTGATACGACCCTTCTCTGAGGCCAAACTTCTCTTCTTCCCACTCACGATCCCTATCTTCACGCCTTTTCTACCTTCTTTCTCGCCAGGTAGATCCCCGAGAAGATCTCCCAGAACCACTTTCAGCGTAACTCCCTGACCGTCCTTCAAACATTTCCCAATGCGAGTCTCAATTGAACCACAGCTACGTAGGAGATTCCCACAAACAGCACCAATTGTACGTACCCAAAGTAAAGCCAATGGGCTAGTCCAATACTTGGCCTCACAACCTATTTATATTGTGGGCTTTGGATTTCCTACTATGGGTAGTCCCTGACTAAGAGACTCAAATACAGGCCCTGGTTTCACTAAGTCCTCTCCTTTTTCTCGTGTCACTTTCCTTACTAACAGCAACTCTTCCTCTCTGGTTTTCTCCCCCCCTTCCTCACACTCTCCTCCTATTTATAGCTCAAAATGAGTGGGGAAGTCATGATTATTCCTGATTGTCAGTGGGAATGGAGGTCCAATGTCATTATCCCTAAGTGGGCATTTAGTTGGGAGTGGGAGTGGCAAGAATGGCATTGGAATTGGTTCTCACCTCAAAAGAGCTGCTCGGTAGCGATATTCCCCAAGGCAATACCGAGCAGTCGAGAAGTGGCACCCCCGAGCAGTCACGTTCCTGTCCGTGATGTAGCTGACCGGGCAAGGCCCAGGTTATGGACCAAGGTGTCTGGGCCAAGATTACAGGCCCAATGGGCCTTGGGCCGAGCATCGTGGCATGCGGCCCAGACCTCCGACCTAGCAGACTTGGGGCCCCGCCTCGGACAAAGTGCTGGGGTCATAGATTGTGCCATAGGGCCAAGGTTTAAGGCCCAAAGGGTTTGGGTACCCCGTACCGTACACTTTCTATTTTTTTAATTAAAAAAAACACTATCTAATTTAAGAGATTATTATTCTAATTCAGTAAATTCTAATTAATTTACTTTTAAAAATACTTACTATAATTACTATATTAGTCAGTTTTTTTTCAGGAACATTTTAGTGATTAGTCTTTTTTTTAGCAAAAGGTTATCATTAATTTTTTATAAAAGACAAACTTATCAAGTTAATTATCATTTAGTCCACACATTTCTTTCATTAAAAAAAAAAAAGGCCACACTTTTAAAGTCCATAGACTCCACACGTTTCTAATTCTTCCATTCATCACTTTGATCTTCTCATGAGAGAGAGAAAGAGAAAGAGAGAGAGAGAGAGAGAGAGAGAGAGAGAGAGAGAGAGAGAGAAATCAACATTGTGCTCCACCAAGGGAGAGAAATCGCCTTCATCCTTCGTCATCTGCTCCAACTCCACCACTGCTTATTCTCATCCCCACCACCAACATGCAGCCCATATGGTCAGATCAACTCTTTTTTTTAATTTGTTCTTATTTCATTAGTTTTATGAGAAAGACTATGCTTTTTTATTCAACTGTGAGAAGAAACCGAGAGGGAGAGAGTGAGAGCAAAAAGAAATGAAGAAGAAGGAAAAAATATATATAATATTTAGCTCTACAATTTGATCCACGGCTACTACAACTGGGCTTCCGGGCTAGCACAAATAAAAACTTATTTCATCCAAGCAAATGATGTATGACATGCAATATAAGGACATATTAGACATATTATATACAAAAAAGCAATGAACAAACAATGACACAGTTGGCCACCATAACCTAATTGAAGCTTATAGCCCTCAATATCCCAGTGGAGTTGCCACTATGAGAGACCGCGCCCTCAGTCCATTTTGGAATTGATTGGTTTAGGCCAAACTCACGTGAATGGGTGGAGTTGTATTATTGCCTCTCAAAATGGAAGTTGGATTGATTATATTTTTCCCTTTAGATTAAGGGTTTTACAATAGAATCGCCACTTATTTAATTATTGGAATAAATAAGAAAACCATAATTGAAACATTCATCATTTTATTGATTTGAGAATGAATGTACATTGATCATAGGAAATTACATGGCTTTGATCCTAAATACAATCTAAGATAAAGTACATGACTTTGTTTCCTAGTTACAATCTAAATATTGAAAATTACATGGATAAACATTGATCTACTAACCCTTGATCTAAGCTTGGAGGCTATTTTACAAGATGGGAAGGTGTTAGGCACCCACATTGCCTAGTGAAACCGGTCTTGTAGACTATGGTTGCCAACATTCATGTCACATCATCCAATATATTATCAATCAATTGCATGTTCATTACTTTGCTTAAATTTAATGTGTGTGCATGTGATAAACCCTATTTTCAAGTATTTGGAAAAATTATGAAATTAATATGTTTTTCATATTTTGGATATGGATTTAAGATCAAAACTAGTATCATTCATGAACATGTGATGAACAATGAAGAACAAGTGAACAATTATAAGAACAACATTCTAGCATATTCAAGTAATTTAAATAATCCACTAGCATGCTTTAATCTTAAATTAACAAGGAAGAGTTGATTAGGCAGTGGGTTCATTTCATTCTTTCTTCTTATGGAGGCACATATTTATTCAAATAAATCATTCATTCACTTCCTTTTATCATTTTTATTATGCACCTTTTGCCTTTGGATGACCATCAATTTTTTAGAATTCCTAACACCTCTATATGAAGATCAAAGATGGTTGAAAAAGACTCTAGATCATTGAAGTTTCAAATATGACAAGAGTTTTGAGACAAATGAATATTTATGAGCACAACAAGATGGAAGAAACTCTAGTCCAAAGAAGTTTCAAGTACGACAAGAGCTTAGAGATAGTAGAGCACGACATGATTCAAATACAAAAAGAACCTTGAAGAAAATTTGAGGATTTGAGGAAGAAAGGGAAAAACAAGGGATCATAGATCCAAATCAGTTCGCACATCAATGTGTATTATCTTTAAACTAGTTTTGCATGAATCGCCTACCATATTCATTGATTAGCCCAAATAGGAATTTAAAATTTGATCATCTCTAGTCAACTCGATCATCATCCTTGTTTGAGCATGCACCTCACTTTTCTCATTTCTCTCTTCTTGTATTCTCCCCAATCAACTTGTCCCTAATTTATTGTCACATTTTCCTCATCATAGTTGCTTTAGCTTGGAGCTAGTCTCATCTTCTCTTGCATGGTAATTTCTTTGTCATTTTCGTTCATGGATTGCCCCTAGCTTGAAGTAGGTTCACCATTTTCCTTGTGGTTCTCCTTTGTTTCTTTTCATGATGCCTCCTCAATCCCTAGATATGTACTTAGTACTTAAGGAGGTGCCATCAGACCAACTAGATCATTGACCATAATCTGTGGGTTCTAGTAATTAGCACTCAACTAGTAAAGTCTCATGCGATAAGAGATATGGGGTTCAAGCCCCACCTACATCAAAAAACTAATTTGTGTCTTGAGTTAATGATAAAAGAGTAATTATCAAGAACAGATATCGTAAGTTAAAACTATCTTTTTTTATATTAAAAAAAAAGGGTTAAGGCAACAAAGAAGGCACTAAAAATTAGCATCCATTTAAATTTTAAAATTAAATATCAAAGTTCATAAAGGATATTGGTTGTACTTCATATTTCTATAATTTTCCATTTTGCACGCACAAAATGCAATATTCGTCGGTTTTCCATGTTCAAGTACAATTATTCATTAAAGGGAATCCAAATCGTCTGTATCACATTTTGTGTTCTACCAATTACAACTTGTTATGAATTTATTTTTTTCCCATTTTAAACTCTGACTATTTTATAATGAAAGTTAAACAAATACATGATAAATTGTGATTGGTAGAATATAAAATGAAACACAAAAAATGATAAGGATTTGTATTGTATTAAAGGATCTTTAATTTGCATGCAAAAAACTTCCATTAAGTAAAGATATGAATGAATTGCGAGTAATTAAAATTAGGCGTAAATGCACTTTTAGTCCTTACATTTTGCACTTTTTCCATTTTGGTCCCTACATTTTATTTTTACCACTTTTAGTCCTTAAACCAATTAACGCGTGACATTTAAGTCCTTACCATCAGCCAACTAACAGGAAAAGCTAAAGTGGCAGACGGAACACCCTATTAGCTAACGTGGCACTGATGTGGCGATTAAAATATTATTTGGCATTTTTATATGCCACGTCAGCATTTTAATTTTTTATAAAAATCCATGTCAGACAATTTAAACCAAAAAAGAAAATAAATTAAAAAACAAAACTTAAATTTTTTTAAGTTTGGAGCAAATCCAAAGGAAGGGGGCCTCCGTCTCAACCACCATCTCGGCCACAATGAAGCTCGATCTCGGCCTCTCTCTTTTTTTATCAACGATGGTGGTAGTGGGTTTGGTGACTTTGGGTTAAATCGGTGGTTCGTGGTGGGTCAGATCGGCCTCTCTCTCCTCCGCCAACCCCAACGAGTCCACCGAAGCGGCAGCACTCTTCTTCACTGGAAAATGCAACCTCAACGCCTGAGCCAGATAGGCACGGTTGAGATTAACACGAACTGACTCAAAAAGTGGGGTTGGTTCATCTTGGATTGCTGGGGTTTGGATCGTGGGATGAGTTTTGTGGGTCATTCTGTTTGGGTCTTGTTGGGTTTTGTTGGGGTTTGTCTTGTGGGTCATGCTATTTGGGTCTTGAGACCATGAGAGTTGATCTTGATTTTGAGTGGTCATGTTGTTTGGGTATTGAGACCGAGAGAGTTGTTCTTGTTGGGAATGAATGGGAGAGCTCAGGTTCATCAATGAAAGAGCGAGAGATGATAATTTTTTTTTTTTTTCTTTGGTGTTCTTGTGATGGGTTTGAGTTCTTGGATGCTAGGTTTGATTTGGGAAGAATGGGAAGAACAAGCTGTAAAATGAAGAACAACTTGAAGAACATGAAGAAATTTTTTTATCTCTGTTTCTTTTTCTTTCTTTTTTTTTTCGTTTGTGTTGTTGTGATCTGGGTTTGTGTTTGATCTCTATTTGTGATCTGGGCCTGTGTTTGTGTTTGATCTCTTTTTTTTGTGTTTGTTTCTGAAGAAAAATTATGGGTTTATGGGTTTGCTAGAGATTGAATTGGTTACTGAGTTTATGGGTTTATTTCTTCGATTTATTTAATGGTTTGGTTTGGTTTCTTGGATTTATTTCTTGTTTTTCTGGATTTGATGGAGTAGATTTGGTTGCTGGAATTGGATTTAGGTTTGCTGGAGATTGGTTTATTTCATGGATTTAGGAAGAACACGAAGAACAACTTCAGTTCTTACGAAAAAATAATCAAAGTAAAAAAACAAAAAAAATAAGTTTTGTTTTTTAATTTATTTTCTTCTTTGGTTTAAATTGTCTGACATGGCTTTTTATAAAAAAATTAAAATGCTGACGTGGCATATAAAAATGCCAAACAATATTTTTTAATAATATTTTAATCGTCACATGAGCGCCACATCAGCTAATAGGGTATTCCGTCTACCACCTCAACTTTTCCTGTTAGTTAGCTAACTGTAAGGACTTAAATGTCACGCTTTAATTGGTTTAGGGACTAAAAATGGTAAAAATAAAATGTAGAGACCAAAATAGAGAAAGAAAAAAAAAAGTGCAAAATATAGGGACTAAAAATGCATTTATGGCTTAAAATTAAGCAAATGGCTTAACAAAGCAATCAAATTCATGTGTGCGTGCAGGTGTGCTAAAAAAATTAATGTGTGCGTCAGTGCGTGGATAACAACGACGTGCAGATAATTAATACATTGCCTTTAGTTTGAATCACTATATATACGACATCCATACTACATACTACAGGTGCTACGTACATACAACCCTCGATCTAATATATATTCCGAGGTTTGGTAGATTTGAAAATGATATATATAAGACGATCGAAGGTAGGACTTTGAATCAAAGGTCTTCTAAAATCTCCAGCTTTATTTTTGCATCTTCTACGTTTTTCTTAACTGGTGTTGTATGTAATTGTTAATAGGTCATATGGAAACGAAAGTATATAACAATAACAATTTCTGATATGTATATAATTATGTAATAACTAAGCAATCCTTTGAAAATTAATAATTTTATTATTATTTATTCCTCTATTTGATTATTGATTCTCATTAATGACAGGACAAGCATTCCGTGATGAAAATAAGAACAATTTCGATCTTCTGGATTGCATTAATTCTGTGTGTCATTGCAGCCACTGAGAGTCAAAACCAAGTTGTTCACGCACAAACCCCCCTAGATATTGGTGTTTGCTATGGAATGATAGGAGATAACCTACCTCCTCCTACTGAAGTAATTCAACTCTACAAACAATACGGTATTAGCAAATTGAGACTCTTTGATCCCAATCCCGCAGCACTTGAAGCACTAAGAGGGAGCCAAATTGTTGTAACATTGGGCATACGAAATGAAGATTTACCTGGCTTGGCAGCTAGCCAAGCAGCCGTAGAATCATGGTTTGCAATCAATGTGCAACCTTACCTTAATGATGTTGTTTTTGGGTATATTTCTGTTGGCAATGAGGTTATTCCTGGATCCCTTGGCAATTACGTTTTGCCCGTAATGCAATTTCTCCAAAACATACTCATTGCTAGGAATCTAGCTAATGTCAAGGTGACCACAATTGTGCCAGCAAATGTGTTGGGAACCTCTTATCCTCCTTCAGCTGGTGCATTCACAGCTGAGGCAAGCAATGTTATGGTTGACATTCTCAAATTTTTATCAGCTCAGAAAACCCCACTTATGATCAATGTGTATCCTTACTTTGCCTATGCATCCGACACAGTAAGCGTTCACTTGGATTATGCACAGTTTACAGCAACTGGGATTGTGGTTCAGGATGGGGCCTTAGGCTATTCCAACCTTTTTGATGCCATTGTTGATGCTGTTTATTCAGCAATGGAGAGAGCTGGTGTAGCTGATGTGAATGTGGCAGTGTCTGAGAGTGGATGGCCTTCAGCTGGGAATGGTGAGTTGACAACTCCATCACTTGCAGCAACATATAATAAGAACTTCATACAGCATATTCTTGTCAAGAATGGGACTCCAAAAAGACCAAACATTAACATAGAAGGCTTCATTTTTGCCATGTTCAATGAGAATCAAAAGGCAGTCGGCGTAGAGCAGAACTTTGGGCTTTTCTTTCCCGACAAAACGCCTGTTTATCCTGTATTTACTCCTCAAGTTTCCAAATAAATTGTGTACAATATAAATTTTACAAAATAGCATGTAATCCCCCCACCACACCCCCCCCCCCCCCAAATTTAATATAATAATAATAATTTTATTAGCTATGTGTTTCGCACATCATAAAAAGAATTAAAATTTTAGGGATAATTACAGATTATCCACCTGTGGTTTAGCCCGAATTTAACTTACCCACCTGTGATTTCATTTTTTACACTTTACCCACCCATGGTTCATTCCGTTTATGCTCTTTAACCCACCTCTGTTAAAAACGATGGGTAAATAAGTCTTTTTACACCCATTTTATGTCTCTCTCCTCCCAAAACCAAAAAAAAAAAAAAAAAAAAAAAAAGATTAAAATATGGTATTAGTTTCTCACAATTCACAAACATGAAGAACATTACACCCAGAAAACTAATACAAATCAAATCAAGCAATACCATCAAAGTACAAACCACAAATCTATCAAAATACAACCCCAAAACCCAAGTCAAAATACAAACATCAACACACCCACACACATCCAAACCCACGGATCCATCAGTAACCATGCCTCAAACCCCATTTTTCAAACCCCATTTTTCAAACCCCAACAACCAAAAGAAACTCAATCCCTAAATCAAATAAACAAAGAAGAAGAAAAATATAGCACAACATTTGATCCCACGTTTTATACCAGATTGGCTTCAAATTTAAGCCCACAAAAAAGAGTCACATATTGCTAGCAACACATTGAAAATTAACATGCAGTGAGAGAAAAATCACAATTTCAACTTCTTTGTTGGTGGAAAAAAAAAAAAAAAAAAAAAAAAAAACTTAGAGAACTTTAATGGAACTTAAGAACAAATGAATTCAAACCCAGACATATATTTGAAACCCCAATTTCAAATCCAAACATATATTTCAAGGACTTCTCAAACCCAGATTAATTAAACTCAAATCAACCACTCCACAGATCTCATCCTATCTCTGTCTTCCCCATCTCTCTCTTTCGTCCATCCATCCAATATATCATTGAAATCTCTGTAAATAGTGGAAAAATCCAACCATCAAATACCAATTTACCCTCAATACATATATTATTAGAGTGAGTTAGCATTGGGAGGTAGAGGTACCGGTGGGCAAAGAAGACGTTGTGGTGTAGGAAGACGGGGCGCTGCAGGAGGTGAGAAGCTCGACATGATTGATGAGGGAAGGGTCAAGCCTTTGACAGCCAAACTTATCGATTAGCTTGTCGTAGTCGATCTTGCCACTGTCTTTGTCCAACACTATGCTCCTATCTTCGCCGCTTTTCTATCCATTAATCCCAAGACCCACGGCGAGCTGCTACCCACAACCCCACGAACCCAAGTCCACCCACAGCACCACGACCCCACGTTGATCTGAAGCCCACCCAATAGAGAGAAACATAAATGGATTAAGACTAAAAGTGTTCCCAAACATGAACAGGTTGGTAACGCTCAAAACCCAAAATCTGTAGGTCTCCTTCTTCCTCAGTTTCCTTGCACGATGAAAACCCAGATGATTCTCAGACTAATAAATCATGTGGGTGCTATTGTAGCATCTAAGATCTTAGGTGGGTGAGCAAGCGTGAGAGAGTGCGTGGGAGAGGATTGTTTGATCTTATTTCTTGTTTGATCTTTTAATGAAACTTGTTAGAGTAACGGAAAAATTAGAGGTGGGTTACGAAGCATAAACAGAATGAACCACGGGTGGGTAAATTGTCAAAAATGAAACCACGGGTGGGTAAGTTAAATTCGAGCTAAACCACAGGTGGATAATTTGTAATTATTCCAAAATTTTATAGAAGGTAATCCTTCATATTTTATAAGGTAAAATATTATTTAAGTTCCTAAACTTTATCAAAAGCTTGTTTTTTTTTTGTTCCTAAACTTTATTAAGAGTTATTTTTATAGTTTACAGACAAAAATAAGGGATAAAAATAATTTTTTTAATAATTCTGAATTAAAGAAAAATCTTTCTTAAAGTTTTAAGGAAAGAAAGTAAAAAATTTCAATAATTTAAGGATGAAAAATGAACTTTTCAATAGTTTAAGGAACGAAAAACAAATTTTTTAAAGTTTATAGATGAAAAACAAACTTTTGATAAAATTTAGAGACCAAAATAATATTTTAACCCTATTTTTTAAGAAGCCTAGTGCATCTTGAAATAAAATAGAGAGTGAAGATTAATTTTATTAGGGTAACTACTATTTTTGGTCTTTAAACTTTACCAAAAGTTTATTTTTCATGCCTAAGTTTTAATAGGTTCCTTTTTTGTCCCTAAGCTATTGAAAATTTCTTTTTTCGTCCCAAAATTATTGAAAATGTTTTACTTTATGTACTTAAGCCAGAAGTTTGTTTTTCGTTCCTAAATTATTGAAAAAAGTTATTTTGTCATCTCTATTTTTGTCTCTAAACTACTAAAAAAAATTAATTACAAAGTTTAAGGATGAAAACATAACTTTTTAAAGTTTAGGGACAAAAAACAAATTTTTGATAGAGTTTAGATTCCAAAATAGTATTTTACCTTTTTTTTATGAGGCCAAATGGGCTTGTGAACTTTACCTATTTTTTATGAGGAATAAAGGAACAAGAATATTTTCTTTGAATGGACTTTGTTAGGTTAAAACCTTAACTCATTGCCTCATTAAAACATAATACATTTGATATTCAAAATATTCAATACTCCTAAAATATAGCAACGTGATACTCTCGTCGCTCACACTAATTGTGAGTTTCACCACAAATTTACTTAGTGAGACCCATTTTTAATGCGATAGGAGGGAATACGGTTAGGATTAATAGTATAAAAATGCTCTAAAACTCAGCAGTATGACTTAATCTTATAAGTAAAAGCATTTTATGAGAAAGTATTGGGATATCACAAAATGACATAATATTTTCATAATACTCTTGTTTTCAATTATGGTAGGTCCTGATATAATGTTTATTATTTTATTTTAACAAATGTATAAACTCTAAATTAGTAGAGAATCAAATTTTAGAATTAAATAAATAATGGAATGAAAAGTTAAAAACATTAATTGTTATATATGGGATTATGATGTTAGTCAAGCTAATGTTAATTTCTAGTGTTGATGTAGCAATTTATAAACATCCTCAAATAAAATTTTGAAAAATCATCACGTACAGATGATATTGATAATAGTTCATTTGCAGTGTGATCCCGAATTGTGTAAGAAATATGGGATTATGATGTTAATCAACTTGATAAAAATCAACTAGCCTACATTAAGCTTGGTCTATATAAACCTTTTCAAACAAGCTACAAGTAGCTAGCTTTTCAATATTCGTGGTTTGCGTTTTTTTGCTTCATGTGGTTTGAATATTCACCAAGTAAAAATGTTGCTTTTTGTTTACCATGCTTTCACGTTATTTTATGATTTTCATGAATTCTTTTTTGGTTATGTTTGGGCCCCCTCAAATTTGATCTTGTGCTAATGGACAGACTGAAATAATTTCTAGAACAGAATTGACAACCCCATAACATATCATGGGGATTTGTACTAATCGCTAAAAAATCGGGGCATATCAGCCAATAGCGACCCATTTTAGCCAGCAATATCAAATTATTTAAATTTCCTGTACGTTACAGACTTACAGTGCATAAAAAGCTCCATGCCATATCACTAACTAATGAAGATTTGTTTCAGAAATTTGTAGTGTACAATGCATATTTAAAATTACTTCTGTTAACTATTATCACTCTTAAGTCTCCAGTCTCCACAACGAAAATATATCAAGTTTAAGCCCAAAACAAGACATAGGTAATTATTAGAGTAACATACAAGCAATTATTCAGTTAATATGTCCCTAGCTATCAGAGGCGGGACAATCCCTCCTTTCCTCCCTTAGTCAGAAAAGGGTAGTCTGTGTACCCAACAACAGGATCCTGTGTATAGAAAGTTTTTCTAATGTACTTATTTAGGGGTGCATTGATCTTAAACCTCATGACCAAGTCCGGGTTTGAGATAAAATGGCGACCATAAGATATCAAATCAGCCTCATCTTGAGCCAAAGCTTGCATTCCTAGCTCTCGAGTGAAGCCACCACTACAGATAAAGGTTCCCTGATAAGCTTTTCTGAAGGCCCTAATTAGGTGAGTTTCCTCCTCTTCACTGCCAGGTCTTCCAGATTCTGTCTGCCCATAAGCTGTGTATCGAGGCTGAGTCACATGAAGATAAGTGAGTTTTGAGCCAAGTTTTACTTGGAGTTTGTTAAGTCTATCAATCACTGCCAAGCCTAGGCCAAGTGGGTCTGAGTCTGTAGCATCAAGGTGATCAATTGCTGGAGAAATTCTCACTCCAACTCGTTCTGCGCCAATGGCTGCCACTACTGCTTTAACCACCTGCAATAAGAATTTGCATCGATTGTCAATTGAGCCACCATACTCGTCTGTTCGATCATTGATCCCATCCTTCAAAAATTGGTCGATGAGGTAGCCATGTGCCCCATGAATCTCAATTCCGTCAAAACCTGCATTACATGAAGATTATTTTTATATATTTTTGATAAATTGCATTACATGAAGATTATATATGATGATACTTGAACATAATAACAACTGCTTGTTTGTCAGTATGATGCATCATGGAAGACAAACAAATCCATTGCATCAAACTTCAATCAAAGGTGCAGTGTGAAAAGATAACCTTGAGGCAATTATATGTCCTGTATTATAATCAATTTTTACAAACAATTTGCATTCTCATTGCAAACTGGTTAAAGAAAAATAAAATGCTTACTAAGTGATGCTTTAAATTTTCAAAATAATAATAACCATTTGCTTTTTATAAAATTTCTGAAATCCTAAGCTCTTCTTATCTTTAATATTTTGATGCACCTGTGAGCAACTAAAGAATTGGGGGACCACGAATAGGTATCAAGTCCAAAACTATATGCACGGGTATGACATTGACATTTGGCATCATGATTTCACTTGTAATCTATTCAATATAGCCACTAGAAGGAGACACACTCATAGTCACTTAACGTGCCCCATGTTACTACAAAGCAGAGTCATACAAAGTTATGATGGTTGAATACCCTTTTAGTTAAAACTTAAAACGGGCTTCACCCCAATTAAAAGAATTAAGCAGGTAAAGTAATTAAGCTAAAGTCATCAGAAGCTTAGAACTAAAGCAACCGCATGACATAGTCACAAACTGATAAAGACACAAGTTAAATTAACAAACCTGCTCGAATGGCATTCGATGCTGCCCTGCGATAATGCTCCACAACATCCAATATTTCATAAGTTTCCAGGGCTCTAGGCTTCGGGTATATGCCATAGGACCCGTCTGGCAAGAGAACTCTCCATCTATTTGATATGGGCTTGCTCGTCGATGAAATTGGAGGCGCCCCACCGGGTTGATAAACTAATCAATTGGTCAAAGACACCAGCTAAAATGATCAGCTCGCTTCAACAACAACAACGAAATTACCAGTCTACTAATAATAATAATAATAATAACATCAATCATCTTGTCTTCAGGAAGAAAGCAATGAATCTTGAATCCAAAATAAGTTATGAAAGAAGCATCATTTGAGATTAATGAGAATTGGATCAATTATTATATAACATCAATTTCCAGATAGATAGATAGATAGATAGGCACCTTGATGAGATGCACGGCCGACATGCCACAATTGGCAGAAAATAATGGCACCTTTGGCATGAACTGCATCCACCACTTTCTTCCATGCTTCCACCTGCTCTTCATTATATATCCCAGGAACATGTGGGAACCTGCTTCCATCAACAAAAATATTCATTACTAAAACTTTCAAAATAATCTTCTGTACGTAGACAAAAAGATCATATATATTTGAACCTATAGTTTGTGTTCTTGTGACATATTGATCGAGGACATTAACTTGCAATAGCCAAAGAAGATAAGCTTGATTTCAAGATGTTTAGGTTTATGGACAATAAAAATTCATTAAAATGACACATTAGTTTCTGTCGTATTTATTAAACAAAATGGTTAAAGTTTAATCAAGTGTTATCGTCCTTTTATTTATTTATTTGTATAAATTCTTATTCATGTTCAATATGTGGTGCGTTCAGATTTCTTTCTGCATTTTCTTCTTACACCACCTGCATTTGAAAAAGGAAAACCCCTTTCACTCAACTTTCAGACATTGAAATAGTAACTGTAAGCCCATGGCCATCCAAATCCAAAACCACTCTCACTCTGTCCTAAATATACAAAGATCCAAACTACTTATCATGCCCAAATTAAAAGAGGATTTATTATACTTTGAATAATAACCATACATACAACTTCCGTTCTCACATAGAGGTGGACGGTGGACCTCACAAGTATGAAACCCATCTTCATGTAAAAAACAAAAAAAACAAAAAAAGATCGTTATGTATTTTTGTTACACATAATATCATTTCCCAATTGAGGGAAAATAGTGATACTAATTAGTATTTATAATCTTTTTACAATTGATAATGTGATTGATGATTAACATAACGTACAAGTTATGATCAAAACATGCCCAAAAAAAAAGTTATGATCAAAACATTTCATGACTTTAAAACTTTCACATTAATTTATTACCAACCTCTTTTCTTTTCTTTTTCTTTTTCTTTTTTAATTAACACACGTCATTAGATGTTACACTCACACTTCAACCATCATCATAAAAATTATTATAAAAAAATTAAAAATTGTTTTTTCATAGTATTTACATTTGAAAAGGCTTTTATTATAATGAGCCACACTGGAATGGGAAGTAAATAAAATAAAGCCAAACTTCACAAAAGTGATTGGTTGATGTGAAGTTTAGTGGGGCACAAATAGCATAGCACTAAAGAAAAAAAGAAGAGAAAAAAGAAGAGTGAATAGACGAAATTACCCGGCGGCTGAGTTAGAGACCAAAGTGCCTTCAGTGATGAGAAAACCGGCGTGAGTTGACCTTTGCTGGTAATACTCCGCAAGCGCTGGTTGTGGAATCCCATTTAAAGCTCTGCACCTAGTCATTGGAGCAAGTACCACCCTGCCAAGCGCATCTCAAATTATTTTATTTATTTATTTATTTTCCAAAACACCCCCAGAGACAGATTGAATGAAATAAAAAGTAAAAAGTAAATCAGAAAATAAAGAAATAAGAAAGACTACTACACTACAGTAGTGATCTGACCTGTGAGAGAGGTTGAAGTTGCCCATCTTGTACGGAGAGAAGAGTGTTGCTGATTTTTCCGCCATTTGTTATCACTATTAATCTCTACGATGATCTGATGGAGAATTGAAACTCGGAAAGCCACGACACGACACGACACGAGAGGCAGCAGCTTTTATATAAATTATTGATCACAAAGGGTTTTTGGACATTTTAGTATTTACCAACTGGTCGGTAGGGAATATCATGTGATAAGTGTGTGTGTGTTGTGCTGCCTGGCTGGATACATGGAATGGGTGTCTTTATAAAAACAACGCACCATCGGTTAATAATTTAAAAGATGCGCTTAAAATTATTGTTAATAAATTATATTAAAAAAATTTTAACATTATTTTAAAAAAAATATAAAAATTTGTGAACAACATTTATTGTTTTATCATTCTTCTAATAAAATAGTTTCTAAAAATACCCTTTAACATTTTCCATAGTTAAACCATTACTTTAACATTTTCCATAATTAAAACATTACTTTCCTACGAATCTATCATATTTATATTTTGTCACTCATAATCGTGATAAAAGATTTACAATACATGTGATTATGGTTAGAAAATTATCATTTTTATTTTTATATTTTGTAGATTCCCCATGACGTTCACATTTTAAATTATTTGAAGGCAGAACGAACGAACACGTGTGGTATTTCAACATAAATGAGTTGTGTTTGATGACCATACCTTTTTCAATGCTTCAAAGTCCAAACCGTGTTTGAATTTTGCAATTGATTGAAGAATGAAAGACTAGTGGAGTATGTTATACTTTTACGAGGTAGAGAATCCCAAGAATAGTTTGTCACGTTTGGAGGGTGATCAACGTTTAGTATGCGACTGACATTCATTTGTATTCAAAAACACCTTCTTCTTTTTTCTTTTTCTTTTTTTTTTTTTTTGGCTGAGAACTAACAAAATATCATTTTTAACCTATGCTTATTACATGTAAATTGTAATCTTCAGATAATGGTGCTTTTACGTAATCTTCATCTAGCACAGGAATGGAAATATACAAAAATATGGGTTGGGTTTGGGTACACTGAATAATTATTCGAGTTTTGGAAGTTATCTTAATTTTGCTGTAAATAGATTGGATAAAAAGGTAACGTCATATAATTGAAGCAAAAAAAAAAAAAAAAGGTTAGGTAGAGACAACAGATAATATCAGTAATAATAATTGGGTAAGGTAGTAATGTGAATGATTGGCACTCCTATCTCACACACATTTTGTATTGATGTTTATTGGTTGCCTATAAAAACACGCAGTAGCTCTTTCATATTTAGGGTCCGTTTGGATAGAACTTATTTTGCTGAAACTGAAAATTGAAAATTGAAAACACTGTAGTAAAATAATTTTTAAATGTATGAATAGTGCCGTGAGACCCATTTTTAACGAAAAAGTTGCTGAAAAGTGAAATTTGTGGATCCATGAACAGTGAACGATGCACTGTTCACCATGGGAAAAGTCAAAAGTTGTGGCTACTGTTCATGCACAGTGCATGAACAGTAGCCTCTATCCCCTGAAATGAGCGCTAGAAAAAAAAAAAAAAAAAAAAAAAAAAAAAAGGTGAAAACGCAGGAAACGGGACGCAGGAAACGCAACGCGTATCCAAACGTCCTCTTAGTGGTTGGGTTGTCAGCCAGTTGCTAGACTGCCTACTCTGGTGAATGAGCCACTGATTTTAGTGAGTTGTGTTTGAAAATTTTTATATGTCACACCAAACATCTAAAAATATTTTTAAATGTACAGCAAAACAAATGAGGTGCAAAAGTTGTAGTTGTGTCAATTAGTTATTATTTTTTTTTTTTAAGAGAGTTTCAACCTATGGCGTCCGCTCCTGATGATAGTTCTTTATCATCAGACCAAGACACCAATCAGTTTTTGGTATAGGCGGGGATTAAACCCTAGATCTCTTATACAACTATCAGAGACTTTATTAGCTGAGCTAACTAAATAAATTAGTTATCTTATCTATATGACAAGTGGTTACATACTCGAGATATTTTAGTTTAAATAAAAGTCTATTACCAAAACATTAGGATTATCATAATTTATTTCAATTACTTAATTTTCAAGAAATTTAAATACTACTCCATTTAAACATTATGATAATTTATTTTGAACATTTATTATAGTTTTGTGTTTTAATATAGTAAATTTTATGAACTACATGTCATTTTTAAGCCATGTAGCTTAGCATCAGGGACGGAGCCAGAACTTGAAGTAAGGGGGGCAGTTTTACTGTTAGTTGAGTGTGGTGGCTCTAGCTTTCGGGTCAGTTGCTTAACAACTAATGAGTTTTTTTGTGTTTTTTTATGTGTGCATCCAGGTATGAACAAAATTATTTTATTTAAAATTTTTTAAAGGGTCAAGTTGTTTGTTTTAGATAAAATTGGTTGATTGAGTTTAATTGTTTTTAGCTTTACTATTGGTAATTTTTGTTGTTGAATAATTTTTTTGGGCTTGTTTATTTTGCTTTAGATTTTAGATCTGGCCTTTAAAAGGAGGAAAATGCTAGAATTACAAACTTTTTTTTACAAATTATTAATATGGTGAGTGGTTATTAGTAAGTAAAAATGCGATGTAAGTGATGAGCCCAGATGCAAACCAATAAAAGTTTACTATCACAACAGTTTGTAAAAATGTTATAGAAAATTTTGTGGCTAAAGTAGTACTCTTAAAAGAATCAATAATAATATTAAGGGGGCAAAGTGTGATTTTATAGAACAAAATTGTTAAAATTGGTGACTATGTATATATTAATTATAAAAATATATATATATATATATATTAGAGGGGGCCATTGCCCCCACTAGTCCAAGTCAATGGCCCCCCTAGTCCAAGTCTCCCTCCGGCCCTGTTTAGCATAATTATGTTTTACACTTACAATTAATGTATTTTTATTATGTAACTTTTTTTTTTTTTTTTGGTTGAGAATTATCATGTAACTAATTAATTTAGTAAGATAGTTAATTTACTCATATTGCTAAGAAATCAATAAAATAATTTCTATATACTAATAAAATGTTTTCTTTCTTTTATTTATAAATTTTAACTGATATGATTGAGCTATTATTCTAATCATAACTTCTCTTTCTTCTTTGGTTTGAATACATAACTTATCACGGGAACAATTGAATTGATGACAAACCAACCAACACCTAAAATTTCACACCTTGAAAACTCCAAAAATAATACAGAAGTTACCATCAAGGACCCAAACTCCATGGACCATATATACACACAATGATACAATCTTTAACCAAAAAATATATATACACACAACCACACATATTACGCCACACCCTCTCTCTCTCTCTCTCTCTCTCTCTTTGTGGGGGGTTTTAGAGTTTGGTTTCAATGGCTTGGCCAAATCCTCTGTACTATTTGTTGCCTTTCAATACCAGCAGACCCAACCTTTATTACCTCGCCATGGTCACTTTCCTTTGCTTTATATCTTTCCTCTGCGGCACACGCACCTTCTTCATGCCCCGCGTCACCTGCTTCCCCCAAAAACTCACCATCGCCGCCGCAGACGACGGCCTCGACTTCTCGACACACCACCAGGCCGATGACACGCTCATACACGGCGGTGCTATCGGTGCTCCACCTCGCTCCATGCGACGCCGTATTCTCGAAAAACACGCCATTCAAAGACGTTATGGCAAGGTCTTTGACCTTGACCCCTCATCGCTCTGGGATGCGAAACTGGACCGTTTTGAAGGATTGAGATTTGAGAACCAGAACAGAATCTAGGACCAAGGAAGAAGGAAGAAGCTTACACAACTTGCCTTAATGTTTTGTTTTTCCAGTTATCGTCATTCTCTTCTCTGTCGCCGGCTTGTGCTGACAGGCTTTTATTATATTATATTAACTATTTGTGGTCAATGGGTGGCATGACCGAGGCACATTCTTGTAATTATATATTGAAATAGCGATTACTACTTTGGAAAATTTTTACTTTATAACCAGTATATTTTATTGGGCTTTATTGGGCTTTACTGCCTCTGTTCAGTTGGGCTTAGCCCACTTGATGTATTCCAACTCCAAGTTTCCAACAAATGGTCGTTCAAAAATAGAAGCAACCATTAACATATCTTCTCTTCAAAAATAATAAAAACCAAGGGAAAAAGGTCGAAAGTTCACATATTTTTCTCGTTTCATAAAAGAAGACAATCCGGTCTTATTTCTTTGAGGAGAAAAAGTATTTAGAGTCTGTTTGGCATTAGTCTTAGTTTTTAACTTTTATGCACAGCTCTTTAAATCCTCACTTTTTTCTGGCTTTTCTCACTTTTTCAAATTTTTTCAAGCATCAAATAATTGAAATAGTTTTGCAAATGAAATTTGTATTTATGAATGAGTAGGTACAATTCTTTGTATTTAGATTCTATTGCAATAAAATAAATCTCTTATTCAATTTCCTTGAAAAATCTTTGATTCAAGAATTATGTCGATGTAGTCTTGATTCGAATACAATTGTCCTCCACATTGATTGGAAGATGGATTAAAAGGTCTTTGCAATGGAACTATGATGAAAAGCTGGTTGTACACTCGTTAGAGACTTCTTGTTCTTCGTGTTCTTTATGTATTCTTTGAATGTTCTTCGTCCTCAAAGGTTAGTAGGGAAAGTTTTTCGGGGTTTTAGAGCTTAAATATGATGAAACTTTGAAGGATTAGAGTCCTTAGAGTTTTTGGAGCTCTTGGAACTTGATTCCAACAAAACTCGAAGACTTTGAATGAATGTTCTTCATATTCGAAGATCTTGATGTAGAAGTTCTTCAAAGTTTTGAATATTGATCTGACATAGCTTTCAAGGTATAAATTTTTGAAGTTCTTGGAGATTTTGGAACTTTATTCCAGAAGAACTTTAAAATTTAGAGGGATGAACATTTTTTATATTTGAAGATAATATAAAAGTTCTTAGAAGTTTTGAAGCTTGAATTTGACAGAGTTTCGATAGTTGAAGTTCTTGAAAGTTTTGAAACTTGAAACCAATAGAGTTTTGATACTTCTGAATATTCTCCTATAATACTGGTAATAGCCTTTATTTATAGGAGTCTTAAGAAGGTTAATGACACATTGTTAGTTTTGATTGGCGACATGTGTCATGATTTGAATGGAGAGAGTTTAAGTTTTTTTTTTTTTTTTTTTTTAAATGGGGAACCTTTAAGTCTTGTTCTTTAAGGGACACGTTGCATCATTTAATTATCTAAAGTGTCTTCATTTTAAGTAAAACTAGTGTGTAACCCTATGCATATGCATGAGTACAATTAGAAACAATCACAATTACATGGTTCAAATTATTTATGGTATTAGCTTACACATTTTTTAAACTATACATTTTTAAAATATGTAATGGTTTCCCATTTTATATATATATATATATATAAATATATATAATTTAGAATTTAATTGAATTTAGACTCTTTGATTTTTGCATCCAGTAATTCACTTGTAACAAAAATTAGATGGACACATGGCGTAAATTAGACTCCAATTGGATTTGGACTCTTTGATTTTTACATTCAACTAGCATGTAATCCATGCAAACGCATGGATGCATTTAAAATTAAACACAATTTTTATTATAAAAATATAAATAGTTAGTCAAATTATTATAAATAAAAAAAGCATATAACACATGTATACGTATGGATACATTTAAAATTAAACAAAATTTTTATCATAAAAATATAAATAATCAGTTAAATGATTTTTTTTTAAAGTAAACGTAATTAGTTACATATTAAAATTCTTATCTAAATTTAATACTACTTGTGATCATTTTTTCCTAATTTTTAATAAGATAGAACATGTGGTAATCTTTGTTGTGTGATGATTTTTATTGAGTATATGTGATTGTTTTTTTTTTTTTTTTATAGTTCATTAATATTAGATTCTTAGTATTTTGCACTTATTAACTTGCTTGGCACAGAGATTAAAAAACTTAAGTGGATACATGGCATAAACTTAAGTAGATAATTATGGTGTGGTCCCCACATAAATTTAGACGCATGGCGCAAAATTGGATACTTATTTCAAATTCTAATTGAACTTTCTCTGAGTTTTGCCTACTAATATATGTATAGATAACTCACTTTGCATAAAAATTAAAAATTAGATTGGACACATGGAAAATTGAGAATCTAATTGAAATCTAATTGAATTTTCTTTTAACTTTGGCTTTATATATATATATATATATATATATATATATATAGAAATGGAAATATTTAATTAGATTGCACATGTGGCTTTAAATTAAAAATATCAATGTATTTACATGTGATTGACTCTTGAATATTCTTTGTAATTTTTATTCAGCGACACTTTGTAATCTCCATTGGTCTTTGAATAATGACAGTGATACCCATTAAACAACACGTGATATTTTGTACTTGGCCTTTTCGAATGTACTACGTAAATTTGGTAATATGATGCGGCAATTTGTGATTAGTTAAAAATTTCACTCTCTAGAGTTGCATCACAATCACAACTTATTAGTTACATTTTTTTAAGAGAAATACTAAAATAGGTTTTAGAAAAATTAGGGGTAGATTTTTAAAAAACACAGTTTGGCAACAAACTTAGTTAATATTTTTTTATTAGATGTGAACGTTGACAAATCTACCGTTAAATTATATTTTCTTCTTATATCATTAATGTTTGCAAAATTTCCAAAAGATCAAAGACTAATAACTATGTCATCAATCAAATATTTAAATTTTAAGTTTTCGTACTCTAAGAATATATATAAAAAATAAGTTTGTAGATTGAATAGTAAATAAAATCTGATTGGTAAGAATTTTTACACATATGTTAAGAACAAAAAAAACATACAATTCAACGATTTGATTTCCAAAATATGTAAACAAGTTACTTTTTTTAAGTGGAAGTTGTAGTTTTAGGTTACAATCAAGTTTGTAACCAAATTTTGTCTATTTTAAAAAAAAATTGATTAATTTTTTTAAAAAAATATTGATCTTAGAAAATAGGCAAAGAAAAAAAAACAACTCTATAAATAGTATGACTTAATCTCAAGTAAAGATATGAAAAATTTAAACCTTTACTCTAAAAAAATATTTTTTAAAAAGAAAACTATTGTCGTATGATTTAGCTCTATAGCTCTTTTATGTCTTTAAGTCTTAAGTCTTAACACCAATCCATTAAACTTGAGGGCCTTAGACGTAATGTTTTACAAATTCCATAAGATTTTTCCAGCCTTAGTTTGGGAAGATAAGTATACCGTAAGCATCAATAATGACCACTTTATGATTATATAAAATTTGACCGTGTCCTTATCACAGTCAAAGACCGGTCATGTGCCGATATTCAGCAAGTGGACAAAAAAGGTGGGCGGAAATGAAACCTTCGTATAATATTAATATCCCCCACTTGGTCAATTAAATGTGGCATTAATTCTTAAATCTAATATATGTTGACTTCCATGACAGAAACACTTGACGATACAATTTGGGATTTTAGGGATGGATATATACTGATTCTAGCATCTTTTTGTGATGTCTCAGATATTAGAGTTCAATCTCTATTAGCTTTGTCAAAAAATTTGTAGTCCAATTAACTGATACTTCTTAGGGTATGTTTGGATATTGTTTATTGCTGAAAATTGAAAACTTATTGCTGAAAATACTGTAACAAAATAATTTTTAAATTATGAATAGTGCATGCGGAACCCAATTTTAAAGTTACATTTTCTATATTAAAAAACTTGCGAGTCCCGTGAACAGTATACGGGACCCAAGAAAAAATGCAAACGCTAGCTGCATTTGCTATCCAAACTTACCCTTAATGTTTTTAAATTTCTGACTAGCCACTGGCCGAGGAGCATTGGCTCAGTTTAAATTTCCTTTCTCCTAATTATCCAACTAAAAAAAAATCAAAATTTAGAATATGCCCGTTATTTTGTCAAATAGGTACAAGGCAGTCGTAATGGTAGTTGGTGCCTGTATGAAAGGAGGGGCTGCATTTTGTTGGCTGCTAGCTATTGCTCTCATTTTTAGATCAATCATCCATGTCCACACAAAAGTTGGACTTTTGGCACGGGTGATTGGGTGTTTTATTTTGCAAGTACCCATCAGCTAGCCTGTGCCGGCCAAGAGGAAATGTTAAATGTCATCAACTTTTTTGGCTTATTCTCAAGGAAAAATGAAAAAATGGAAAGAAAAAAAAAAACTATTATTTTTGTTGTGGGTTAATTGTCAAAGTATTGCTAGAAACAATTTTTTTTAAAGATTGTAAATATAAGATTTGTTGTGATCGAAGAAACATGACTTTCACCTTAGTCCAAAACTGACACCAACATTACTTTTGCCTTAGTTCAAAAATTGACACCATTTTTATTATGTAACAAAAAAAAACTATATTAATAATTAGAAAAAATATTCTGAAAGATATTGCATCCCTACATGTTAGACTTTTTGTAATTGTCATATTCTAAGAGTCCAATATTTACCAATAAATAGCTGACTTATTGCTGTTTATGCTTTTGATTTCCAACTAAACTACCCAACTTTAAAAATCTCCAATTAGAATTTAGTTGTTCCAGTGTTTAAACATAGGTTTGTTCTTTTTTCATGAGTAGGAAATTTATGTAAACATTGTATATGCATCAACACGACTCTCTCTTTTATAATTGATAACAATTTTTTTGTTAGTGGCAGGAGCTTCTTATCTCTGCAATATGTTCGACTTTTACGCAAATATACAAAATTGAGGTATATCCAATACATTAGGTTCAAACACATAGTTACACTGACCAATAAAATACAAATAATATAACTATATATTTGAACTTAATTGAATATTTTAATGAATTGTATCTAAATTTTACCTTATGCTAATCCTAAAGTGTCGTAGTGGGTTCAAATCTAATTTGGTTTACTTTCCTACAATAAATTTGTTAATTAAAGGAGGCTCTGGTGAAGCAAAGTACATTATGAGTTATCGGGAGGGTGTTCTCGAGAGAAGGTACCTGAAAGGATCAGAAAGTGTGTACTTGAGAGGGTCAAAAAGTGTGTACCTGAGATTTCATAGGGAGTCCTTGGCCTAATGATCCTTAGCCAAAGGGAGTTCTTGGCCTAATGCTCCTCGGTCAAGTCAGAAAGTGTACTTATGAGTAGGGGTGGTAAAATTTGACACGACCTGCGACCCCGACACGACTAACTCGTTTATAAACAGGTCATGTGTTGAGGCTAAATTGGTTCAAGTTATATTCGGGCCAACACGGCTGATCCATTTTATAAATATGTCGTGTTTGCGTTCAACATACAAATTTGTTTGACCCGTTTAGCTTATAAAAGTATTAACTTTTTATTTATTTATTATTTTGTTATTATTGCTTAATTTATGGTTGCAATTGTATTTTAATTTTAGATATATAGAAATTAATAACAAGTTATTCAGGTCATGCATGACCTAATAATAAAAAAAGTTATTAAATTGGCCATTTGTATTAACTTTTACATGACTTGTTAATTAACCGGGTTAATTAAACGTGTTGTGTTAGGTTGACCTGTTTAATAAACAGACCGAGTTAGGGTTGAGAATTCTTGACGCGTTTATTAAATAGGTTGAGTTTGGGTCAACCTATATAGCTGAATACTCATGGCTCGACATGACACGAACCCGATCCGCAAACACAAATTGCCACCCTTACTAGTGAGGGTCTGGGATAGTACTCCGAAAAGTTTCCTTGGCCAAATGGAGTGCTCGGCCTAATACTCCTCGGCCAAGTCAGAGAGTATACGAGATTATTGTGTTGAATTCTTAATAGAGTAATGCAAAAGACACAATAAAAATTAATGTGTTGATTTTTTTTTTAATGATTGTATTATTGTATTGAATTCTTAATAGAGTAATGCAGAAGACACAATAAAAATTCTTTTTAATGAATTACAAAGACCAATAAGTTGTCAAAGTTGAGTTGAATTGTTAAATAAAAATATTGAAAAAAGTATAGACAAAAAACTAATAAATAATAAATTAAAGTATTCTAAGTAATAATAATGAAAGTTCACTTAACAACAATAATTAATCTTAGTAACAATAATTAATAACTTTATTATATATAGTAAGAGACAATAGATGATCTCCAATATGTTTTTTTTTTTTTTAAGAAAGATCTCCAATATGTAATCTTAACAACAATAATTGACATCTTCGTTATATTAAGAAACAATTTGCCCATTGGACTTATAATTTATACTTTATTATCTTCCTAGTACTACGGACTTTGTGACAAGGAAAATCACATGTATCGTAAGATTCATTTCCTGTTCAAGATTCATCTTTTAAGAGAACTTGTGTTAACTTGAAAACTCTTCATTTGGATCATGGGTTATGAGAAAATATCTTATCTTATTATCCTAATGATCAAGATGAAATTAAAAAAAAAAGTATTTACACAAAGATCATTATTAACTTCTTAAACATGAATTTGAATGACGACTTATAAAAAATTTATGGAAACACTACCATATATATATCACTCATTTTATTTATTTTGAGTGCAAGATTCATACATTTTCATTGTACTCTTATTTGAAAATTACATGTAAGGATGTTCTTTAAAAAAAAAAAACATGTAAAGAAATTTGCACATAGGCTGCGAAAATAGGTCAAAGGCCACAAAGTCAGCTGGATGATACTTTTTAAGTCATAAGTCATAAGTCATAAGTCATAAGTGGAATTACTTTGTCATTTGACCATTGTCTACTTAATTTTAAGAAAAAAATAATTAAAAAAACAATTATTTGGGAGGTTAAGGAATAATCCCATTAAGGCATTAGCCTCTTTAGCTTGGTTCGGTATTTTTCCCCTCTCGTTTTGTTTATGAGAAAAGTTAACGGATGCTTTAAGAATATTGATTTAATTTTTTTTAATAAAAAAAATAAAAGAATAATTGATTTTTTTGATAACTTTTATATTTCTCATAATAACAGTATCAAAACTTTTTAAAATAGTCTATTAACAAATGTCTAAAGATACATGTTAATAGGACCAAATGTTTATTTGTTTATCCACAAATTTTTAAAGTTAAAAAAAAAAAAAAAAATTAGATACAATATTACTTTTATCTAGCAAATAAACAACCCAACCAACCATTTATCCAACCTTTCTCAATATTACTTTTATAACAAATAAACCACCAAAACCAAGCGTTTATCCAACTTTTATCTCTTTTGTATTTTGTAGTTGAAGAAACAATAGAGGTTGTAGAGCATCTATGATTCAAGGAGGCAATGCAATATTAAAAAATCTCTTTATCTATAATTAGGATACCCCTTAGTTGCTTTTTATTTTTTTGGTTAGGTGAGTTTGGATACTCAATGCTATAACCTATAAGATAGGAAAAAAAATCATATCCATATAGTACTGCTAGGGCCTTTGGGGCTAGGGGGGTACCCCACATGGTCCTATTGCCCTACAATGTCAATGATGTTAGCCATAAAACTTAAATCTTCATCCAACTCTTAGTGGGCCCTTCATCTCTACAACACAGAGTAGAAAAAAGAGCACATTTTTGGTCCCCTCATCTCATCATACCACATCATACCATCCCCTCACAAATTTTTTTTTTTAAAATAAAATCATAAAGAGCATGAAAAAAAAAAAGGGAAAGAAAGAAAACTCTTTCATTATTCTTTGACCGTAGACCAATAATAAAAAAGAAAATTTATGAAAAGAACTCAGTACGAACACGTGGCATTGACTAAAAGAAAAGGCTATCCCCCTAGATCTTTTTGCCAAGTGTCAAAATCAGAGGCCGTGTATACCTAGAAACGGGGTGCAAATATTAACACCCAAAGAAGTTCCTCACCGTTTCGTGCATTTCGAAGAGCGGCGCAAGGCACGCCCTGAGTATCAGGGAAAAAGCCGATCTTAAAGCAGCGTTTTAAAAATATCCAAATCTCGTAAATTCATGATTCTGTTTTTTCTTTTTTGTGCAAAGAAGATTTTGGGTTTTTTTTATTTATTTTATTTTTATTTAATTTTTTTACTTTGCGGCTTTGTGCAACTTGAAAATTCTAATTTTTAGATGTGAGTTATGACCATATAACTAGATGGTTGCATTTAATGGAAAATGTAAGATACAGTGTATTTATGGTTTGAGTTCTGAAGTAATTAATTGAGAGTAAATATCTTTTATGATGTCTATATTTCTATTCTTGCTATTTATTTACTAAAAAAAAAACTTAAATTATAAAAAAAGTTTTTTTCAAAGTCACTTAAGTTGGATGAATCACCACAGAATGAACGATATATATATATATATATATCCTATCATATTTTTTAAAAATAAATATAATAAACGTTTACCATTTTCAAAAAATATCATTTAATACATTGTTATTGAAATAAAAATTATTATATTTTGAAATTAACATTATTTACATATATATATATGTTTATAAATAATTTATGTATCTATATCTTATGCAATTATATAAATTTATAGAAATGTTTTTATTAAATTCTTATAATATTGACATGTAAGCTTTTCAAAAACATAATTTTTTCCCATGTTATCCTCTTAATGTGTTTTTCAATTTGGTTTTTAGAATTATAAATAACTAGTTGCTAATTATTGAAAAATACAATAAATTTTAGGCAAAAATGCAATTTTCATTATAAACTTTGCTCAAAAATCATTTTAATCCTTTAAGTTTGAAATTGGTCATTTTAGTTTAATAACTTTATCTCAAAATCATTTTAGTCATCTAATTTTGAAAATGATCATTTTAGTCGAGTAACTTTACTCGAAAATCATTTTAATCCTATAAGTTGGTAGTTTTGAATGATTTTTGGACAAAGTTACTGAACTAAGTGAGTCTTTAAATGATTAAAATGATTTTTGCGCAAAATTAATGGACTAAAATGACCAACTTCAAACTTTAAGGACCAAAATAATTTTTGAACAAAGTTTCCAGACTAAAGTGATTAATTTTAAACTTAAAGGACAAAAATTATTTTCGACCAAATTTGTAGGTATAAATTTTATTTTTGATATTATATTAAAATATGCCCTAGGAAGTTTTAGAAAAGATGTAACATGGATAAATTAAATTTTTTTTAAAAGAAATAACATATACAATTAGTCAAAGTTTTATTTTATTTATTAAAACTTATTAATTAAATATATAATCTATATAAATATTTTTTAATTAAAATTTTAGTACATTACATGGATTAGAAACTACATAATTCAAATTTTCAAATAAACAAAACAAATAAGATATATCATTATATGTACTTTAGTTATATGACTTATTTAAAAGATAAATTATTTATTTATCAAAAAAAACCCACAAAGAAAATAATTTTCAAGTAGTTAGATAAGACATTAAAAAAAGAGTAAAATAAAAAACTGATCCTCTAAATTTCTTCAAATTTCATTTCAGTCATTTAACTTTGCTTTTATTCATCGCAGTCCTCTAACTTTCAAGTTTATTCAATTAAAACTTTTCCATCAACTTTTGTTATATGTTGTGGTTAATTTTTCAATTTTATAAATTTTTCTTCAAAAATTTTAAATTAAAAAAATTCAATTAATGATTGAAAAATATTTTCTAGATTTTTTTTTCCAAAATTTTTTAACAAAATCGGAAATGCCTTAATTGAATAAATTTGAAATTTAGAAGACTGAAATGAACGAAAGCAAAGTTAGAGAAATGAAATGAAATTTGAAGAATTTTTTTTTTTTTGAGGAAGTAATCTAAAAAAAGTTAGAAGATTAATTTTACATTTTAGTCTTTCTTAAAAAAAAAAAAAACCACTTTGTCCAAATAAGAAAAAAAAAAACATTATCTTAAAAAGAAAAAAGAAAAAAAGAGGAAGGCATTGGATGCTTATGTAGGAAAATGTAGTTATGTGAAGATAAAAACACGGACGCAACACAACACAACACAACAAAGAAGAAACTGACCGGCCTCTCCTCTCTCTCTCTTTCCTTTCTTATATTTTTGCAGTTTCGACGGTATACGAGAGACTAGAGGGGTCCTATCTTTCTCTCTCTCTCTCTCACACATTTTCTCGAACATATTAAATACATTATTTCTTCTTTGGAAAAACTTCCATTATTAATTAAGCTAATTAATTTATTTTTGTCACAAATCCTTCTTCTCTCTCTTTGAGGACCTTTTACGGAAACAGAGCTCTGCTATGGCCGCCTAAACTTCCTTCTTCTTCTTCTTCTTCTTCTTTTCTCTGTGTGTGTGTGATTAGCGGTTATTTGAAAGGTGAGTTTGGTTTCATTTCTGTTTTTTCCTTACTGATAGCTCTCTTTTTTTATGTGTTTCTTTCAATTTTGTGATGTTCAAACTCCTTTTTCTTTGGTGCTGTGCTGTGCTGTGTTTGAAATGATAATTAATGCTTGTGGGTTAGATTGATTCTGTGGTTAAAAGTTGTTGAATTGATTTGGTTATGAAATTCATGTCTGACAGGTGGTGAAATTTGTAGGTTTTTTTTTTTTTTTTTTTTTTTGGGGGGGTGGGGGTTTGCCCTTTTGATTTTTCTGAGCTTGGTGTAACTGTCAGAGTTGGATGAAAGGAAATTAACTGATCGAAAAATAACCTTAGTTTAATCTTCTTCTTTTTTCAAAAAGCTGTTGAATTGGTTTACAAGCTTGCATCTTTATTAATAGCTTAATCAGAAACTTTTGAGGAAACTCTCTCTATATACGTATGTGTCTATATCTATGTATATATACTCACACAAACACTCACTTATGGAGTTGAACTAGAAGGAATTGTGTACACGGTTAGTTTATTTTATGGACAATTTCACTTATACAACAACATAGACTTTGTCCAAAAACTTTGGGAGTATTAAAAAATATATTGGTGAGTTACACTTACACATCCCGGAATCAATCTCTCCAGGTAAGGTTGCCTACCATTACCAATCGAACTCCACAAAAGTGAGAGCTTTGTGCACTGGCTACAACATTTTATTTGTGACTTACACATGCACCTACTGTGTTTGGATCCCAGACCTCTGTACACAATCTAAACCTGCAAGAAACAAGTATTTTTTTCCATTTGCCAATGAAATCACAATCTAAACCAGTATTGGGAATTTCTGGGAAGGTTAAAAAAAAAAGAAAAAAAAAAGTGTTTCTTTAGCAGTTCTAAAGTGTTTTCATGAGTAAATCATGAATTACCTTTCATTTCTATGCTCTATGCTGTCTTAAAATAAAGGGTCAATTTAATAGTTGCTTGAGAATTTCAGTCATGCGAAAATCTCTTCTCAGAGTTGTTACCACTGTTGTTTGTTGCTAGGCAAACTATTTGGCTAGTGGCTTCTAGTTCTGGGGGTCAGATTAATATCTTGAATATCAAGGCAAGCTTTGTATTTTTGCAAATATTTACCTTTTCATTTAGCTAGTGATTTTTTTTTTTTTTTTGATAAGTAATCTAGCTAGTGATTTTGAGTGTCTCAGACTTGGATTATTGTGTTTGTAGGTGGAGAGAAATCTTTAGGATGACTAATAGTGAAGAGACAGGTAGTCCGGGTTGGGGTGCTTCATTCTTCATGCAGACAAGGGAAGATGTTGCAAGAGCTGTTGCTGCGGCCGCTGCTGCTGCCACTGCTTCTCGTTCGCCTCGGCCATCTGTGGTGTTTTCATCAAAAGATGATACTGGGGGTAGCCCAATTGAAAAACTGCAGCGTCAATTCACAAGAGTGCTAAAAGGATTCTCACAGCCTCCTGCAGTGAAAAGTGCAAATTACAATCCGGAAGTTCTAACTAGCCAGAAGCGGCAATGGGCAAGCTGTCAGCTACAATACTTGGTATGCTATTTTGTTTCAGTGGACTCCTCCAAATTCTCCATGGAGGAAGTTCAACAGGCTGTCACTGAATTGTTTTCCAAGTTTGAGTTTATATAGTTATTCCATCCTGCTTGTTATTTAATTATAGCAGTATGATGACTGATAAAGGCCATTGTTGGTGTTTGCTTTATGTGCTTTGTATCCTTTAATCATCAGACATTTACTATTAAAAATGAAAAACTGTCTGCAGTGTTTCTGTAACATCTCTCCTATTCAAGTGTGCAGGATCATAGGTCTTTAAAGGAGCCAACAAGGCTTTTTGAGAGCATGGTAGTTGTCGGGCTTCATCCTAACTGTGATATTCAAGCACTTCATAGGCAATACATTGCCAGAAAGTCTGAAGGTTCTGGAAGATTGCGGAGCGCACTAAGTTCTCAGAATCAATCACGTGTAGAACCAAACGTTGAACCTCAGGTTGGGCATTATTCTTGAGAAATATTGAATTCATTTACATTTGGATCTTTGTTTAAGAATTTGATATGATATATACATATATTTTTTTCTATTTTCAGGTCTTATTTGTTTACCCTCCAGAAAAGCAGCTGCCTCTTAAATACAAAGATCTTCTTTCATTTTGCTTCCCTGGAGGCCTGGAGGTTGGGTGTATGCTCGATGGGTCTATTTATTGAATGATCAGTTTGTGTATTTGAAAGTTAGGAACTATGTTTTTTATTTGCTCATGACTTCTAGTTATTTAGCTGTTAAGGATTCATAAAATGTAGCTATGGGTGAAGTTTATTTAGTTGCCATCTTACTGACACAACAAAAATCCTCTTGTGAGTTGTGAGACCATTCAGTTGCCATCTTACTGACCCTCGTAGGCAAGTGTTACCTCCACCCTTTACTAAGGAGCAGTTCTTGGTCTTAGTTCCAGCCATGGGAGTGATGGACTTGGGGGGGGGGGGGGGGGGGGGGGAGTTCTAGCCTATTTTTTCTCTTTGATATAAAACCTGAAAATGAAAAAGGGGTTGTGTATTATTGTCAACAACAAGAAAATAGTCTTCAACTGTGGTGACTAGTACACTCACGCAGTTTATGTAAGAGTAGAATTTTGGTACAACTGAAACTTCATGTGAGCATGTTTCTTGATGTTTTTAAGAAGTTAAATATCTATATGTCTATGTACTTAACTGGTTTGATGTTTGAGAGTTTAGTCACTGATTTTGTTTCTTTGTTCATGTATTTTAGTACTCAAAAGTATATTTTCTTTTTGTTTGTTCATAGAGTAGTGTGAGCTTTTACATGGTGTTTCTAAAACTTGGAGATATGTGATTTCAGGTTCATGCTATCGATAGAACTCCTTCCATGAGTGAGTTGAATGAAATTCTTCTTGGGCAGGTACTTTACTATATGATGTGACAGCTTACCATCATGAGAATTCCTTAATCTTCAGCTAGTTCAAGTTATTTTCTTGTTCCTTTTAATAATTTGTGTTTACCAAGTTTAATGTTTTTTCCTTACAATTTTGTAGTCTTAATAGCTTCCATTATAACTGAGGAGAAGTTTGATCCTCTATTTCATTGCTTATACTACAGGAACACTTTAAACAAAGCGACCTCTCCTTTGTATTCCGGTTACAGGTAAGATACAGAATGTTATGCCACTTTGTTTTCATCTTCTTGTATATGTATTGTTTTCCTTTCCATAACAAGAATTCTATTACTCCGTTACCTTATGAAACCTGTTGTTTGACCTGTAAATTTCTGCTTGTTCTTGGGATGAGACAGGTTTCTAGCTACTTCAAATAACAATACTGATCTTGATGTATAGGGCATTTTAATTCTATGGTTTAGAATTCTGCCTGGATAGCTATATTTTTCTGTCGTTGTAGAATATATATATATATTCCCATTGTGCAGTCATCAAGTGTGGTTCTTTGATGATTATTAAACTGATTGCTCTTTAAGTTACTTTTTAGCATAGCTTATACAATTATGAGCACGTTAGTTGATAATTCAAACAATAGCAGTTTTGTCCATCTTCAATTACTGCATTGATGGTGAACCCCAATTGAGTGCTGAACCCCGTCCCTTTGTCACATACCCATACATACTCTATTTTTGTGCTAAAACTTCAAAATCTGTTTGTTTTGACATGCATCACACTTTGTTAGTTGTTTACAATCAACCAAAAACTTTGGCCAGTATTGTCCATAATTTCTCAAAGAATTACCCAATTAATGAGTATGTTTTTTAAGAATTGATCAATCTAATGAGTATTGCCAAAGGCCTTGTAGCTGAATTGGCACCTCCTCATGTACAAAGTGTTTAGGGGTTTAGGAGGGAAAGGGTTCGAGCTGCGGGGTTAGCAGCATGTTGTAATTATTTCTCAAAAAAAAAAAAAAAAAAAAAAAAACTAATAAGTATTGAATGTAGATGAGTTCTGAAACCCCTCTGAAGGTTCCAAAGGAGCTGTAACCCAATTTGGAGAAAAGGGTGTTATCATCTAAGGAGCCATCAATTCAGTAGAGAATATTTGAGTTCTCATTAATCTTTTATGCCAAGATCATGTGTGCTCCAATTAAGTGGACCAGGTTGCAATCGCCACAGGTTTTGAGATTCTGCCCCAGATTTTCTAGGTGTAACAACCTGCTAGATTCACCAAATGTTATTTATAAGTAAATAAATTTCATTAAAAATGTGCATGTAATCCTACTACATGGGTTGTATACAAAGGAACAGCTAAAAATGGGAAAACAAAAAAATTAATACCTAAAATCGATCTATCTTGGAGCTCTAAAAAATTTGTAGAAGAAGATGAGCTAGCAGCTGACTCCCAATCATACCCCACCTCCAAAAACTACTGATATCTAATTTCCTTCAGAAGTGCATGCATTCCTTTCTCCCCAAATGCTCCACTTTGAACATAAAGGAATTGCTGGAATGCCCTTTCCAACATACCATAGTTCAATCATTGAGCTTGGCATAGTCCACTCACCCTAAACTTGCAGAGAACAAGAGTCTACAATTCCCAAGCAACATTACAATTTAGAAACATATGATTGACAGACTCCTCCATTTGACTTACACATGCAACACCAATCAGTAATAATTATGCCCTGCTTTCTTAAATTATCAGTTGTTATGAATACCCATAACACTGGTCCAATTAATTAAGAAAAACACTCTTGGTAGAGCTCTGACTTTCCATATTCTTCTACATGAAAATGGGCTATCACCCCCCACCCCCTAGGCCTTGTACCAACTTTTGACTAGAAAATCATGGCTTTCGAAAGGGACAAAACCACCTTGTTGTCTCCCTCTTGAAAAACTCTAATAGCTTATACATCATCCAAGAATTGAGCCATAGAATTTTATTCCCAAGCTTGTACCACTCTTAGAAATAAAGGGTTCCAATAAATACAGTCATATGACTTCCATGTAATCTGTCACCATTGCATCTCTATTCCTAGCAATTATGAATAACTCAGGATACCTATCCTTAAATGTTGTATCACCACACCAAAGATAATACCGAAAACGAGTTCCGGTTCTATCTCGTACCTCAAACCAAACAAATCTAGCAAATCTGGCCTATCTGTTTCTGATTTTTTCTTGGGCGCATTCCATAAGGACCCTCAACAGTATCTGAACACCAGCCTCCCCAAGAAATTCCATATTTGATGCTAGAGTCAGAGACACAGAATTCAAGTGTTGGCTGATATTTTGGGAAATAACTATTAATTTACTAAGGAAGTATGTTTGAAGTTTCTCATTTTGTAATGAATTGGTATATTGAGTTATGTCATATAAAGATTGTTTGGAGTTGTGTTTTATGCCCAAGGAGGAAGAATTCCTTGAAGACAAGCAAGAACTGAGACAATTATGTACTGTTAGTTTTTAGTTTTTATTACCTCTGGTAGGGGTATGCATTTAAATACTTGTTGTATTTGCTGCTTATGTGGCCTATTTGAGCTATAATCTCTGTTTTACTTTAATAGATTTAGATTATTTGCATGACATGTTTTTCTATTTTCCTTCCAGTTTAATTATGTGATCCATTTCTTTTTTGTTTTCTAACTAACGTATACCTGTGCATTTTTTTAATAGGTTGCTGATGATTCAACAATGTATGGATGCTGTGTGTTAGTTGAAGAACTTGTACAAAAGCCCTTTGGATTGCTTTCCATGATTTCAGATAAACAACCTTCTTGCCCACCTTTAAGTCGTCATATATTAACCACAAAGAGATGTTATTGCATTCTCTCGAGGCTTCCCTTCTTCGAATTGCATTTTGGTGTACTGAATAGGTGTGTTTATATACCTATTTGATCAACTTACTTTTGGTTTAAAAATTGCAGTAATAAATATAAAACATATATCTAATATGCTATGTACCTAAGGAAGTTTAGTGAATGGATTTGAAGAAAGAAAAAGCTGGATTAGCACATGTTGCTGATTGTAAGGTGGAACCACATGTGATATTGATATGAGGTGACGTAGAACAAAATGGGGAATTTGTCCACTTGTGGTAGTGGTGGGTTAAAGTTTAGGAGGAATCCGGGAAATAGGATTTAGAGTTGTTGAAGAAAGGGTTATGGGGTTGTGTTAGGAATTAAAATGTGAGCTGATGAGTTAATTGATGGCTATTTGGTTGAAGAAAGTATGTAGGGTTTAGGGTTTTGATAGGTAAAAGAAGGGTTTTGATTTGGGGTTGAAAGGAAGAAGAAAAGAGAGGCTTTTTTATGGTGTTCAGAGGTTGTATGAACTGTACCCATGAACAGTATCTCTACTCTTTACCTATCAAAAAAAAAAAATACAGTACCACAAGAGAAGAAGAGGACAAGAGAGAACAAAAAGGGGAGAAAAGGACACACAAAGTCTAACATGCCTCTGTGCTCAAAACAATCAATAATTTTATATTTAACTCCTCCTTTGAGCACAAATATTTATATATAAGGACCTTTTCTTGTACTAGTGGTCCTAGTTTCACTAATAAACAAAAAACCTAACAAAAGACAAAATTGGGCTCAAAGAAAATAAAATTTAAGATACTTAAAATCTCTTAGAAAATTCTTGATTCTAAACTATCAAAATACCCTTAATTTGTGGGAATAGTAGACCATAACTAATAAAAGAAAAACTCAAATAATTTTTTTTTTTTTTTTTTTTAAATCTCTAAAAGACTCATACATAAACTGTTAAAAATACATGATTTTTACTCCAATTGGACTTCACATGTGGAGCCCATAAAATAATTATTAAATAGGCAAATTTGCAAAGTAATAACAATTCAATCTTCCATTGCTGCATCAGGAGGCTTTAAACAGTACATGTTTCCTGAAACTGAGATATAGTTTTGCAGGTGAAATGACACGGTTTGACCTCTTTGTGAGGAGAATATTAAACAGTTCCCCCCACCCCCCCTTCCCCTCCTAGTGGCCCTTGCACTTTGGAGAGACTGTCATAAGCAACAAAACTTTATCAGGAGCTTCCAAGAATAGGGCATAACCCAAGTACACATGAAGCATACCAACGGAGACCACTCTAAGAGAAAGGAAAAAGGATAAGGAAAGAATACAATTTATATTCTGAAGCATCTATCCTAGATTATACCTGAGGCTATTCTAAGAGGATAAATTGAAACTGAGGAGAACAAGGCTACGTGGAATCCTTTTTACATCTTACCCCAGACTGTTGGCTTTGAAAGCCCTCCTATTCCTCTCTGATAATTTTATTCTATATTAAACAAGAAGGCTTCCAAGATGCCAACTGTAAATAACCCAGAAGAAACCAAAGAGCATTATATGCTCCTCCATCTTATCGCTATGAAATGGGGAAAGGAGAAATTTGGTTAATATTCATGCTTTGATGGAGTAGATTTTACTTGATTTAGTACTTCCACTTTACTAATCAATGCCAACAATATACTCTCTTTTTTTTTTTCATGTGAACGTTGCTCATCTTGACATTTCTTGCTATTTTCCTGTAGCATCTTCACAGAAGAAAGGTTGGAACGGCTAACAAAAGATATTGGTCTTCTAAATCCAGAGTCCCTTGAGGATTGTAGGGAGGAAGAAAATTCAGATGATGTAATACAGAATCACAGAGTGGAGGACATGCTGCACGGAACAGCAGAAATTTCTGAATTAAGTTTAAGAGAGTCTAAACTTGAAAGAGTTACAGATGATGCAAATCATGAAGAGCATGAAATGCTTGAGGGAGACTTTTGCTTGTTGAAGAAAGGTGTCAATGATAATGTTGTTGTTCCTATAGATCTAGATTCTGAGATGGTATCAGCGAAAAGAGAATCTAGCACTGCAAACCCTGAAGATTGTGATATCTATGTGGATGATTGCTCAGCAAACAAGCAAGTGGTAGAAAGGCGTTTGCCGAATGCTGTCCTGCCACTCCTGCGGTATTATCAGTATGAAAGCTCTGAATCTTCCTCTAGGTATATCTCTATCATTCAGTATATTATGTTATAGGAATGATATCATATTCAGGGTATGTGCTTTGTTCCTTTAAGGGGGACTACAACCTGCAGGAAGCTATGCTTTTTTTTTTTTTTTCTTTTAATATCTTTACCTTCCCTCCATAATCCTTTGATTTTTTTTTTTTTTTTTTTATAAATTGGCTGAAGTGTACTGGTAGATTTACAAGTAACGTGAAAAAAATTATCTGATGTTAAGGTGAATGGAGGACATGTAAATGCCTTGTTTTATAGAGTTGCTTGCCTATTTCGTGACAAATGTAGGTAATAAAAATGCTGTTATATGTGTAAACCATTTTAATGATAGTGAATACAAATTTTGAAGTGATGTTACATGATTGTATGCCATGTGTATGCCTTAATAATAAAAAAGCAGTCATATGATTGTGAGCTGCTTATATATGCCATATATGTATATATAAATATTGTTTTATGCAGTTTTCAGGGTTCTCCTAGTGAAGATAGAAATTTTAGAAGTGATGCTGACGATACTGAGACAGAAGAGGCGTCTTTCTCTGGCCAGGAATATCCCAGTGACCTTGTTGATATTCTTGAATGGGCTAAGGTTCAAACAAGTCATCTTTTTTAAATAGGTCCATTTAAATATTTTTAAGCTGTCTGCTTCTTAATCTTGTAGCTGGATCTCCTCAACAATTTACGAATTTTCCCTGGTTTTCCAGGCAAACAACCATGGGCCATTACAGATCATATGTGAGTATTACCGGTTACATTGCCCTGCCAGGGGTTCAACACTTAGGTTTCATCCTTTGGAGCACCTGCATCCTTTGGAATATAATAGACCAGATGAAACAGTTTTACATATTGCTGGCTCAACTATTAATTTGAGATCATGCAGTACAAGTCTAGAGTTTGCTGAGGTAGATTCTGATGAAAACTTTGTGTATTTGATCTATTTCCTCTTTTGAAATAAAATTATTTTAATTATATATATAACTTTGTAGGATCAGTTGAATTAACCTAACCTTTTTCTGGAGTGGTGATTTTTAGCTGAAATTTTTTCTATAGCAATATTTTTGTTAACTTTCTTTCCACCAGCCCAGGGAAAAAAGAGGCCCAGGGGGGGGTTAAATATTACATGTTATTGTAGGCATGATAGGTCATATGAATCTTATTGTCGTCTATTCTTATCAGGCACATGGTGCACTCTTGGTGGAGGAGGAAGCGTCTGCATTATCAGTATGGGCTATTGCATGCATATGTGGCTCCTTACGACTTGAGAATGTAAGTTGATGCCCAGCTTTGTATTTTATTATTAGTGCTCCCTGCTACTGATTGCTGTTGATTTTTATTGGTGTTTATGAACTAATATATTTGAACTTTTGCTGGTTGATAGTTTTTAGTGTTGTTCATAGCTTGGCGAGTAGTTGTGTCCTGCTCATCTTTTAAACCTATATCTGGAATTGTTCATCACTGTTCTATATATATATGGATAATAGGTGCAATGTTACCCGTTAGGGTGCAATCTAGTGGTTGGAGGCTTGAGAAGAGTTGTAGACCCAGATATCCTATGGTTGATCCCTACTAGGAGTTCCCCTAGATTACTTGATGCGTGGTTCTAGCGGGTGGATTCGTGTATCTGTGGTTTAGTCCCTAGGGGTGGGTCCAAGGGGCCTTCCCTTGGTGAGGCTCCATGTCATAAAGAAAAAGGTGTAATGTTAATATGAATCGTTGAACATTGAAGTCTCCTGTATACAATTCTAGTCTCTGTTACAATGTTTTCTCAATGTGGCTATTATCCTGTATCTTTAATATTGATTTGTGAGGATCAGTGTAAAATGGTGGTTTCTTCCAGTATCTCAAATTGAATCAATAGTAATTAGAATGTATACATGATGGCTGAAGCATAGGTATTGATTTTCTTTGCACTATGCAGGTCTTAACATTGTTTGCAGCAGCTCTGCTGGAAAAGCAGATTGTGGTTGTTTGTTCCAATCTGGTATGTAATTTGCCTCATGTCATGTTTATAATGATCTCATGAAGATGTATAGTCTCCACCACATTATTTTGTTTGCTGAGAAATGCAATATTGTTAGTTTAGTCCCACTTTCAAAAAATTTAGGATGGTTATGGGCTGCATATTTATTCATGATGATTATCCTATAACGGTTGGGCTTGGGCAGTTTTCAGAATATACAGGTTTAAAATGTTGCATTTGTGATGTTTTGTTTGACATGTCATCTTTATTGTATTTCATTTCAAAACCCTTTGAGATTATATTTGAATCATTTAGATTTTCATTTGTTTTTTATTAGTTTTCAAAAATGCAGCAGAACCTTTGGTGATTATATTGGATTTTTGAAATTCTTTGATGTACAGGGAATCTTATCTGCTTCAGTTTTGTCCATTATCCCTCTAATCCGCCCCTACCAGTGGCAAAGCCTGCTAATGCCGGTATAGGTTTCTTGTGACCTTTGAACATTTTCAAGCGAACTGTAATTTTTAGGATTATTTTAACACTTTTTTTTTTTTTTTTCTATTAAACTATTCTTTGTGTCTTAATCCTGTGCATCAAAATCCAGGTTTTACCAAATGACATGCTGGACTTTTTGGATGCACCAGTCCCTTACATTGTAAGTGTTCATTAGTTACACTGTAATGTGTCTTATTATACTTAACTTCTTAGAATAATATTAGGAATGGGTTTTTCAGACTATAAATGTGCAAGTTTGGTTGTTTTTATTCAGCGTTTCCTTTGTACAAGTGCATGCTGCATACTTGATATGGTGAGGAGAACTTAGATCTAGTGTAGGAGAAGGGTTTAAGAGCAAATTTCAACTACAAACAAGATTAAGGCGAAGAAATAGATAATAGGATTGAAGTTGGAACAATCAAATATCAATTGCTAGTCTCAAAGAGCTCAAGAAAAACATAAATCTGTAATTTTTATGAATTAGATAAGAAGAAGCTGCCTACAATGACACAAAAGGGGCTATTTATAATAGCCTTTAGTAACCCTAGAATCCTAGGCCTCTATCTTACATATAACAATTAAATCCTAACCATCCAACTTTATTAAAAGTCCCATGCTAGTCGCATGACCTTTTAAAACTTTTTATTCTTTATCATCTAGCTTAGCTGAGATGTTCATCTAGTATAATTCCTGTATACCTGATGTCTGTTGTTTTTTCCTAATAAAACTTTTTATTACTTTCAAAAAAAAAATGGTAAAGACATAATAATAAATAAAACATAACATAGAGTGATAAAAGACTAGTCTTATAATAACTATGGGCTAGACAAAATAAACTATTGGGCCTTCTTTGTTTTGGGCTTAGATGCTCCTGCATCTATATTGTTGGGAAATTTCAGGGTCCTTATGATGGAGATAAATCCAAATGTGTCTTCCAGCCATTATATTAGACATAATTTTTTAGTTAGTACTACTGCTGACATCTGATTGATTCCTATAAGTAATTTTCATCTACAGGTTGGTGTAAAGAACAAAACCAATGAAGTTCAGTCAAAGTTGACAAATGTCATTCTACTTGATGTCAACAAGAATCAGGTGTGTAATTTTTTTTCTTTTTCAGAAATTTGATTTGGTTAGATTGATGCTTTTCAAGTTTCTTGTCTTTCTTTTCTGTTTTATTTTTTCCAAAGAATATTGTGGTTGAACAAGGCAGATGATTTATAGAGGATTTAAAATATTTTTCTGTTCATTGTTGTCTTTTGTTTCTTTTAAATGATAGCATTTGTTGCTTGTCAACTTCAAGGTTCAGATAATTCCTCCTCGGAGGAGGAGAAGAGAAGAAGAAATTATCTGAACCTTGAAGTTGCTTGACAAGCAACTTCAAGGTTGGATGGTGACAAATCACCTATCAAAAAAAGATAATTTCTCCTTGGATGGTTTTACCATAAGATAACAACCTGCTTATGATATGCGTTGGGCAAGATTTGGATAGCATCCTTTCCTTGGGCTTTGAGGTTTGAGGCCCTTGGATCCTGGAGTATGTTCTTCTTTAGTATTTATGGGCATTGAGAGACTTTATTCTGGTTTTCAGTTTAAAAATAATCTGAAATGGTTTGATGCATGAGTACTCATGGAACCTGATGCAAGGAAAAAGGCACTGTAATATTGGCCAGCAAATTTAAAGGGTCAAAGTCAATTTAAGTGCATGCTTTTCTTTTGCATCATGAAATTTGTATATCACCTTTAGTGATGTTCGTTTGCTGCCACTCTTTTATGTCACTTTGCATTGTGTAATTCCATAATGTAAGTAATATATATTTGGACCTATTGTTTAGCTTAGACTTTGTGACCAAGTTATCTTATTTATAATTATTCCTCTGATGCATTAGGTGAAGTCACCGTCGATACCTCAACTGCCAAAACAGAGGGAGTTATTTTCCTCGTTAAGTCCTTATCATGCAAAGCTTGTTGGAGAAAGTTATTTGGGGAAGAAACGGCCAGTGTATGAATTCACAGAAGTGCAGGTGTGCTTTTTTGCCTGATCTGTTTGGTCCTCACTGTTCCTTTGCACCCTCCTTCCCCTGGCCAAATCTACTTGTTCTCCATTCTTGCATGCTTTTAGTGTTATTGACATATATCTGGGCTAGCAGGAAGCCCTTGGTTGTCATAGTAAATTTCTTTAGAAAGAGCGTATCAGTAGCAACTTTTTTTTTGTGATATGAGAACCGTAGGCACCTGGAGTCTAGTTGACTGCCAATGTTGCATTTGGTATAGCTGATTCTGCAGTTTCTCATTGCCACGAGTTCATTATGGTTCCAACAATGGCTTTATGCATTTCCCATTAATGCTACATGAGATTCGTGAGTTTTCTTGATGGTATTTTTGGTACTGGCCACATGGCGATAACAAATGTACAAGATAGATGTGTGCATTTGCCAACAGCTTCTTCTTTTAGCTTTTTAGCTTATTTGCTTATGTGCAGCTTTTTAAAGCCCCACTTTTTCTAGGTACAATTATACTTTCAACCAACTTTAATCAAAAAGCTACTTCCGAACTCACTATTACCCTTTGTTTGTGGGTTTCCACCCTTTTACTGATTTGACCTCTTACATCCTTGCGCAAAGTGAAGATCTTTTCCTGTCACAAGCCTCACAGAATGCCTCCCAATGGTCTGTGTTGTTACTACTTTGTCCATAAGATTACCATTGTCTTATGCCTTTTGCTGTGCCTGTTGTAATATGTATATATTCCCATATTATCTTAATCAATTATTCTTTTGGAAAAATTTCTATTTTTTGAGAATGTAGGTTTTGGTTAACTGCCTTCTTTTTAAAATTAACTTCTTATCTTGATTGTACCATCTTAGTTTGGTTGGTGACATGATTGACACAAAGCAATATATTTTATTTCTTATATCAAATATCAATGACGACCAATTCACCATGTTCTTTATACTTGAGATGAGATTCTTACCTTGAATGACGTGACAATGGGATTTGATGGTTTGTTCTCCATTGTAACTCAACTAGCTGGCACCTCCTGATGTTTCCAACAGAGACATCTAGGGTTCAAATCACCTCCCTCATTGTAACTATTGAATTATAAAAACGGTATTTGATGGTCTGCTCACTGTTGTTTTTGTATCTATGTTTGTGATATGTAGGTCGAAGCAGCAAAGGGTTTCCTAGCAGTGCTAAGGTCTTACTTAGATTCTCTTTGCTCTAACCTTCGTTCCCACACAATTACAAATGTTCAATCCAATGATGATAAGGTTTGTATTTTCCCTGATTGGAATGTTAGGAAATTTTTATTTGACTGCTTTCTATTAGTTGGTGGCATCTTTAAACATCGATTATTCTTTTATTTCTGTCATAGTAACTACGTTTTTGGAAGAACTGGCTTTACTCTATGCAATATATGCAATCATTACTTGTCAAGAAAAACTTTCACAATATCTTCCTAATCTAGATCAGATATTTAAGTGGTGGCAGAGATAGCACTAAGATAGTAGGATAGGGATTAGAATTTTTTGCAGAAGTGAGATTTAGAAATTAGCAAGGGATTAGAGTACCACCTGAAGTCCATTTTGTTTAGCATGAAAGTGAAGGTGCACAAGGACTTCCATATGCAGCAAGCTTGCAAAAATAGATGCAGAAATTGCATGATTATTTGACTTGTAATGTTGAATAACAAACGTCAAGAGCCTTGTAGCTCAATTGGCAACTCCTAGTATTTCCAACGGAGATGTCTAGGTTTCAAATCCCTCCTCCCCTCAATTATCGAATTATCAAAAAATTTTGAATAGCAAACAATCTCTTCATGATTCACTTTAGCAAACTACAAAATATGTTGAAACAGATCTGACACTAAATTCCTTATACTTTATAGGTATCATTGCTTTTGAAGGAGAGTTTCATTGACTCATTCCCCAGTCGTGATCGACCATTTATGAAGGTGTGTTTTGTTTCCAACATGATTTACACACTAGTTTGTGTAACCCATTTCTATATCTTATTGAGATTATTTGAGAAGTTATCTTGCAAACAGGTTGGGCCAGGGTTCCCCCGAAAAGGTCCCGCCCCCTTTTCTCTCCATTTGAGATAGTTTTTATTTTTATTTTCCTGGGCAAGAATTCGTCAAAGAAAGAGGCTAACATCTAAAAAGGAGCAAACGACCTTTAGGTCAAATGACACTTCTTACCAATTTATTTAAAAAAAAAAAAATCTGACTGCATCTTAAAAAGACATATTTGATGGCATCTTTTCCAAACCTTATTCATGTTCATGTGAGTTTATGATGTTAATTTGAAGGCACACATCATGGTTTCATTAAATTACTTGTTTAGAATAAACTGCAGACAATCACCATTTGATATTAACCTTTTGCACCTTGTTTTAATCCTTACTCCTAATGATCTTTATTATGGAGAGTATTAAAAACCGTACTAATTTTTTTTTCCTCCTCTCTATCACGGCAAGCAGCTTTTTGTGGACACACAACTCTTTTCTGTACATACAGATCTTGTTCTTTCTTTCATCCAGAAGGAATAGTGCTCTACCATGCAAGGTTGGCTTGGAGTTTGTGTACCTTTTTGTGTAACTTGAACGCAAGTTCAGTAATGTGTAATTTTTCAATTATATTATGAGTTAAAATTTTCCTGGCGTGAAATGCTGCTATATTTTCTTGTTCTTCAAAGCTCATCCACGGCCATCCCACCTTTAATGTATAATTAAATAAAGCCCTGCTTTTGGATTAAGATGTAATATTAGCTCAGCATAGGCAGACAAAATTTAGAAAGTATAGGTAGATAAAGATAAGAAATCCTGCATGCCATCTAACTTGTGAATACCAACATTGTATTTTATTTATATATATATATTGCAATTCATTTCGCTTGCTCTTTCCGTACTTCAGCTGCACTTAAATTATCGAAATTCTAGGCTAAAATTATGTTTATCATTCCAAATATCAGATTATTTCTCCAGATTTCACTTGTCAAATTTTGTTTCTCATGAATTTGCTAGCTTACACTGTTGACATAGTTAGCCAATGCAGATCCTTAGTGACAGCTGCTTTTTTATGGAGTATGGAGGTTACATGATAAATCAAAAATACTACTTTGATAGTGTTAAATCAAGTGCATAAAAGTTAATATAATAATAGTGTGGAAAATAAGGTTTTAAGAGTGTAGATTTTGGCATCAACTTCGCTATAACTACATTGCTAGAAATTGGAAGAAACAAATTCACTTTGCATTATGAAACGGATTAAATTTGGCAAATGTTGCATAATCATAGGTTAAAGGAGTAACATTCTAACATGTTCTTATACGATATAAAGTGGTCACGTCAATAATTGTGGCTTCTCTCTGTTTTCACAAATCAACAATATTTTAATATGGAAATTATAGGAGAAAAATTCAAGTGATAAATATCCTATATAATAGGCCTGGCTAGCAAGTGCCTCAAAGATCAATAATAATTCATTATTTTGTCGGATATTAACTTGCTTAGCACAATATTTCATAACAAATTCTACTTTAAAGTGCAATATTTCATAACTTGAAAAATATTTTGACATTTCTGTGTTAACGATTCATTTTAAGGTTTAAGTCTAAAGTCTAAGTCTAATAAAAGTAAATGCTAAATAATTACAATTAAAAATGATGCTAATAAAACAACGTTTCTTATTTTAAACGATAAAAATGACAAAAATTATTTACTCAAAAGTTGACAAGTATCTGATGAACCAATAACAAAATCTTATACTCCTAATAGACTGCCAATTGCGTTATTAGAAAATAGAAAGTAAGAACAAGAATTAATGAAAAAACTTTTTTTTGAGAAACATCTGAATCAATACAAATTAATGAAAAAACTTGATACACATATTTAACATACACAATTGATCCACATTATATCACAGCACGTAGTTCATTTGCCACATATCTCAAAGCACCAGTTTTATCAAAATTGATAATTTACCCACCGATCATGATGCATTATGAAATCTAGACATTCTATTGTAGATACCACATTTTGCAACCCATTTATTATCTTTCACTTTTTAAGAATTAAGGGTAAAACAATAACTTTGCATTTTTCAGTATTTTAAACGTGAACTCAGCCCTAAATTTTACATCTCAATTCTCAAGTGGTCGTATTATAATTTCAAGAAAGTTGACCTCCTTTTGTGTTCAAAATAGTGCCCAAGTCATTGTTTTGTTAATACTTAAATTTGATTGGTTGATCATTAATTGACCGTATCATAGACATGCATGCATGAGATTATCATAGGTTAATTTTAATTGGACCCTAAAAGGATTAAATAAATTTTAATAGAAATATTAAATCCTATTTTTGTTTTTAATCCTAATTGTAGGGTAACAAATTGTACTCTCAAGTCCAAAACATGCAGGACTTGGGCCCAATAAGTCCACTGCAATAAATTTGTAGAGAGTGGGTTAAAGAATTAGGTACGAATGATGTGGATTACGTTCAACCTATTCTTAAAAACAAACTAAAAAGCTAATAGAAAGACTCAAAGCTTATTGAGATGATTTGGTATAAGTAAATTCTTGTTTCGATCCGAGGAGACATCATGTCATGTAATTCACGTTCTTTTTCTTTCTTCTTTCTTTTCTTTCCCAAAAGTCCCCCTTTCTCATGGAGGGGGTGTTGCACTATATAATCAATTTCTAGTCATCCTAACCTTACACTTGTCATTTATCTAAGGCGTCACTTGATACTTGTCCCATCAGACATTTTCTTTGGCTTCCTTGTGAGCTGTAATAGTTTTGGTAGCATTGTTCAGAGGTCTTCTCCACATAAATGCGGCCAGAAAAGTAGTTGCAGGGTATCTAATATGGTGGTAGCAGCCTTTCTTTAGATATTTTGGGATCTTTTCCTTTCCAGTAAGTTCACAAATGCCATTTCTGTCATCGGAAATTCTAGGAGGATTACTCCAATCGATGGGATACACACTTGAACCGTTCTCTTCTCATCCGAGGACTATATCCTCCTCGGACAAAATTCGTTCGTTTCCTATGTATGAATCTTTTGAAAATAGAATTTTTAATAAATGCCACTCTGCTCGGCCCATGAATCTTCCTCGGACTAAACCCACAGCCCAAGATGCATGGCTCTTGGTTATTTGTCCCCACACTAATTATAGTGGACATGTAAGCACATGGTAATTCCATGGAGATAATATTTTATTTTTAAGCTGTGTTTATTTCGGCGTAAAAAAAAACGTTTTTAATGTTTTCATGTGTTAGCTAAATTCCTAGTCAAACTAAAAAAAAAAAAAAATCAATTGACCAAGAAAATGCAAATTTTTTTTTTTTAAAGAATAATTACAGATTACTCACCTGTGGTTTAGCCCGAATTTAACTTACTCATCCGTGGTTCATTTTTGACACTTTACCCACCTATGCTTCCCTCTGTTACTACTTTGTAACCCACCTCTCTTTCAGACGTTACTCTAACACATTTTTTTATAAAAAACAAAACCCAAAACAGATCATACACTCCTCTCTCTCCCAAATGTTGTGTGGAGTTTGATTTGATTGATTCTTCACTCAATGAATATGCTTTTTCTTTTTCAATTGATGTCTTGCGTGTTTAAACACACAAACCCAGCAGATCCACCACAACATACCCAACGCTAGCAACAACGAGATCTAAACCCAGCCAAAAACTCAAATCCAAACACACAAACCACCGTGAAAAATGGGATTTGAGGGAGCAATTCCAGATAGTTCCTACATTAACACACACCACCAATTTTCAAATACAGCATCAACAAGAATTAAAAAAAATTGATACAAATTACGTAGAGCACAAATAAAAAAAAAACAAACCTCATAGAGCGCTTTGAGATTGTGCATAAGCAGATTTGAGTGGGTCTGATTGTGAAGCGGAGTACACGTGGGATCCGTGGGTTTGGATGTGTGGGTATGTTGATGTTTGTATTTTGACTTGGGTTTTGGGGTTGTATTTTGATAGATCTGTGGTTTGTACTTTGATGGTATTGATTGATTTAATTTGTATTAGTTTTCTGGGTGTATGTTCTTCATGGTTGTGTATGTTCTTCATATTTGTGAATTGTGAGAAACTAATACCATATTTTAATCTTGTTTTTCTTTTTCTTTTTTTGTTTTTCTTGTTTTGGGAGGAGAGGGACATAAAATGGGTGTAAAAAGACTTATTTACCCTTTTTTTTAACAGAGGTGGGTAACAGAGACTAAACGGAAGTAATCTCAGGTGAGTAAAGTATTAAAAATGAAACCACAGGTGGGTAAGTTAAATTCAGGTTAAACCACAGGTGGGTAATCTGTAATTATCCATTTTAAAAAAAAAAGTCAAATGCTTTCTACATTCAGCCCCTTCACCGTATCCACTCCAAACACCTCTAAAATTGCCAAATTAGCTCTGGAATATTGATATAACCATGGTACTACTTAAGACTCCAAAATACCTCCAAAACCCTAATGTGGCGTTTGATATGGGGAATCCACATTATTCCTGGCATCCAGATTCTTAGAAATGTGATTCCTTGCAATCTGGATGCCTAGGAATGTAGTTATTCCTATATTTGGCTTCATTGGGAATCTCTTAAGATTCCTAGAAATGTGAGATGATAATATTTGGTTTATTCCTAGAAATTTTAGATGAATTATTTATTTTTCTCATTCTATCCTTAGATTTGAATGTGAACTACCAAGTCCTTTAAAAGAAAAAATCTTCCTCTAAATAAATAATAAAAAACAAAATATAAATTATTAATTATGAAAAATTTATTAAAACTGTAGTCTAACATTTTAAAATGACAAGTACAATACAAAAATAACTATTTAAATTCTCAAATGCTTTATTTTTAATAATAATTTTTAAAAGAGCTTAATTCACAATAAAACAACCTGACAATGTTTAGGTCTATAAGACAAGAGAAAAGATATTGATGATTTGTTTTATATTTTATCTTAATTGCTTAAATGATAAGGAAAAATAGTTAAAATTGTCAATTTATAAAAAAATACAATTTTCTTTAAACTTGGGAATCTGGATACCCACCTGTTTTAAAAAGAATCTACATTCCTATTGAGAGGAGTTTAAAGGAGGAATCTAGATTCCCTTGGCATTTGATTCCCTAGCGTGATTTACAACCAAACATGAGAATCTTTAAACATTCTTAGGAATCTTAAAATATTACCCCGTACCAAACGCCACATAAAAGTGATCAAAATACCCTTCAAAATGACCACAATAACCCCAAAAATAACCAAAATAACCCTGAAGCCTCCAAAAAGACCAAATTACACGTTATAACCCCTAAAATGACCAAAATACTCATAAAATCCCAAAATTACCAAATTCCACTAGAATCTATAAAAGGACCAAATAACACTAAAAACTCTTAAACTGACTAAAACACCACCTAAACCTCCAAAATACCTTTAAAACTTACAAAATGATCAAAATATCTTCTAAACTTAACCAAACACTAAAAAGAAAAATATTTTTAGCTAAAAACATATTTTGTGTCAATCATCATTTATTCACAAACTACTTTAGAAGAGTGTCATTTCCTCTTTTAATTCAATACAAATATTTTTTATAAATGGAATATTATGTTATGAAAATCATAGTGTGAGAGGGCGTGGGTAAATAAATATGTGGCATTTATACAAATCTTAAGGGAAATATTATTTTTCGTAATGTTTCGCTATTTCAACCAAAATTATCACCCCCCCCCCCCCTTTTTTTTAATCAGAAAGTGAAAGTGAGTGAAATAATTTAATGACTGCCAAAAAGTGAATTTGAAAGAGTAAGAAATTTAAATTAATACAAGAAAATGCAGTAAACTGTGGTTACGTAAATTATTAATTAAAAAAAATGGTTTGCATTTGTTTGAGCTTGCCGGGAGAGGGAAAAGAAACAGTGCGGAAGAGTGCACTACTCTCACTCTTAGTACAACTCTTTGACAAAGTTACTCTCCAAGAATAGTTTGAGATTTAGGTTGCATTTGATATTGCCTTAAAAATGTAGTTTTTTTACTATTTAGCTTATTTTTGTTATTATTTATGGGTCTTATTTTACTTTTTGGTATTATTCATAGATCCTACAGTACTATTTCAGCTAACTTTTAGTTTTATTTACAGTACTCTTAGCAAAAACTTTTCAGTTTCAAGCTCTCATTCCTAATGTCTTTGACCATACACCATACAAAGAAACCCCAAATTAAACTACTAGCTAGAGTTGTAATGTCTGAGATATCAATCCCAGTAACTTCAACTAACAACGAGGTGTAGGGAATTAAACCAAATTCCCAACCTGTGAGAAAAAAAAAAAAAAAATAGAGAAAAACACAGGCCAAAGAAAACAATCATACGCACAAGACAGTATTTACATGGTTCGGCAATTTGCCTACGTCCACGGAGTTGCAGGGATTTCACTATTATCAAGGAAGAATATAGAGTACAAGTTGCGGTTACAATATTTTCCTCTACACAAAACACGGCAACCACACCACAATTAAACCCTAATCACCAAAGTCAGTTTCACAATGGGCTAAACGGGCCAAAAAATTTTTTCCCTCCGGCTTGGGCCTGTCGGCCCAAACCTCTGCTCCATGGACTAAGCCTCAGTAAATCTCCCATTAAAAACCACGCAACATTATTTGGGTCGGGTCGTCAAATCGAATCAAACAAAACTAGGCTCCACAAAGCCCAACACGAGGATCTTCACCTAACAACCAAAAAAGAAAAATTGTAAATTTTTTAGGTAAAGAGGGAGATGTAAGAGTTAACATTTAGATCCACACCATTTAGAACTCTTTTTTTTTTTTTTTTTTTTTTTTTTTTTTTTTTTTTTTTTTTTTTTTTTTTTTTTTTTTTTTTTTTCACTCCAATACTTCTCATTTTAATATTCCTAATAGAGTGATACGTTGGCCATGAACTTATCACAACCATCCACATTTTCCTGGACTTAAGAGTGAACTAAAATATATGATACTAAGTAGAAACACTGACAAAGTTATCATTTTAATGCTTTCCCAGCAATCATAAACAACCATAAAACCAAGAAATTACAATTTCTTGGTTTTATGGTTGTTTATGATTGCTGGGATAGCGTTAATCTTGGTTCAATCCTGCATTTACATACTGAACATGCATAAATGATCAGAATTTAATTACCGTATACTTGAGAGCAAATCGTTCCACCAATTTTTTTTTTTACTTGCCCCACCTTTCCTTAAAAGTTACCATGGCTTTTGAATGGAGTTGCGGTGTGCCTTTATGTTAAAACTCATTTCCCTCTCCCTTGTGTGTGTGTTTGTTTCTCAAAATTTGGTTGACAAATCCACAAGTTCCAAATTTGGACCATTTTAATTACAAGTTCGTCTACTTTTGTCTCTCTTTAGTTTCACTAAATTGATCAACATTGATTAATCAGATCTAGAGAGGCGGACTTTCTGGTGTGTACTTCTACTAAAAAATCAATAATGCCATTTAATTAATTTCTATGCAATGTATTGTTGTGTCATAGTCTCATAGGGAAAATTATTGTGTACTTCCGGAATATCATAAATGCGTATTTCCTCATCTCACATGAATGGTAGGTCCCACTAATTAAATTCATGATGGGACCGAACATTTATATGAGAGGAGAGAGTACGCATTTTTGGTACTCCGAGAGTACCTAATAATTTTCCATCTCATAGATCATGAAGATCCCATTAAAGAAGAGACAGTAACGGGAAAAAAAAGTTAGGTACGTAGGTTGAATGTGTAGATTATGTAGGCCACAGAAAAATCAACTCTCTTTAACAAAACAAATTAGTATATGAATTTTGCTATTAAACCATTCATTTTTAGAAATATTTTTTTAAAAATTGAAAAAGTATTGACAACTTTTTCAATTTCTGAAAAAATATTTTTAAAAATGAATGGTTTAATGTGTGCCTTTAAGACACATGTTAACTGGACCCTTAATATATATATGGATGACATTATGATCTTTAATCAATGTTCTTTCTTTCCTGGACCAGGAATTATAGTGTAATTAATTATTATTATTATTATTATTATTATTATTATTATTATTATTATTATTTTGTAGGTAAAATTACAATAAATTTAAGTTATTAAAAAAAATTATACATTGTTTTACAACTGTTGGTGGGCATAACGTGATATGAAAATTTTAAACTTACAACAATAATAATAATTTTCCTCTGTTTAGATCGACACAGACACAGACACAGTCAAATCTCAAATCATCATATATATGGCTCAAAGCTACTCCTTGATCGATGGATGATGCAGTGTCGTGGAGGAGGAGAGAGGAGATCAATGGATCATGTTATTGTTAACTGGTTTTAAGAATTAAAAAAACAAAAAACATAAACAGATGTAAAAAGAAAAGGAAGTGTTTTACTTTTATGATATCAGAAGCCAAAAAAAAGGTCAAATAGTAAGTGGAGGAGTGAGGTAAAGGAACAGAAAAAAACTAAAAAGGAAAAGAGTTAGTAGCAGTAAAAGCTAAAACCGTACAACCTTGTGTCAGACAGACAGGCATTGGTTTCAGACACCAACTCTTACAGTCTTACATAAAATAATAATAATGCCAATATTAATTATTTTCTCTTCCGTTTTTTTTATTAAATAATCTTTGTAATGTTACTTTAGTTTATGGATTTCCGTAGAGATGTCAGAGACATGAGCTGCCACACAGGCAGCTTAGGTGCAGAAGCAGAAGCAACAGAGAGGTGCAGTCATAATAGGAGCAGGCAGAGAGAGAGAGAAAGAGAGAGAGGTGTGGCATCAGCATGGCATGCAACACTGTAATCAGAACCATTAGTTTTATCCATGTACAGAAGATTCTGCAGCCCAATGGTCCCTGAAATAAATATACCTACTCTACGCCAAGGTCCTCTACTACTGCTACTAGTAATGTAATAAGTAATAACCCCCTCAGTCCAAACACATCTCTGATGCTTCTCCTATTTTTCTCTCTGCTCCTGAACCTGGTCCTTTTTTTTTTTTTTTTTTTTTTACTGCATCTGTGAACTCTGAAGACAAGGGAAGAGGTTCTTTTCTTTTTCCTCTTTGAAAGTTCCTTTCTTTTTTTTCTTTTTTTTTTTCTTCTTCTTCAACAAGAGATGAGTGGAAGAAACAGGTTTCCCTTCTCTGCATCTCAATGGCAAGAGCTTGAACACCAAGCTCTAATCTTCAAGTACATGGCTTCAGGCATCCCTATCCCACCTGATCTCCTCTATACTATCAAAAGAAGCTGCCTTGACTCTTCTCTCTCTTCAAAGTTCTTCCCTCACCAACCTCATCAACATGGTAAACCAACTACACTATATATTCTTGGATATATTTTTATTTTCTTTCAGTTTTTTGGAGTTGTTGAATGGAATTTTGTGGTATTGATGACAAATTAATTAAGGGGGGGTTTTGAGTGCAGTTGGACTTGGATGGAATTGTTTGCAGATGGGTTTGGGGAGGAAGATAGACCCAGAGCCAGGGAGGTGCAGAAGAACAGATGGTAAAAAATGGAGGTGCTCAAAAGAGGCATTTCCAGATTCAAAGTACTGTGAGAGACACATGCACAGAGGGAAAAACCGTTCAAGAAAGCCTGTGGAAGTTTTGAAAACAACAACAACATCATCATCATCAACAACAACAAACCCATCAACTTCAACAATCTCATCAATCACCAAGAACCACTCCGCTGCACTAACCCCAACCTCTCATTATCCTAATCCTTTTTCTTCACTCTCTTCAATGTCATCCTCAGATACCCATCACAGCCACCTTCACCATTCTTACTACACTAACAGTACCCCTCCTCACCATCACTTCCTTTATCATAATCCCACATCTTCTTCAAGGACTCCAGGTATTGGCTTGTCACCTCATGACAACAATACCACCCCATTGCTTTTGGAGTCTAGCCCTTGCTCCCAGACGAACACTGATTTCAGGTGTGTGTGTGTGTGTTACTGTCTTGAGAAAAAGTACTTGTCTTGAATTAATACGACTTTCAAAAACATATTTATATATATGGTACTTATTTATTAGTACCTTTATTTATGATTTTCTTGTTCTTTGGGAAGAAGAAACAGGTATATTTATGGGCTGAAAGAGGAGGTTGATGAGCATGCTTTCTTCTCAGAGCCATCTGGGACTATGAGAAGCTTATCCGGTCCATTATCCATGGATGACCCATGGCAACTCACACCACTGACAATGAGCACATCTTCTTCAAAACAAAGGAGCTGCCCTGGTTTTCAAAACCAGAGTGACTACTCTTCTTACCTGCAGCTTCAAAGCCTCAGCGATTCCACCACAAAACAATCAGAAGAAGACCAGCATTTCTTTGTTCTGGGTAGTGATATCAAATTAATGGAGAAAGAACAACCCCAACCCCAGAAGACCATTCACCATTTCTTTGATGAATGGCCCCCTAAAGAGAGAGATTCATGGGTTGATCAGTTGGATGATAAATCATCAAATAGCTCATCAGTTTCAACAACCCGCCTATCCATTTCCATTCCTAACTCCTCTCATCATGATTTCCCCATCTTCAGTTCCAGAACCCATAATGGTAATTGAATTTCAATAAACAACTTTTCTTTTATTAATACGAATTTGTTCATAACCCAGTTGTTCCAAACCTATTTTAATATAATATAACTCCACTTTGTTTGTTTTGCAGATGGTTGAGCTTCAGTACTGTTGAGTTTCTGAATCAAAAGCCAAAAATGTACTTATGTGGTGGGGGGACATGGTTTTGTGTGAGGTCTAAGAACTGCTGGTCTTTTCTCTCTTTTTTTTCTTTTTTTTTCAGGGAATGTGATTGGGCTTGGTTATCTGTGTTTTAATTGTAGGATCCTATGTCTTTTGCCTTTTTAGTTCTGTTCCTTTCCACTTCACTTCACAAATAGTTTGAATGACTCAGCCAAATCTGTGTCTTATTACTAAGCTTAAATTTTGATTTGTATCTTCTGGGTTTTATTCAATGTTCTCTGTTTGTTTGCTGCAATTATGATAGAGGGGACATCCAAAAAAAAATTATGATGGAGGGACCCAATGGCACCAAGATTTTCTACTTTGTCACTTCTGAGTTCATCCAAATTAATTGGTATAGACAGTCTCAACCACAGTACTCATCAAACTAAGGCAAATTTATTGACTACTCAATATTATTTACATCCTTTATAATGGAACAAGACAATCAACGGAAGTTCTCTCTCACCCTACTTGTTTGGAGTATCTGCATGATTATTTGATTTATTGACAATCTACCCCTTCTACTCTTTTTTTTTTTTTTTAGCTCAGCTCAATCTACCCTTCTATGATATTGCTTAAACACATTGATATTCTTCAGAAGCATGAAAAATTGAATACGAAGGCATAAATTAGCTAAATTCTTATTAATACTTATGCTGTCTTTGAGAGTCCCTATTTCCATTTTTTTGATCTTTAAGCCTTGTTAACTTAGGCTACTGTTGTGTTGCAGTGTTGGCTGCTTGTTTGTAAATTGCAATGTCTGCCTCTTTACAAGCCTAAGCTGCTTTGGAAGATGTGTTTTTAATGAGATTTCCACTCAAGAGGGGGGGGGGGGGTTGGGTTTGCCAAAAAAAACCAGAAAACACTTCAACGTCTATCTTTGCGTTATATATGTTATATACTTATATCACCCTCAGGTTTGCTGATCACCCACACATGATTACACACCAAAAATGAAAGAAAAGAAGCATCAAATATATATATATATATATATTTATTTATTTAAATTGTTGAGACCCCATGTTGCAACCCATATTTAACCTCACAAGAGAGTAAAAAAGAAATTTCACCTTGGAGATAAGTATCTTAATTGCGGCCATTAGATCCTTAATTTTGTTTTATTAAAATGATCTTGATATTGTAACGATCAAATTGACTGGTCATAAGCCTAAATCAGACTATTAGATTGAAAGTAATCATCAAAGTAAGTTTTGATGAATGCATTATCACAAATTAAGTCTGATTATATGTGATTATAAACAATTAATTCCAATTGTTTATAATTATAATCAATTTGAAATTAATGATGTGTCATAATTTCATTGGCTAGGACTACAGCTTATAGTAAGGTTGTGCACATTTGATTAATTATTCAATGAGTAATTTGTGTAATTATCTTTTTAATTTGGGTAAATTTAGGATTGATTAATTCTGAAATGGAAGTAATTGGGGTCTATTAATATTAATTGAAAAGTAATTTGGGTCTATTAATGTTATTTATGCTAAAAATATTTTCCAACAAATGACCTTTGCTCACCCTTTCATTAATATCTCTCAAAATATTTTGAATTTGTGAGTGAGGTTAATTTTGATAAGAACTAAACATCTGGGGCTTCAATTTGAGCAAAAGAATGAGGCAATTCCGATCAGAATTAAGAATAGGTATATAACCCTGTCAATTTAATGGTTTATATAACCCAGAGGTATAGTTAATGGATAGTTACATACAACAACAAAAATCTGTGGGTTATTATATCATCATTTGTAACTCATAACTCTTCAATTTCTTACATTTGTGTAACTCATAGCTACTCATCTTGATAATTGCACTATATGTAACAAACTATATTATGAATTCCAATTGTAACAAAAGTATTCTCACAAAGGTACGACGTCAGTTTATATCTTTTGTCAACTTTTCCTTCTTCTTTTTTTCAATTTGTTTAATCTTTCTCCACAATTGATCAATCTTCTTTTCATTTTTAAAGTTATTTTTCTATTTTATTGGATGAAGAATATAAATAGAAAGTAGTTAATCTTAACGTTTTTGTTGATATTGTTCTTCATATATAGAAAGTTACCGAGAAATTAAACAAACTCTGAAGTCAAGTAATAAAGAGAGACATGGAAACTATGGGATTCTACTTCTCTTAATGTTGATGAAGTTCTATTGTTTATTGATGTTCTTAATAGATAAGCTTTCAAGTACTTTTTTTTTTTTTTTTTTTTTTAAATAGCAAATTTGATGTCATTGATGTTATTAACTATCCGTATGTACACTTTTTTCTTTAAGTTTATATAAGTAGTTAATTGAAAATTGCTCAATTGGTTTTCTCATTCTATTATTTACAATTTATACTTTCAAAGGGGGGGGGGGGGGGAATAAAGTAATCAAATTTAGTCACAAATTAAAAGAGGACAACATAAAATAATAACAAGCTTTTATATAATAAAATAATATCACTGCGCACCCTTGGTGCGATGGTTACTCCACAAGTATAAATGCTTGTGGGGTATTGGGGATAAGGGCTGGAGTTAGGGAGCTTCACACACATATACACTTATATTAGGCTAGAGTAAAATTTCTATATTTCATCAAATAATAATAATAATAATATAATACTTATTTTTAAATGAAGAATAATTTTTCTTATAATGTGTCTATTTATAATATTTATAAATTAATAAATTAAAGAAAAAATCGTGTGAAGCACAAACCAATAACTAGTATATTAATGACTTACCATAAGTAAATGGGTTTCTCTTCGCTAGCGAAAGGTGGCTCCTCTCCATCTTCTCCAAGGTCATAGAATAGTTGTCCCTTCTTCGAAGGTGATTTTGTACTTTGAGGTAACAAGTTTACCGTCAAGGTTTTGTGGTTTTCCTTTTCTTTTGGGGAAGGGGAAACAATTTCTAGTTCCTTATAGGTTTTTTTTTTTTTTTTTCTCTAGTTTGATGGAGGAGTTGGCAAAATCTTGGAGCTGCCTTACCCTCTCGGATGTTGAAGGTTCACACCTTAGCATTACAGAGGAGGATGCGGTGACTGATTTTGTTCTTGCTACAAAGTTTCTCACCAAGCAAGCTTTGAATATTGAGGCCATTGCAAAAACATTCACACCCTTATGGAGAATGAAAAATGGCTTTAAGGTGACGAAGGAGAGTGATCATGTGGTCCTTAATACCAAACCATGGAGCTTTGACAAGCATCTTATGCTTTTACACCGATATGATAAGGAGGTTGATGTACTCGATATAGAATTTAACACTGTTACTTTCTGGGTTCAGGTACATGATATACCATTCTGTTTCCGAACAAGGGCAGTTGCTAAAAAAATATGTGGTGCAATAGGTCTGGTGGACAAAAACACGGATGAAGGAGAAACATTGGGAGATAGTTTTATCCGGGTGCGGGTTAAGGTTGATGTTTCATAGCCTTTGTGCAGAGGCAGAGTGATCTCTTTAGAAAGCGGCAAAGAGTTATGGGTATCTTTCAAATATGAACGACTGTCAACCCTATGCTACTGGTGTGGCAGCCTTACACACGATGACAGGGATTGCGAGTTATGGATAGAAAGCGAAGGTACACTGCCAACCGAGGCTCAACAATACGGTGCATGGATTAGAGCACCACCCTTTGTGCAATCAAGAAGAAATTCAGTCTCTGTTCCGGGCTTCTATAAAACAAAACCTGTTGGTCAGAAGACAACCTCAACCACAAAACTGCCTGAAAAGCCACCGGTGGTGATTCGAAGAGGGGGACCAGCGCCGGAGATTATTAGACTAGATAAGGAAAGTGTGATACCAAATCAGGATGGCAATAACTTCTTTGATTTTTAGGAGCCAAATCCGATGGAATCAAGCCCTTCCCATACAGATCACGATATTTTTTGTAAAGTCAAGACTAAAAATCCGGCCCAAAATTTGGGGAGTCTATCAGCTAACCTGTTTGAAGAGAAAATTGAGGAGATTAACAGAGATTTGATGCTGTCACAGAATTACACTCAAAACCAAACTCCTCTATGGGTAAGGAAAACAATTTGGAGTCAATGACTATTAATGAAATTTTTTGAAGTTCACTCAATCACGTGCAACACCATCGTGTCAATCTCGTGTAACACTCTCTACTATATCCGAAAATACAAACATTAACACAGGAAATTCAGGTACTTGGAAACGTGTGGCTAGGTCCATCCCAGGAATAGATGTTATTATGGTAGAGGCAGTGGGGTAAAAAAGGAGTGCTTGACATACTGGGGGTCAACCCGAGTTATAGAAGAAAAAGAAAACTGTTTCTCAAGATGGCAAAGGTAACAATTTGATATTGGCAAAGGCTGATTCCCAGCCCTGCCAGAACCAATGAGTCTTTTATGTTGGAACTGTCGGGAGCTTGAGAACCAACGTACAAAAAATCAGCTTGTAGAGTTAGTGTGGGCAAAAGATCCCTCCGATGTGTTTTTAGCAGAGACATGGACGAATGAACCTAGGCTAATTTTAATTCAAGACCGTTTGAAGTTTAAACACAGGTTTGTGGCACCTAGGAGAAATAAGTCAGGGGGTTTGGTGATGTATTGGAAGGAAGAGTTCGACTTAACAATTGAGACCTTTTCAAAAAACCATATCGATGCCACAATTTGTAAAAACAAGGAAGGCGAGTGGAGATTCACAGGCTTCTATAGAGAACCAGACACCCAACTTAGACATGAAGCTTGGGCACAGTTGAGAAATTTGAAAACTCGAAGTCAAGTGCCATGGTTATGTGCGGGTGATTTTAATGAAGTCACAAAGAAATCGGAAAAATTGAGTGGAAGAGTTCGACCTCATGTATAGATGCAAGCTTTTAGAGACATCTTGGATGAATGCGGATTAATGGATCTTGGTTTTGTGGGATCAAAGTTTACTTGGCATAAGCACTTTGACAATTTCATAATATGGGAAAGGTTGGATAGGGCAGTGGAAACCAATGAGTGGTTCTCTTTGTTTCCGGATACACAAGTTCACCATTTAGATGTTACTACCTCGGATCATAAACCACTTTTGATTACTCTGGATGGGATGGAATGCAAGCAACAAAGACCATTTCAGTTTGAGCAGATGTGGATGAGCGAACCAGGATGTGGGGAAACAATTGAAGCTGTTTGGCAGAAGTCTTATACAAACCTGGTGGGAGATAAAGTGATAAAAAAGATTGATACTTGTGGGAAAAAATTGACCAAATGGAGCAAGACCTGTTTCCAAAATGTTAAGAGGGAACTGAAAAAAAAAAAAAAAAGCTTGCCCAGGTCGAGAGACTAGCACATAGTGGGGGGTCGGTGTATTTGCTGAAAAAATTGGAAAAAGAGATTAATAAACTCCTTGTCCGAGAGGCACAGATGTGGGGGCAACGGGCGAAGGTTCAATGGTTGAAAGATGGGGATAGGAGTACGAAGTTCTTTCATAGCAAAGCTTCGTAAAGAAGAAGAAAAGATTATATAAAGGGGCTGTATAACAACAATGGGCAGTGGTGCACAAACCTAAGCCGTGTGGTAGACACTGTTTTGGAATTTTATCAAGCTCTCTTCACCTCCCAAAATCCGGACAGCTTTGATGATATTTTGGCACAAGTCCCTAAGGTTGTGACAGAGGAGATGAACCATGATTTGATTGCTGATTTTAAGGTCGAAGAAGTAGAAACAGCTCTGAAGCAGATGGCTCCCCTGAAATCACCCAGACCGGATGGTATGCCGCCTATTTTTTATCAACACTACTGGTCCTTGGTAGGTAGCGATGTTGTTGATGCAATTTTATTGTTTTTAAATTCTGGTAACCTCCATCAATCATTGTGTCATTCATTTATAACTTTGATCCCTAAAGTTAAAAATCCAGAATATATTTCACAATATCGCCCTATTAGTCTCAGCAATGTTTTGTATAGAATTTTATCAAAAGTGTTGGCTAACAGATTGAAATTTTTTTTTACCCCATTTAGTTTCAGAACAACAAAGTGCTTTTGTGAAAGACAGGTTGATCTCTGATAATATTATGGTGGCCTTTGAAACCCTCCACTACATGAGAAATCACAGTTCGGGTAAGACAGGGTATATGACACTTAAACTAGACATGAGCAAGGCGTATGATAGGGTGGAGTGGCAATATATGGAGAAACTGATGAAGAAAATGGGTTTTGGTGACACATGGATAAATTTGATAATGCAATGTATCTCCAAAGCAACTTATTCGGTATTGATAAATGGGGAGCCACATGGTCACATCAAATCCACAAGGGGGCTGCGCCAAGAGGATCCACTATCTCCATACTTATTCTTGCTATGCACAGAGGGGTTCCATGGATTATTAAGAAAGGCAGAGGAGAATGGAGATATAAGGGATGTCTCTATTTGTCGAAGTGCACCAAAACTAACACATCTTCTTTTTGCAGATGATAGCCTTATTTTTTGCAGGACAAAAATAAACGAGTGTGAAAAGCTCTTGGAGATTCTAGCCACTTATGAACGAGCATCTGGACAACAAATAAATAGAGATAAAACAACTCTATTTTTCAGCAAATCTACCTCCTAACAGATGCAAACTTCAATACAAGAGGCTCTTGGTGTACCTGTGGTCAAACAATATGAAAAGTACTTGGGATTATCAAGTTTCATAGGCCGCAAAAAGAAGGAAAGCTTTGACAACATCAAGCAAAGAGTGTGGAAGAAGCTTCAAGGATGGGAAGACAAACTCCTATCACAAGTCGGAAGAGAAATTTTGATTAAAGCAGTGGCTCAAGCACTCCCTACATACACGATGTCATGCTTCAAACTACCGGTTGGTCTTTGCCATGATATTGAAGCTCTTATTCGAAGATTTTTTTGGGGGTAGCGGGGAGATAGTCAAAAGGTGCATTGGGTTAGGTGGGAAAAGTTATGTAAACCAAAGGCACAAGGTGGCATGGGATTTAAGGACCTATCACGGTTCAATGATGCGTTGCTCGCCAAACAAACTTGGCGCCTCCTACATGATAAATCTACACTATTTTACTGGATTTTTAAAGTGAAATTTTTTTCACAATGTTCGATCATGAAAGCCACATGCCCAACTTTGGCATCCTATGCATGGAAGAGCATCATTAAAGGGAGATATGTTATTAGGCATGGAGCAATATGGAGAATTGGCAATGGGAAGTCTGTTAACATTTGGGGAGATAGGTGGCTGCCTCAAAAGCACTCACCAACAATCTTATCTCCAAGAGTGGGAGGTCTGGTGGAAGCCAAGGTTCACAGTTTCATTGATGAAGAACGCGGGTGTTGGAAGACAGCATTGATAGATGAAACACTACTGAGTTTCGAGGCAACAATGGTGAAGAAGAGACAAAATAGCCCAATGAACTAATCTGGCCTCACAGTGCCACGGGTGCATATACTGTCAAGACTGGATACCGCTTTCTGTAGATGGAGAACCAAAATCAACAACCTGGGCAATCTAACACTCATTTGCTCAAACCACTGTGGCAAGGTATATGGAATCTTAAGGTACCAAGCAAAGTGAAAAATCTAATATGGCGAGCTGCAAAAAACTCCCTTCCCACAAAGCAAAACTTATTGAGACAAAAAATTATCACTACCGATTACTGTGATCAGTGTCAATCACAGCATGAAGATGTTCTCCATGCTCTCTATCTCTGTCTGAAATTGGAGGAATTGTGGCTTGCGGTACCAGCATGGAATCAGTACAGCCTACGGCTAACGACGAATTTTGTCGATCTCATAGGATGTATTTTGGTGGAGAACAAGGACCCAGAGCTGTTTGCTATGGTGGTGTGGGCTCTGTGGAAGAGAAGAAATGAGTTAAGGTTGGGTAAGAGCTATGACACTCTCGTACAACTCATGCAACGAGCTCGCAGCAGATTGCAAGACTTTTTGCTGCATAATACCTCCACAGTATTACCTGTGGGGAGACCTCCAACTCAATGGCAGCCACCAGAGCACCTGCAATACAAAATTAATTTTGATAGGGCACTCTTCAAGGCAGAGAATTATGTGGGGATTGGAGTGATAATCCGCAACAGTGAGGGGCAGGTTATGGTGTCTCTGTCGCAGCGAATCCCCCTACCCACTACAGCCATAGAAGTGGAGGCTTTGGCAGCAAGACGAGCAATGGAGTTGGCACTCAAAACAGGTCTCAATAAGGGTGTTTTAGAGGGTGACTCACAGATTCTTATAAATGCTCTAACCACAAATTCTCATAGTCTCTCACAATTTGGCCATATTGTAAACGATATACGGTATTTAGCCTCTCATTTCTCCATTATATCATATTCTTATGTGCGGAGGCATTGTAATACTGTAGCTCACTCGCTTGCGAGACGAACAATTTTATTTTCTTCTTTACAAGTCTAGATGGAAGATGTACCACCTAAGATTGCAGATGTACTTCAGGCTGATTTTCACAGCCATAGTTTTTTTTTTTTTTTTTTAGAGACACAGCCATAGTTAATAAAGCTTTTGGTGTTGATTCTCAAAAAAAAAAAATTTTAATAACTAGTATATTATAAAAGTTGAATCCCTAAAACTGGTGAATGCATAAAATGGTAACATGTGTCCCTCTATCAAAGCCTATTACAATGACAAATGTGAAAACATCTAATAATTATTAAATTAAATTTAAAAATAAAAAATAAAAAGAAAAATAACTGGCATACGTTTGAGGTGAAAGAAACTGAACCGAAGAAAATTAAACTTGAAATATGATTGTTCAAAGTTTTCGAATAGCATTTTGTTAAATTTTATTTATGACCATTTTGGATTAATGTTTTTTACTTTTGGTATTCCACGTAATAATAAATAAATAAAAAAGAATAAAAACTGATAGTAATTAACATTATAATGTGCAGAGTCTATTGACTATTGATTGACTTTGGGAGTCAAATTCGTAACTCATAAATGAGGAAGAACAAAACAATACCAAAAAAAAAAAAAAAAAACTGACCATTACAACATCTAAAGCTTTAGAGAAGACACAAAGTCTTTTAGAATAAATGTAATCATTTCAAGCACTGTTTCTTCACCAGGCTACCCTTTAAGAGGTTATACCACTCTCTTACTTTCATGCACAACTGGGTTTTCATTCACCGTTTCTCTCATTAATTATTCCATCTTTCATTGGCAGATGAAATGACCCCTTCAACATATTCATTAACCATTACTCTTAAAAATTACATTTTGAACTGAATCATGCATGATGATCATAAAGTATGTATACTTTTTTTTTTTCTTCTTAGTCTTAGTTATTAATACATATGGTAGTGACTTCATATATGCAGCATATATCGCAAGCAAGATCAAACTATCAGAGCTAGGAATGCTTATAAGTGAAGTAGAATAATATAATATATATGCAATTCACTTTTAGGTACTGTTCTGAAGGAGAGCTGCCTGATTATAGCACTCTCAATATTAATATTATTATGAATTCTTTTTGCCAATTGAACTAATTCGGGTGTGGTTTTCAAAGAAAGTCCATTTGGGTAGTAAGTATAGAAGCTTTAGTTTAAAAACGATTTATTCTATATATGTTGCTTTATGCTGCAATCCTCTAAAACATTGTAACGAGAGTTTGAAAATTTAAACTATTTAATGTTGTGTTGATTTTGATACTAATGTATGATTACCCCATAAGCGTTTCTTTTTTTTTCCCCACATAAACGCATTTGTTAGTCCAGAAGTCCTTAATCTAGGTTTTAATAGGAGTTTTGGACTATCAAATATGTTTATCGGATTTAGCCCCGAAAAAAATATAGCTTAATCTCCCCTCTGGTATGTATAGTTAATGAGTAGTTACATTCAATCAAAAAAGTATTGGGTTATTATATCATCCTTAGTAACTCATAACTCTTCGATTTCTTTAACATCTCTGTGTAACTCATAACTACTCATCTTCAATATAAAATATTAATAATAATTTCATTAATAAATTATAATTGCACTATATATAACAAACTACACTATAAATTTCCCTTGCAACAAAAGTATTCTCATAAAGGTGTGGTAGCTTATATGTTTGTCAACTTTTCCAAGTTTGTTAATCTTTTCTCCGTATTCTATCAATCTTCTTTTCCTTTCTAAAGTTGTTTTTCTATTTTATTTGACCCAAAAAAAGAAGAAGTTAATGTTGTTGTTGGTGATGTTCTCCATAAATGGAAAGTCACCGAGGAATTAAGCAAATCTTGAATCTAGGTAGGAAAAACATGGAAACTATAGGGTTTCACTTCTCTTCATGCTGATGGAGTTCTATTGTTGTTGTTGTTCTCAATAAATAAGCTTTCAATTGCTTTTGTTTTGGTTTTTTTTTTTTTTTTTTTTTTTTGGTTCATTTTCTTTCTTTTTGTTAAACAGCAAATCTGATGCCACTGCTGTTATTAACTATCAGTATGTATACATATTTTTCTTTTGATTTTGATGGAGTTCAATTGTTGTTGTTCTCAATAGATAAGCTTCCAATTGCTTTAGTTTTTGTTTTTGTTTTTTTTGTTTTTTTTTCTTCTTTCTTTTGTTTTCATTTTGTTAAATAGCAAATCTGATGCTACTGCTGTTATGTTATTAACTATCGATATGTGTGTATGTGTGTGTAGGTATATGTGTGTATATATATATATATATATATATATATATATTATATATTTTAAATTATATAAGTGATTTATTGAAAATTGCTTAATTGGTTTTCCCGTCTAATATTTACAATTTATGCTTTCAAGGGAAAAAAAAACTAATCAAATTTTTTAGTCACAAATTAAAAGAGGCCAACATAAAATAATAACAAAAAATCTTCTTATAATAATAATAATAATAATAATAATAATAACTTTTCTTTTAAATGAAGAATACTTTTTTTTATAACATGTCTACTTAAAATATTTATACATTAATAAATTGAAGAAAAAAAAAATTGTGCGAAGCATGGGACAATAACCAGTATACCTAGAAAGAAAAAATCACCATCACAACTCAAATGAACCACCAAATCTCAATCTCCTATCATTAGCTCATAGAAATTGCTAATATCTAAACCTCTGAACCTCTTTTGTTATCATCATTGGTCAACCCCTCTGTTCTTCCTCACCGAATCTCCATCTCCCATTTTAACTTCTCATAACCATTAATGAGGCAACAACACCGATTGGAACCCTTGAAGGTCAAATTGTGGGTATTTCATGGAGGTGTGGTCTTAGTTATTGATTTGTGGACTGTTGAGGTCCAAAATGTGCAATAAGGGAAACCCAGCCCACAAAGTTGAAATTCATACGGGGACCAGGCAAATACATCTGCATTCTGTACAAGTAGCAACAACGTCTCCACTCTATCTTGCTCCCCCAGGCTTGCCCCTACTTGAAAGTACCTACCGTTGTCAGGCAATATCTGGACTCTGATCAACTCCTTGGGACAACTAGCCCCCATTTTCCCTTGGGGCTCCTGTAATTGCTATAACGATGCATCTTGCGCGGTCTGTTCACCTTGTTTGTCCTCCCAGCTGACTGCTGTGACCAGGCATTGTCTGGCAACCCTCTGACTTCCTCGGACTATTGCCACTCCGTGTTCGGTAGGAAACTTGATTTTCACATGTAATGTGGACGGTACAGCTCCCATGACGTGGATCCACGGCCTTCCCAGTATGGCCGTGTACGGAGAAAATGAACTGACTACGATGAAGGTTACCATCACCTCCTTCCCTTCCATGCTAACGGGAAGGGAAATCTGTCCCTCGGGAATCACGACTCTTCCGTCAAACAAAACGAGCGGCGTGTCATACTTCGTCAGATCCTGGCTCTTCAACCCGAGTCCCTTGAACAAGTCCGGGTACATCACGTCGGCCCCGCTCCCTTGATCTATCATTACCCTCTTGACCAAGAAGCCACTTACTCGTGCCGTGACTACCAGTGCATCGTCGTGCGGCTGAATCGTTCCCTCCAAATCCTCTTCATCAAAAGCTAAAGCTTCCCGAGCAAGTTTTGCCCTTTTCTCGGGTGGTGTCCCGTCCGGGGAACTCTTTGCGGGTACAACCGTCAATACCCCCCTTTTGGTCGTAGACGTATTCCTCGGGGCTGCGTGTATTACCTCAATCACTCCCAACGGCGGGGGTAGAGGGATTCTTCCCTGCTGAGCGCCGTGCCCAGCGCCCCGATTTTCAGAATCTGCCACGAACTCCTTCAAGTGTCCTGCCCTCACCAACTGTTCCAAATGGTCCTTCAACACACGGCACTGCTCGGTGGTATGTCCCTTGTCTTTGTGATAGGTGTAGTAGAGGTTTTGGTTCCTTCGGGAGGGGTCACCCCCCATCTTGTTCGGCCATCTGAAGTAAGGCTCGCTTTTGATTCGATCTATGATTCTATGCACGGGCTCTTTAAATGTCACGTTTACCTCGCCCAGCTGCCATTCCGGTTCCTGTGCCCTCGAATCTTTCCGAGGCCTCTGCTGGAAACCACTCTGCCGAGGACGGTTCATCAACGGGGCCTTACCTTTACTTTGCATCCTATCATCCTCCAGGCGCTTGTACTCCTCAATTCGTCTCATGAGCTACCTCATATCCTCGGGGAGCTTCTTCGTTAATGACTCCCGTAGCTCGGAATCTTCAGGTAGCCCCATCCTGAAGGTGCTGGCAGCAATCTTCTCGTTCCCCCCACCGATCTCATTATAAAGCTCCCAGTACCGACTGGCGTAATTGCGAAGGGTCTCCCCGACCTTCATTTTCATAGACAATAGGGCATCCATGGGTTGGGGCACCCGACTGCATGTCATGAACCGAACGCCGAATTCTTGGATCAGTTCGGCGAAACTGTGGATGGAGCCCTTCCTCAACCCATTTAACCATCTCAGAGCGGTCGACCCGAGGCTTGAGGGAAACACCTTGCACATCAATGCATCATTGTGCGAATGCAGAGACATCATATGGATGTAATGGCTGACGTGCTCCACCGGATCCGATTTCCCGTCATAGGTGTTGAAGGGTGGGCGCGTGAATCTGCTCGGCATTAGGGCGCGTTCAATACCTTCCGAGAAAGGTGACCGGGCAGCTCTTTGTAGGGCCCTACTCATCGCATCCATGGCGACGTTGCGGGGTCGTCGCTCTTCGGGGGAGTCTGAACCCCGGTCTGCATACTCTCGAGAGCGTGAACGATTCCTATGACGGCGTGATTCCTGTGAGTGTGAGCGTCCCCGATGATGACGGGATTCTTGTGAGTGTGAGCGTTCCCGGTGACAATGGGATTCTTGCGAATGCGAGCGGTTCCTCCGTCGGCGGGAGTTGGATTGACCGGACCCAGCGTCGTGTCGATTTTCCCCCGTAGCCGACCTTCTATCTCGGTCTCCTCGGTCCCTTCTCTGGCGCCTGTCCTCTGCCCACAACTCCAGATCCCTTACCAACTCGCGTAACCGTTCGAGCTCTTCATCTCTGTCGCCAAGTTGTCGGCGTCCCGAGGCCCCTGACGCCGTTTGTTGAGTCTGGTATAACCCTTCCCCGAGACCCGAACGCTCTTCCTCATGCTCCCTATCTTCGCGTCCCTTTTGCCTCCGTTCTCGCCAGGAGGATCCCCGAGAACCCCCCTCGGAACCGCTCGCCGCGTGGCCCCCCGAGCGTCTCTCCGACATTCTCCCGAGGTTGAGTCTCTTCAGAACCACAGCGTTGAAGGAGATTCCCACAGACGGTGCCAATTGTGCGTGCCTTTGGGGTGTAGTAGGCCCAACCTCAACGGGTCTCACAACCTATTTATAATCTGGGTATAGGATTTCCTACTTTGGGTCGTTCTCGGCACAAAGACTCTGTCAAGCTGATCTCTCACCCCCTCACTTTCCTGCTTCCTCACCTCTCTCTCAAAATCCCTCCCTCTCCCCATACCCAACTTATTGTAATTATAGCCTCAGATAGGTGGAAGGATCATGATTACTGCTACAGTTAGTGCAATTGGGGGTCCAATGTTGTTAATTGTAAGTGGATTTAGGTGGGAGTGGCTTTGGAAATGGCTCCCACTTCGTGATATATGCTCGGCAGTGACTCTTCCCGGGCCCCGCAGAGCAAGTGAATACGGCCGGTGACGACATGCCGAGCACAATTATGCGGTATGGTTAAAAGTGGATTGGTGTCAACTTCTCGTCCGTTAGCCTTTCTCGGAATACTCCGGACATGGTTACGTTGCTTTCACGGTGGGGGCTGGTGTTCTGGGCCCGGTAAAAGTCGAGGTGCTGGCCCATATCTTTGACCTATGCCATAAGGCCCAAATGGGCCTGGGTACCAGGGGGCCGTACAGTTGCATTATCAGTCACAAGATCATTTGTTCAAGTGACAGTACTTAGTAGAGCAAGGCTCGTAGCGTTCTAGTTCAATGTATTCCAAATATATCAACATATCAATCAAAAGTCTTACTTCCATGCTCAAGATAAATCATCATGATCAATATGTTATAGTCTTATTAGATGAAGTTCACAATAATTTCATCACCAACTATGAACTAAAGTTTATAAGTCACAATGAATTGTAATTTAGATCTTTCGTATGCTAATCTTATTAGCATACCTAAATCACATACAATGCAACTTATACACTATTTATCAAATGAATACATAATTTCCAATGTTCATATATAGTCTAAAAAATATATAACACTTTTATTTAAAAGATAATCTCATACAATTAATTGGATTTCAAAACATTACTCCCAACATTGGGTTGGGTTGCAATCGATGGCAGCAAAGCTTGTGGCATGGAATTTTAGTGGTGATTTGGGATTCTAGGTGATGGGTTTTAATTCCCTAAGTGGAGGGACTGGTTATTTTTGGAAGGTGGAGGTGTGGTGGTGGCTAACGGTTTGGTGGTGAGGCTGAGTTTTGAGAAATTGGGATTCAATGATAGGGTTTTGGTGGGTGAGTGAGTGAGTGGGGTTGTAATTTTGAGAAATTGGGATTCAATGATAGGGTTTTGGTAGGTGAGTGAGTGAGTGGGGTTGTAATTTTTCTAGAATCTCTATTGAAGAAAAGCTCAGATTGGGATTTAAGCTGTTTGATTTCCTTTCTTTTCTTTTATATGATTTCTCGACCACCAAAAACAATGAGAGAGAGAGAGGTTTTAATTTGGGAAAGAGAAAGAGATTACATAACCATTGGGGAGGGGCAGTTTAGTCCTTTAGCTCTTTTCTGGTGGGCTCTATCTGGTTAAATTGGGCCACAAGTCAAGTGTAGTGCAAGTGAATGACTTTTCCGTCAAAGTTAACCTCAAATTAGGGGTAATTATATACTTTTAAAGTTTGAGAAAGGACATTGTAATTTGGGTGAAAAATTAGGATTGGGGTTTTTGTGTATCTGTGCGTGTGTGAGAGACTTTAAGTATTCGACTAAAACTTTGGCAAAAAGAGCACTAGTTTGAATTGTTTTAGAATCAAATGATGTGAGAGGGCATTTTGTTACTTCAATCCAAAAAGAGTATAAATAAAATGGTCACCACAACACACCCTTGACTTAATGGTCACTTCACAAATATAAACGTTTGTGGGGTGTAGAGGACAAGGGCCGGAGTTCATGTCTTCTGGAAGAAGCTTCATACATATGCACTTATATTAGGTTAGAGTAGAATTCTATCTAAAAATAAATAAATAAATAACTCTAAAAAAATAAAATTAAAAAAAAGCGACTAAAAAGTATGGATAGAACTAAACCTACACTTTTTATCCTCCACATTGAGACCATTTGGCTCTCTATTAGCTAGGAACCACCCAAAAACCAAGTTTGATGAAAATAAAGAAAAACTTATCTTATATGTTGCCCTTTTAAGCTTATGGAGAGTTCTTGTCCTATGCTAGGACTGTGCATAGGTACGATTGGGTGGGTTGAGGGGACAATTTACAATCGATCTGCCATTTGGCAGGTTAAAAAAATTCCAAATTGTCACTAACCCACTAGCCTCCAAAAATGGTAGGTTGATTGAAAATTTTTACTCGACAGATTTAGCATATTAGTTTTAGTTATGTGTTTTATACTAAGTTTTAAAATTTATTTTACTATTTACAAATAAATTTAAATTATACTTCCTCCAAATCTCATAAATCATTAAAGAAAATTATAGGAGGCAACTTACTTGCCTATAGATCAAGTACTCGCGTCTTAAACTACGAGTACTTTCTTACTTTTTCAAAATAAAAAAATAAAAAGAAGCAAGCTATGACCTATGAGTACAATATTCATGTCACTATGTATGCTTATAAATATGTTGGAAAAGTATCATATATTTTTTAGGATGAGGCTTAGGTCCAGTGCATGTAGTGCACTGGACCCGTTAAGATGATGATATGTGTTCAAAAGTGGACACGTGTTATAATCTCAACAAGTTCAGTGCAACTAGACACTGAACCCAAACCTCACTCTATTTTCTATATTAACATATGTAAATCACAGAGTTTAAAAAAATACTTAAATTTGATATGAGATAAAAAATTAAAAAGAAATGGGTGTGTTTGTATGTATATATAAATGGGTTGGCTTGCTTCTTATTTTTTTTTTTTCATCCCGTCGGTTTAATAGTTAAATCCACTTTGAAATCAACATCATATCCTTGCGGGGTGGGGTGGAGTAGGTTGGACAGTTTGAGTGGATTGTTGCACCGGCCTGAGATGATCATTTTGCCCATTTGTACCAACAAATTGGGTCCCCTGTAAAATAAAGGGGACTAAAACTAAGAGAAATAAGTGTCATTGATGGCCTAAGAAGATGAGGCGATGGCATCAAAATCAGGTCAAAATTAGGTCCTTTAACGACTCGTTTGGAATTAAGGGGAGAGAAGAATAGAGTAGAGTTGGCCGAAAATAAATCTAATTTCTAACCAACCCAACTCTATTCTACTCCCCTTCCCTCCTCCCTTATCCAACAGGTCATTGGTAAAAGTGGGGTTGATCGGTATGAAGAACTAGGATCCTTAGTAGAATCTTAAAAAGCACCGAGTTAAGTACTTCCAAACTATAGAAAGTTTTAAAAGGTTATGAAACTCTCATTTTTGCTCGATCTAGGAGGGGATAATTGGTGGAAGCATGTTATTTCAGAAGTGATGGGTTAAGTCCACGGTATAGTTCTTATTGAAGACCCAGAAAGATTAAAGCAGCAACATATAGTCCAATTAACATTCATACATCTAGCTCCCACAAACTCATGCAGACCCCTTAATAATGCGACCCAAATCCTAACAACCTATACAGTCACTAATTTAAATTAACTTCCAACTTTCCCAGACGAATATTTCAGCATTCCAACTACTATCAGTATAAATTACCAAATAGAATATCCAACGATTTTAGATAAAGTATGAACAATTCAGCAACAAGGATGTAAGTATGACCACTCCTATAATTTCAAAATCATCAAGGGGAGAGATGCAGCTGCAAGGAACCTAGCATAGCATGTCATTTGAAGATATGAAAGCTGCTTTATATTAACGTAAGTTTTGAAAGAACAAAAAGTTTTAACCATATGTCAGAACTCTGGGGAGCACAAACAACACATAAATATACAAAGTAGTGATCCCCAAGTAAAAGGCTTTCACATTAACTGAAAGGACAGATTGTCCATGTCAATTTAAATATTAGCTTGTTATGTACCCTTCAGAGTTGAAGAAGTTCAATCTCAATCCTCATCCTCAGCAGCATCAAGTCCATTTGGCCTATGACCTTCGTCTTTGACTTCTTCATCACTATCCCGCAGCTCTGGAGAATTCTCTCTGGACAATGGCTGCCTCTCCAACGGCTCATCATCATCGGATTCTGACCACGCCTGCCTCCGTCGACCTGTGGTTGATGAAGGCGCAGCCTTCAACAAAGTTTACAGAAAAAATGAAAATACATCAGTTAGCAGAGAGGTTAACAAAATGTTGTAAGGAAAATTTAATTCCCCCCACCTGCCCACCCCTCCCCTCCCATCTCTCTCTTCCGGGGCATGCTGGGCACCAAGGGAAAAGGGTAAAACAAAAAAGAATTAACAGTTTGCAGAAACATGCAATCATGATAATAATGATATGATTCTCCATTGACCTGTTGCCCAATGTAGTATATAGCATACCACTACTAAATAAACCATTCCAGTATCTAGAAGGAAAGACATCATTATCTATATAGTTCTGAGATCATGGTTAAGAAAAAATTAAATCTTGCCCAAGTATTTCACAAAACTACTTCATCCAAAAAATAAAAGTAAATTAAATTACCGTATCATCTTCAGCATCAGAATCTTCAAGCCCAGCAGCTGCAAGAGGATCATGAGCATTCTCTTCTGCATCATCCTGATCATTCTGACCTGTAGGCTCCCTATAATTTAAGTTAGCATCTTCATCTTCCAGATCTTCCTGATCATCCATCATGTCAGCTTCTGCTTCCTCTGTCTCATATCGTGACTTCGAGCTCTTGTCCTTCTTTCTCCTCTTTCCACCTTTTCTCTTCTTCTTCTCGCTATTCCCGCCTTCCTCATCATCAATCTCTGACCTTTCTCTCCGCTTAGAACCAGGTGTGCTGCTCTTCCATTGCTCCTATGGATGCAAGAAACATGTTCAAATAAGAAAATCTAGATTTTGAGAGGATATTTTATTGTCATAACTGACTAGCTAGCTGTATTAAACTCATAGAAGACCAATGGAACCTAAACAGTAAACATCTATAAGCATCAAGTTGCCCCCCATGCAATACTTAATAAATCAAGTCCATCCTGACCTGCCCCATATCACAGACAAACTACATGAATTAGGAGTTCGGTGACAAACATGACCAAGCCATTTGTAATGCACAAACCTATTTGTGGTGCACTCCGAATCTAGAATGCAAAACTAAGAGCCCCAAACCTCTCAAAAGTTTGGAAAAAAGTTTGACCAAGGATTTAATTGGTTGGGAGGATAAAAAATATTTAGTTTTTCCTCGTGTGTGTTTAGTTTGGAGGATAGAAAAGTAGAGAAATAGAAAACTTTTTTGTTTGGTTAAGAAAAAAAATGAGAAGATAGAAAATGTAGTTTGAATAGATTTACTTCCATGACCCTATTACATAAAAAAAAAATGCTGTTAGTTTAAAAAAATATAATTAAAAATAATAATTAAATAAATAAAACACAACCAACCACTCACAAGTGAGAGGAGATGGGGGTAGATGGGTAATTTCCCATCAAGCCCCCTCTTTCCCCTACTTTTTCTCCCGAAATTGGGGAGACTCCAAAATCACCCCAAATGGTGGGCCTATGGAGAAAACTCTTGGGCCCCACCAGAATCTCTCCCATTTTCCCCCCTCAACTAAACACCCTCTCATACCATTTTCTCCCCACTTTTCTCTCCCCCATTTTCACCCCAACCAAACACACTCTAAATGGACCAACCAAACACACTCTAAATGGATGTGCGTATTCAATACGCAAGCTTTAATTGCAGCATTTCATTTATAATTTATAAATGTTTGTGATCTATATATATCCTTACATTTTATATTGGTCTTGTATGGGCATGCAAGAGCAAATACATAAAGTAACTGAAATAGAATGAACTGTGACCCAAAATAGCAGTAAATAAAGCCTATCCCTACTTATGGGGCAAAATACTATACCATACATTTTGAATCAAAGATACAATGTTTCAATAAAATTGCTGTAGATTGCTGTATAGCTCCTTTCTTTACTTTATTACAACATATTTTGTAACTGACTTCAGCAAGAGTATAAATCTGAGACATACATTCTTAATCATGTTTGCTTAAAAAACATTGCATACCTCTAATGCAATGGCTATCAATAAGTAGAGATATTTTAATTAAGGGAAATGTTAACGGATGCCCTAAGGGAATTGGTTAAAGAACAATTTTTAGAAACATTTTATGGGGAAATGATAAAGCAATTAATTTTTCTGACAGCTTTTTATATTTCTCATGAAAGTGGTGTTAAAACTTTCCTAATATGGTTTATTAACAATTGCCCTAAAGGTATCCATTAACATGACCCTTTAATTAAAAATACATAGTTGGTAACCTTACCTTTATACGCTGAAAATGTTCCTCCTGTTGCCTCACCCGCTTTAGCTCATCCTCTTGCTTTCTCCTCTCCAGCTGTTTTCACACAAAGTATCAGTGAATTTACTGCATATAGGGCTCAAAGAATGTGTTCTTGCACAGCAACCATAGATGTCCAGGGTATAAAGCAAGCAGACCTGAAATTTCCTTTGTTCTTCAGCCTTACGACTGGCTTCCTCAGCCAACGCATGCTGTCGAGCAACTTCTTGTCTCTGCCGGATCTGCTGCTCTTCACGAATAGCTGCTTCAAGGTGAGGTTTGGCTGCGGCAAGTACATTCTTGCAATAGTCAATATGGGTGTCAATTTTCTTCTCATCAAACCCATGAAAGTGAAGGTTGGAAGCAGCAGACAACTGACTAAACAGCCGAACAGCATTTTCTAGCTCTGCAATTGTTGACCGCACCTACTTGAATTCCAACGCAACAGCAATGTGAGAGCGAGAGAGAGAGAGAGAGAGAGAGAGACTATATTATATCCAGCATAATAGAAGCTTTCCAAAAAACTCAATATAGTCAATGCCACTTCCAGCTTAAACGTAGTTCAATTTAAACAAAAATTATGAATGTAAATTACATCCATGCCTATGGCATAGGCAGGTATAATTCAAAAATGCCTCAGTGAAGAACAAGTTGTAGCAAAACAGAACTTCACACATTTAAAAGCTACATTAAATGACAAACAGAGACCCATTAACAATTTAACTTAAACAAATGCAACTCAGAGTAAAGTTTGTACAACCTCATCAGCAGTCTTCTTAGTCTTTTGTAGTGTTGATGCTGAAAACTTCTGCAATGTAACTCCTGCATCAAACCTAAGTGTGTAATTTGAAGGTGCCAAGTGGATGGCTCTCAGTAAAGTTTTTTTGCAGTCTTGCCACTGTTCAGCTTCATAATAAGTACGAGCTAAATAGAGGAGAATCTGAGAGTCTGTGTTATAGTAAAACTTCCGCAAGCAATTTTGATACTGCAAGACAACAAGGTTCATGAACACATGCATGCAGTAATGAAAAGGAATATAAAGTTAAAAGAAAGAAGTATACAACATAATGAGATCAATTACCATTTTTACAGCCAATGAAAAATTTCCTTGTGCAAAATAAACATGGGCCAAATTTATCCAAACATCTGGCATCTGGACAAAAATGTTTCCACTAGCAGCTTCTTGAACCTATAATAATTCCTCAGTGAAAACTCTAGCAAGTTTATACATGTCCCAAAAATGGGGTATACCTATTTGGCATACCTGAGTGAATATATCTTTAGAAACATCAAAGTGGCCTTTCTCTGCCAAAACCACTCCCGCACCATCGGCAGCATACAGATTAGCAGGATGCTGAAGCAGAACCTACAAGTATTGGTATAGAAAAGTACATGCCACAGAACAGATTCATGATTAATGACAGCAAAGCATTAAGACAATAAATTAAGCATTAAAGGGAAGAAACTGAAATTAAATGGGCTGTAAGCACAATGAATCAAAGGATGAACTCTAAAAACATCATGCCATAGTATTACATTGAAATAAGAGGTTATTATAATCCAGACTAATGCGTACAAGTCAATCAAATATGCTGTTTAGATGGTTCATAATAGAGAACATCACCATTTTTCAGTACCCTTTATATTTTTCTTCTTTCTTTTCTTTTCTTTTTTTCCCTGTGCTTGCTATAATTTTCTTTATCTCCCTCTCTTCATGAAAGAAGAAAATTATGTGCTACATCTTGTTTGTGAGATTGAGATATATATAAATATTTCATGGAGTCTTCTGATTTCTGTGTTTTTTTTTTTTTTATAGGTAATAAGAGTTTTATTGATAGGAAAAGTACAATGTGTTTACGATTGTAAACTCACTGCACTTGAAACAAATACAATCAAATCAAATGGAAAATCTAACAGAAATAAGGAAATCAAAAATGGAAATACAATGCGTAAAACCCCAAATACGAGACCACTAAAACAAAGTCCTAGCTAGCCAAGTCTTCAATAGATCTATAGGTCTCTCAATGTCCTCAAAAGTTCAGGAATTGTGTTCCTTCCATACTAACCACATAAGACACGCCAGTACCATATTCCAAACATTTGAAGAATAAGTCCCCAACCAATTCCTCCAAGCGAAAAGAAGGGAGACAATTGTATTCGGCATCACCCACTGAACAAACATAAGAAAGACTTCACTCCACAAAGCATGAGCAAACTTACAATGGAGCAAAAGGTGATCCACAGTTTCCTTATCACACTGACATAGACAACACCAATTAACAAGAGGCAAGTTCTTAACAAGGTTATCTATTATAAGAATCCCACCCCTATCAGCTGTCTATAAAAAGAAAGACATGCTTTTAGGTACCTTAACACACCAAATGCTCTGCCAAGGGAGAGAAACAGAAGAGGCTTTCAATAAAGAATAATTAAAGGAGCACATATCAAAAACACCACTATGAGTCAACTGCCAAATCGGGGTATCATCACCCTCTCCCCTTGGTATCCTGGTGGAAACACGTTCAAAGAAAGAGTAAAATCTCCCCAACTCCCAATCATTAAAGTCGTGACGGAAGAGTAAGTTCCAACTCCTACCTCCCCCACCTGGTGCATATAAAACCAGATAAAAAATCAGAGCTTTTGGAGCCACAACATAGGCAAACAATTCCAGATACAACTCTTTCAAAGAAATAGGACCACTCCAAGGGTCATCACCACATGACCAAAGAAACTTTCTGCACCTTTTCTAATGTTCTTCCACAAACCACAGCCATGTGTCCCTCTAACAACTCTAGTGCACCAACCACCACTAACCTCCCCATATTTTGTGGCTATAACCTAACGCCATAAATGGGTAACTTCCTTCCCAAAGCACCATAGCCACTTCCTAAGCAGAGCTTCATTAAAAAGCCCCCAAACCACCTGCCTCCTCCGACCAAACAACTTTATCCCAAGCAACAAGCGGATATTTAAAAACTTCATCGGATCTCCCCCAAAGAAAATTCCTCTAAATCCTCTCTAATCTGTCCGCTACATGTTGTGGAATAGTAAACAAAGATAAATACTAAGTTGGAAGGCTCAACAAGGTGTTCTTCAATAAAGTAAGCTTACCCCCTTTTGACAAATATAACCACTTAAAACCTATGAGCTTTTTCTCCATCCTTTCTATAATAGAGTTCCAAATCGAAGCATCCTTAAAATGAGCTCCAAGAGGCATTCCCAAATAAGACATGGGCAAACAACTAACCTTACAGCATAAAATACGAGCCAAAGCATCCAAATTCCCAACCTCACCAACATTTACTTTCAAGCCTGTAATAGCTTCAAAGAAAATCAACACCATCCGAATATATAATAATCGTTCCCTAGATGCATCACAAAAAAGAATAGTATCATCAGCAAACAAAATATGAGAAATTTGCAAACCTCCTCATGCACTGGGACTTGCTTGGAAACCCCTAAGAAAGTCTCCCTCTTCTGTCCTCTTTAATAACCTACTAGCACCTCCATCACCAACAAGAACAAAAGTGGAGAAAAAGGATCCCCTTGATGGAGACCACGAGAGCTACCAAAAAACGTATTGTAAAGATACACGCCTTCATCCATCTCCCCCACGTCTCCCCAAAACCCATCCTTTCCATAAGGTAAAACAAAGCACAGCAATTTACATGATCATAAGCCTTCTCAATATCCAACTTGACAATCACACCCAGAATACCACTCTTCAATCTACTATCCAAGCATTTGTTTGCTATGAGAACAAAGTCAAGAATTTGTCTTCCCCCCAACAAAGGTAAGGTGCCTAGGGAGGTAGGTGATGAGAGGAACAGTGGGAGGTTGAAGCAACCAAAGAAGGAGAAGGATAGAGGGGAGGGAATAAAAAGAAAAGAAAAAAAAAAGCAAAAAGAGGGAGAGAGCATGAGAAAAAAATAAAATAATGATGAAAGACGATATAAGGTGCCTTGATGGGTTGAAAACCGAGAGGCAATCCATGCAAATTAGAGGGATCCCGCTAGGTTGAGAACCTAGGAAAAAATTAGGGATTATACCTGAAGAAGAAGAGGACTTTCCGCCAAGAAGTTTACTTCCTTCCTATGAAAGGCATCCAAGCTATTGAGGGTCTCCACCAAGATCAAGCCCACCGGATTACCTCTCTTTAGCTCATAAGCTATTATGCACATCCAAAAGTCCACACAATACGAGTTTTGAACCAAGAAATACCTTCCAAGAGCACACAAGCAAAAGGCATGAAGAAAGTACGAGTGTGTCCTCTTACCCTCGGGAAGGGTTGAACCAGAAAAATACTCAAAAACCAACTTAAAGTTGAGCTCCCCAAAGACACACCACCTATTTTATGTGGTGGAAGGGATGCCCAACATGACTCCCAACAAGGAAGGAAGATCCCCACCTATGGTAGGGAAGATGCGGTCATCAATTTTCGGTTCACCCATGATAGCAGCAAATTCCTCAATAGTGGGGCATAGTTCTATTCCATTGAAGCGGAATACATGCCAAGAAGGAACCTAATAGTTGGCAGCAGCACGAAAAAAAGGTTCATCCACTCTAATTTGATGATAGGGGAAGATGCAATAAAGACCATAGGGAGTAATGGAATCCTTGAAATCGGGAACAAGCTTTCTAATCCAAGTGGAGACATCAAGAGGAAAGTTTTCTACTATTAGGAGACCTCAAAAAAGTGTTCTCTAGGTTGGAAATACGTAGGTGAGGGTTTTGGACTCAAATGACTACGTAGGTGAGGGTTTTGGAATCCAATTAAGGTTTTTTTGATTCGCGGCCCACGTACGCAAGGTCAACCCTGCGTACGCAAAGTCAAATTTGCGTACGCAGGCCCATCCCCACGTATGCATGGCGTTTGGCAGAAGCCCATGTTCCCCTATTTTGAGCAGATTTTTTCACTCCAAGCCATTCCTAAGGGTTCCTATAGCCTAAAGGATCATCCAAAACACATTCCAAGCACAAGATTGCAAGCATTAAAGAAGCAAAGTTGTATAGAAATATACAATTTATGATTAAGTGCTAAGTTCCCAATCAAAGGCATAAATGTAAAAAAAAATGTTCTTAAATACAATCTTTCGTCTAAATCTTAATCCAAAATCTCTGCTAAAGGGAATAAAAATCCATAAAAAAGAAAGAAAGAAAAAAGATGTGTGTTATATGCCTATATGTGTCTTGAACTGCAGGTAATCAATGGTGCCGCCTCTTCCTTGATCGATAGCTAGGAGTTGCCTCCGAGTCCTCCTCCTCACCATCATCATCATCATCATCATCACCACCACCTGGATGGGCCACTTCTCTAGGACCATATAGCTCCCTTGAGTAGTTGGTCTCCTCTAATTTGAGATTCCCAGCTAGCCACACCAACTTCTCATGCTCTTGGATAGTGAGTTGCAGTTCAAAAAAGGAAGGGTTAGTGACTAAAACAAATAGAGAAATTTGGCAAAAAAAAAGAAGGACAAAAGGAGAAAGAACTCATCGCCCAAGTGTTGGGAGGGAAAGGATAGCCCATGACATTAGGATTACGGGGCACGGCATGCTCCCGAGTAAAGCCATCAGGGCCATAAGCATAGACCGTCCAAGGGAGATGTAGAGGATCAATGGGCTCACCAGCAACAGGTCCCTACTGTTACAATTTCCCACATTAAAAGTCATGACAAACAAAAAAGAAAAAAGAGAAGAAAAGAGATTGAACATGAACCTGAATAATAAGGGAAAGCATGAGGCGAGTAATGTTGAACTCCTCATAGTTCAACCCCTTAAGAAGCCGCTCGGCATAGGAAATGCCGCTCCCCCATGAGTTATATTTAGCATCAGTCATGGAGTGTGGGGCAAGAATGAACTTAGGAGAGTTCATCGGAATCTGTGGTTCATCTTTACCCACCAGCTGGCATTGCACTCTCTCCACCAAGTTTAGCACCCTCAAACCCCCTTTTTCAAAGGGCCAAGTGATCTCTAAAGCAATAAGAGTGGCAAGCTCCAAGTCTCGAGAAGCAGGAAGGGGTTGGCCGGCCCATGGAGTCCAGTTAACCTATAATGACACAAGGTTAGAAGAAGAGTATTCTAAAGGAAATGCATGAAAAGGCATGAACAACTAGAACTCCTAAACTTACCTCATCCGAAGTTAACCTAGCAAGATAGGCCCTCACTTGAGAAAACTCCCTTAGAACCAGGTCGGTGCTTGGAGTTATGAGACCATACCTAACAACCCACCGCTGCAAAAAGAAGCACAAGCCACAGGTTAGATGCAAGATGGCAGTTTGCAAGATGACATTTTTCAAGATGACATAGTTTGCAAGACTACAAGCTAGAGTAGAAATGCAAAGAATGGAAAGATACTAACCTCAAGGAGCTTCCAAGGCCCTACAAGCTGTTGCAAGGTGCCCCGACTGAGAGTATCAAGAGTGGAGTAGAGATAGGCAAGACATGCTTGCCGCCAGTTGGCCCTTTGTGCCTCTCCAAAGTCCTGGAAGAGGGTCAACCACCTCAACGACACCGTTTGCCCACCATTGGCAAAGAGATAAGCCCTCAACAAGTGAAGAAGGAAAGCCCTAGCCATACAGACACACTCCTCCCTGGTCCTATGTGGGAGGAACATGTAATCCGACAACAAATCAAAGTAGCGGATGGTCTTAGTGGAGTACTTCCTCCCCAACATGTCGAGACCCAGATGGATGCCCGATGCATCGTCTAAACTAATGATAGTACCTTCGTAGCTAAGGCCAGTCATGCATTAAAAGTTGTATGGAGTTACCGTCATCTCCTGCTCAGCAATATGAAAGGTGTGGGTAGTATCCCACCACTTCTCAATGAGGCATTGCACCAAGGTAGTGCTCGCAGACTTCTCCGAAAGAAGTCTAATGATGGGTTCAAAGCCCGCCTCCCAAATATAGCCCCTGGTTTCGAGGATAAGAAGATTGTACCACTCCACCACTTTATTAGTGCTTCCCCTACCAACATAAGGGGATGATGACTGCAAACAAAAAATAAGATGACATTAGATTCTTGATTCAAGTAGAATTTGGGAAATATGATGTTTTGATGCAAGAACGAAGAAAAAAAAAAGATATAGTGATATTTAGGTACAAAAATGACAAAAAGGTGTGTTAGGAGTGCATATAGAGGTGAAACAAATGAAAAATAAGTGAAAATGGGCCGAGTAGAACTTCTGCCAGACGTCTCACGTACGCGGGTCAAAGCCTACATATGCAGACAAGACTCCGCATACGCAGGGCCATTCCCATGTACGCAGAGCCTCAAGAACACACTTGCGAATGCGAGAATAGAGCTGCGTACACATGAATGAAAGCTACGTATGTAGGCCCGAGCCCATGCATGCAAGAACACAAGAAGAAGCAGTTCTTCGACATTTTGAAAGATACATAATCCAAAATCAATCCTAGACATGTTCCTACCCCTCTTAAGGTGTCAAGTTTTCATCTAAACCCATCCTATAGCAAAACTCAATCATCTACATGGCCAAAAACACATTGAAACAGAAGATCAGAGAGGAACTTGAAAATGAGAAAAAATTTCAAAACTTACAGATTCGGTCGTGGGAATGTGATTCTCTGGTTGGTATGTCAATGGTGGAGACCCTACCAACCTTGTTGCTCCACTCCACCGGGCAAGGTGAAATGCATCAGAATATAGGACGTAGGAGGACTTCTTGGCCTTGGGTGCCATTGGAGAAGATGATGAGAGAATGAGAGAAAATGAGAAAGTGAGAGGGCTTGAGAAAATGAAAGAGTTAGAAAGTGAGAGAAAGAAAGAGGAGAAGGAGGTTTTTGTAGAGAGAAACAAAGAGAGTTATGGAGAATATGAAGAGGTGAGGAAGATGAAGAGAATGAAGAAAAAAAAGAAGAAACGGTTGGTATCCATTGGGAAAAATGAAAAGGCAGGAACACACCTGATGGCTAAACTATGTGTAGTTTAGGCCTCACCATTAAACTATGTGTAGTTTAGTCATGAACAGTAAAAAATATATATATATATATATATCTTTCAAAAAAGAGGGACATCTTATGATTACCCCAATTAAGGCACAAAATTATCAAATGACTCATCAGTGAACGGTAAAGGAAGTAGAAGACTCTTCCCCCGATCAGGCACATCAAAAACCATCCCTAGTGGATCAAATACATTAAGAACCATCCTCAGTGATTCAAGCACATCGAAAACATCATCCCTATGAAGGAAGCAGAAGACTCTTCCCCAGCGGATCAAGCACATAAAAAACACTACCCTTAGTAAAGAAGCAGAAGACTCTTCCTCAATATTTCAAGCATCTCAAAAAACACTATCCTCAGTAAGGAAGCAGAAGATTCTTCCTCAAATGGATCAAACCTATCAACCATCATCCCTATAGAGGAAGCAGAAGACTCTTCCTCAATAGTTCAAGCATATCGAGCATCATGCCCATGGAGGAGGCAGAAGATTCTTACCCAAAGTATCCCTAGTAAGGAAGTAGAAGATTCTTCCCTAGTGAGTCCAATACAAAAAAAAAAAAAAATCCCCAGCGAGGAAGTAGAAGATTCTTCCTCAAAGTCCTCAACGAACCATGAAAGAAGTAGAAGATTCTTCCCTAGTGGATCACACATCTACACTATTCTTTAGCGAGTCCTACTCCTCAACTAGTTTCCCATCCCCAAGCAAGTCATAAGAGGTAGAAGATTCCTTCCCATACGCATCTACTCTTCAGCGAGTTTTCACTATCTCCGATGGATCCAACAATCAAGACTACTCGTGCACATATCCTCTGGGAGTTGAACATGCAGGCACAGTAGAAAAGGGTAGAGATAGTGATAGAGAAAGAGACCAAGGTCAACCTGAGGCAAGAGCCTTACCAAAAAAGGTAGAGAAAGAAGTGAAGAAGATAATGTTAGGATTAGTGCCCTTAAATCCTATTGTAAGATGCCATGTATGATAATATGTATGACATTATTTGTGAAATGATGTATGACTTAATATTGTGTTTAATAAAGTTGTTTTATTATTATCTAAAATAATGGTAACATGAATATTCGGACATTATCATATAGTCCATGAGATGCATAGTATGTGATTTAGTCACAGAAGATATAAGTCACAAGTTCTTTATAAACTCAGAATTGTAGTTCGTAGTTGGTGATGAAATTGGACATTTCATCTGCGAAGACTATAACATATCAACTAAGATGATTTGTCTTGATCATGGAAGTGGAGACTTCTAGTTGATGTGTTGATATATTTTAAGAGTTAAAACATGTTGATCTGGACTGCTATGAGATTTATTATTCTCCTAACGACTGTCAAATGAATAATAAATCTCACGACTTCTATTTACATGAACTCTTAATCCTGAGAGAATAATAGACCTGATCATAAAGTGTAGGTTGCTTTGATATATCAGGAGTAAGATCTAATGTTACAATCAAAACCTCAGTATGTTGGGTAGCCACATTTAGTGTTGATGGAACATATATTCTCAAGATGGAATTCATAGTCTCTTAACGGAGATACAAAATATTCACTTGAGATAAGTTTAATGGGTTTGTTATTCAGAGAGTTAGGCATAACCACTTTAGTAAGACTAAAGTATATATTTATGGAAATTGGATTTCATAAGTATATGGTGAATAACTTCAAAGGATTAAACCGGGTACTCAAGGATTAAGATGTAGTAGTTCACAAAGTGGCAGTCTTCATTCATGACTTTGTGTTACTACAAATATTTTATGAAAGGGTTGCATGCACAATAAAGTCTTGGGATATAATTTATTAATAAGACATAGAGTGCAATTATATTTATATAGTGGTATTAAATATAATTAATGGTAACTTTGGACTTGTCAAAAGTTGACAGAAAAGCCCTTCCCATTGGAGCTAGTGTCTTATTTGTTCCCTTTTGGTCCCACTCCAAACCACATACTAAAGCCCAATTGGAAAGGCCCAAAAGGCTAGCCCAATTAGATAATCAGTTATATGGAGAAAAACATACAAAATTTTGGTATGAACATGAATTAGTATGTATGTGAGTGTTGAACACTTTTTCATTCTCTCTAGAACACATACATATAACTGATTGAGAGACCACACTTCTTGGGCTTCAAGTGGAATTGGAGTGAAGATTAAAAGTATTCACAAGTACTCTTCATCTTTGGTTTTAAATTTCACCGCATTACGGTACACTCTCTTGTTCATATATTCTGAAATTTACATAGTACATGTTATCAATTGCGAATGAAGTATATCCGTTAATTTTCCGCTACATACATGCATATTTCCATCAGATAAGAGGAACAAGTCATCAGGAGAAGTTTGAGGTAAGAGCCCCGGATAGACACCACAGAAACTATATCCTTTTGTTGTTTGTTGGGTTAGCTCGTAAGAGCACCTTTGTTTTTTGGGTTAGCTCATAAGAGCACCCTTGTTTGTTTGTTTTTTTTTTTTTCTTTTTAAGTAACTCTAGGATAGTGAGTCACTCGCCATTTGCTTGTAAGTGGCAAAAAAGGTTTTGAGATAGTGAACCTATCATTGCTCATTTCCCAAGCAACAAATGTGGGACTTCGGACATACGAATCCCACGCAGCTCTTCGGAGTTGCACCCCGCCCCATGTATGCGTGATGTGTGTCGTGTGCGTGGGTTGAGCCCGAACCGTACGTCAAAACAAAATGTTTTGTCTTTTATTCTTTTGATTCTATTAGTGAAGCTCACGAATCAAAAGAGGGGCATCTGTAGACACCATATTTTGTACTCCTTACGACTCGGGCCCTCGTTCCCCAATGATTCTCGAACTCTAAGGCCCAAGGCCGGTTTAGGGCCTAATCAGATATCAAATTGACTTAAGGAGTGTTAAAATGAAAAATATAACCTTTTAAATAAGCAAAAATTTATTTTTGGAAATAAAATAACCAAAGTGGCCCTCGGCCTGTGTACGTGGGTCGCTACCTACGTACATGGGCCAAAGCATGCGTACGTAGGCACGTTTTTGCGTCCACAGCTAAGGTTTCAAAAGCATAAGAAAGACAAGTTTTCTGCAATAATGGCTGAGGTTTGGAATGAATCCCACATTTTCTAGGAGCCATTTCAAACCCCATTTTCTCAACTATAAAAAAGCCTTACATGGTACATTTTCAAAACATACAGAAATCCCACGGGAAAAACCTAAGATTCACTAGAAAATAGTAAATCAAAAAGGAGTTTTTCACAAAACACCCTCAAGTCAATTTAATTTGATTAGGACCTTTTTTGACCCCAATCCTTTTAGTTTAACATTGCTAATCACTTTCTTATTGGTTTGTGAATAGATTTGACTAAGGGGAATGGTCAAAAACCAAGCCTAGGAGCTTTTTGCTTTAAGGTATTCTTTCTAGCTTTCTTTTATTTTTTGTCTTTCTTTTCTTGTTTTAATCTTGTTTTTAGTTTGGTTTATGTTTATGCATGTTTGCCTAGATCAATATATAGTTTTGTCTAGGTACTGAGCATGCTAGGTTGTTAGAATTAGGTTTTTCTTACTTGTGCTCTATTTTCTGCGTTTTTAGGTTTTCTGAGCAAGGACTTACGTACGCATAATCTTGCCTACGCACGCAGGCTTGATTATGCACACGTAGGCCTGTCTAGCGTGCGTGATGCCGTTGCCTAGAAACCCTAAACTTTTGTTTATTTTGTTTTTGCCTTCACATGTTTGTTCTGTTTAGCCTATTTTTCACATGTTTTAGGCTCTATAGGTTCCTAATTACCTCTTTCACATGTTTGTTTGTTATCACATGTTTAGATTAGGGTTTGTTTTGTTTCCTTGCTTTGATGCCATGCCATTCATTCACATGTCCATGCATTGATGCCATAGGTGTTGTGTTGCTGCAAGGTAAGTAAAGGGTAAGTCATACATTAGAAATGTCCATGCATTTGTGTTTTGGTTTTATTTTGATTGATACGATGAAGCATGCTTAGATGTATGATTAGGGTTTCTTATGTGTTAATGCTTTGCTTTTGATATGTATTGTTTGATGATATGCTTGCTACCATGTTTGGGGTTGCTGCCTTATTTAGATGTATTCTAGGGTTTCTTTTGTGTGTTTGACTCTCTTTTGCTTTGTGGATAGATAAGTATGCTTGTTTAGGGTTAAAGATGTCATGTTGTTTGTTAGATGCATGTTAGTATGTGTGTGAGTTTAGAATGCAAGTATTTAAATAGTTTTTAATAGGGTTAAGACATAGGACACAATGATGGGAGGCCAACCTTAGGGTTGGGCAGTCTTGGGTGCCTAACACCTTCCCAAGAGCGTACCTAAACTTCAAACCCATACTCTAGTAATAAGATCAAAAAGGTCATTCCTCAAAGGGATGCTATATATATGGTTCCTAGACCATTGCAAAAACTAGGTGGCAACTCCAAACCCTTGTGTCCACAATAATATACTAACATAAACATGATATAATATTTACATAAGCCTTAAACATTAATATGATATCATAAATAACTTATGCTAACTCTAATGTATTAAAGAAACAAAAACTATGATTAAGCGAACAAAATAACTTATTACACTGCATAATAAACGTCAATATATGGAATGGATTAAATGCTTTTATCATTATTTAAAATACAATATTCCTACATTGTTCTTTTATACTTTAATGGCTCTTTACTTAAAGTGAAAAAATGTAATGTACATGTGTGTGCAATTTTAAACTTTCGCTTTTCAATGATGAATTTGTTATTTCAACCAATTTCTATGACTATTATGCTATAGTCAAATTCTTTGTCCTCTTGAAATTAAAATAAAATAAATTAAAACTTTCTTTATCCCTTTAATTTTGTATTATTTTAATTCAATAAAAAACATGTTTATGTTATTGTGACATTACTTTATGTTATTATTTTAACATATTTTGAACATTCTATATAATCTTTTCACATTACATTTTAAAGCATTATCCGTGCATCGCGCGGGTGCTTTGCTAGTAATAATTAATAGCCGAAACGTTTGACTTTTTGTTGACCATTCCTCATTGCGCCACATGACTACATAAATTAATGTCACCTATACATTTAAAAACACCAAATAGTTGTGACTTTTCATTTTTCAATAGGCACCTTTTCGGTTAATAGGTATATTTTCATTTAATAGGCACCTTTTCAGCCAATATACACCTTTTGACTTTTTGTTAACCGTTGCTTAGCTTTACCTTTTTTTTTAAAGCTCCCAAATTTTTTCACATCAACATTATTTAAATAAAAAAAATTATAATTTTATATTTCTAAAACCCAACACAAAATCTGATTTTATATTTGTAAAACCCGATACATAAACGCAGGCCCATTCTCCTTCCTCCAAAGTAAAGACCTATGGCCAAAGGCCAAGCCAGCTCCCCAAATCCCCGATCTCCACATTTGACAAACAAAATGCAGACCATTTCTCCTTCCTTCATTGTTTCCCTTCTCCTTCTTCCAAAACAAAGACCCACGGCCAAACCCGCAGACCCCTTCTCCTTCCTCCAAAACAAAAAACAAAAACCCGATGCTAATTGAAAACCAGCATAAGAAACCTCCTTCTCTCCCACTCTGGTCTCTATCTCCAATGATCCAAAAAACCCAATCGTTGCTTTAAGGTACGCTTTTTTTCATCTTTTTTCATCTTCTTAATTTTTTCTCCCTCAACCTCAAGCCTCAAATCTCTCTCTCAATTGAAGTTTTATGTTCTTAACTTTTCGGTCCCAACTCCACCAAATTCGTTTCCCATTTTTCAACTTTGAAAGCATTTGATAGAAGAAGAAGAGAAGAAAGGCAGTGGATCTTATTGTGGGCAAAAGAAAATAAAAATAAAGAGAAGATGAAAGGGATGACAGAGAGTTACGGAGGGCACTATGAGAGAGAACCAAAAAAAAAAAAAATTTGATGGAGAATGTCAAAGAAGAGAAGGGAACGATGATAATTAAGAAAGGAAAAAAAAAAAGACTAGTACTATAACTATAATGCTATGTTTGGATGTTAAGGGAAGGAGGGGGAGTAGAGTAGAGGGAGGGAGAGTAATTTAATTACCTTGTTTGGATTTTTTTTAAGGAATGAGGGAGAGGGGTTTGGAGGGGTTTGAACTCCTTCCAACCCCTCATTTTTAATTCCCCCAAATTGGAGAGATTTGGAGGGAGAGTAGAGCATTAAAATGTTTGACCAAGTGAATTATCAAATTTACCCTTACCATAGTAACAAAATTACAAATGAAAAGACTAATTATTCCCCTCCCCCTTACTTAATTTTAAAAACATCCAAACAAGGTGGAGGATAATCATTCCCCTCTACTCTCATCTCCACTACTCTTCTTCCCTCTACTCCCCTCTACTCTCCTCTCTCTCAAAACTTCCAAACATAGCATAAGAGAAGGAAAACAAAGGATTTGACAGTGAAGAAAAGAAAAACGAGAGAGAAGAAGAAGAAAGAGATGAAAAAAGAGTTATAGTGGGAGAAGATAGTCACGTGGGGAGGGGTAGATTTTTGCAAAAGTGAAAAAGGAAGCTTCTTAGAAGGTGTGTGATATATAAACACCCTTCTATATTTACTAAATTACAAAAATACCAATTTGATTTTTTTGCCTTTAAAAGTTCCAATTTACATCACCTCTAAGATTTCCTTTTTACTATGCATAATAATAATAATAATAATAACTAGTCGCTAATCCGTGCGACGCACGGGAAAGTTCTTAGAAATGCTAAATATTTTTTTTAATCAAATTAAATGCATTTTTAGTCGGGTTGAGAGAAATTTAGTTAACTTAAATGAACCTTTTCGCTTTGGATTTCAAGGAATAACTCACACAAAAAGGAATATACAAATTTCATTAGGATTTGAGTTGGTCAACCAAGGTATATATATATATTTCTTAATCTACCAATAAAGCAAATTATTGCCCATTTGAAACAATTTACAATGTTCATTCTAGGCAGAAGCTTACATACTTTTTGTTGTTGTGATTTACAATTTGAGTAGATGAAAAATAATATGATGTTCTATCACTGGTTATTGCCTTCACAACAAAAGGGGTAAAATTTCAAATCAAAAGATTACATATCACATTTAAAAGAAACACTAACAAAAAGTAAAATATATGACATGCACTAATAACAAATGATCATAATATTCAAAGAGTTTTGTAAATCAACAACAAAATCTTATTAAATTGCTGGGGGCAGCTTCACTAACTATAATTTATCAAAAAAAATAACCTTCTTCATAAAACTTGTTTAAGTTATCATATTAAATATGAGAAAACAGGTGCAAGCATATTGTTGTTGACTCTACACTGTATTAGAAAGAGTCTCTCTTGGATTGCTTCATTCTTCTCTCTGCTCTATAACTAAAGGCCCCCCCCCCCCCCCCCATAAGCTTCCTACCTTGCAAAACTATCAACCATCAATAACACACCCAAAATGATAAAAATCTAAATAGATTAAAATGTTAGATTGAGAAAGAACTTAAATGTTTATTTATAACTGCCAAAATTTTTTAAGGATTTCCAAAACTACTAAAGTTTGTCAGGGTTAACAAATTTTATACACCTATGGGAACCTAATTCCTTTCAATCCAATCAAAGAATTAGATAAACAAACAAAAAGAATAGAAAGATATAATACCTGTTTTCAAAGTTTTCAAGGGCTTTAACTAATTCCTCATACTTATATTCCTTTATCTCCACCTCTACCTCTACTTTCTCCACCACTCCTACACCTTTTAAAATTCCAAAATAACCCAACGACGTCGTTTAATGCAATATCTTTTAACTTAAAGCATGGACACAATAAAAATGAGTGAAAAAGATCATACATTTATGTAAACATTCAAAAATTTGGGAATTTAGATTCAGATTCTGTAATAAGAACAAAACAGTCGGGTATATTATCTTAAAGGTGCTGATTAACACAGAACAGATTGGGTTGCCGAGCTGTTTGGTTTTTCCTTTACAGATGATGTACGGTAGCTGTTTTTCCTTTCTTTCCCACTAACAAAAGTAGTATTGTTTATGAGAAAAGTTTGAGTTGAAGCCAAGAGAAGAATTTTTATAGATACAAAATATTCAAGGGCAGGTTGTATGATGAAAACAAATATTTTACCTTCCATATTTTACCTTCCAACCATTTAAAAGAAATATTTTATCTTCTCACAATGAATTATTGGAAAAACAACTAAAAACAATTATAATGAGTATAACAATCGCAATAAACAATATGTTCCAACCGTTTAAAAGAAATATTTCTTTTATTTTGTATAACAACTTAGCTGAGTTATATATACTTTTTTAAAAAATTTAAAATGAAAATAGTCTAAAAACAAAAGAGTCATTTTTTTTTTGTTTCTCTTTTTTCTTTTATTTAGCAAGTAAACAGAATAATGAACAAATATAGATTCCATAAACAAAACTATCAACAGTAGACAAATAGTGCAATACGTGTATTAGTAGCAAAGCAGTAAATGATCTGATTAATGGTTTTATATTGACTATTTATATATAACTTTATGCAACATGAACTTTTTTAAAATTTTTTTTACAGAAATTGTTAACAAACCTTGAGTCGATGCAGTTAAGTATGCAGCTCTTTATCCAAAAATGAAAGTAGAACCTGCAAAATAAGTATTTTTTTAGTTTTTTTTTTAATTAAAATAATTTGTAAAAAACAGAATAACGAAGATCAATAATAGTGCAGTAAATGACCACCTAAATCAAGTTAATACCTACTCACAAAAACAACAGCGAGAGAATTAACTCCTACATCCTTTGCAACTCCAAGCACGCAAAAAGAAAGTAACATAATATATATTTCTAAACCTAGACATGGATCAATGTATGTCTGTCTGTGTGTAGTACCAAAATGTTCAGTTTCTCAGAGAAAAGAATTACTGGCTTTGCAATCTTTAATAGTCAGAAACTGATTCACATGCTCAGGTGCATTATGATTATAGAGGTACAGAACTACAAAGATTGCAATCTTTAGGAGGCAGCAAACAAATGTGCAAGATCTGGAAGACAACATCGAAAACAGGTCATTCTAAACTTTAGTAGTTGGAAAGAGATTCACATGCTCAGTAGCTAATGTGATATTAGAACTAAAATCAAAAGTCATATCAACAGAGAAACAAAAAAGAAAAAAATAGTTCTTAACAATATCTGAGGACCTTAAACAATCATATATTATGAACATTCTCTGTTAACAAAATGAATTTTTCTTTCAAAAAATCACATGCCCAAACATAAGCCTAAATTTTTGATAAATCCAAAAATAAGCCTAAATTAAAACAAATTCAGATAAAGAACGATATTAAAAACTCCAGCAACCCGAAATTGAAACAAACCCCAGCAGCAACGCAAAACTAAAAAAACCCCCAACAACCGCAGGAACCAAGCCCAGCAAATAGACATGCTAACTATAAACTATTGACTCCTTGAGAAATATGCCAAAGTTCCAAAGATTGGTCATTTAGTTGCATCAATGATTCAAATAAATAAATAAATAAAACAGAAAAGAGAAGAACAAACAATCTATGGAAGAGTATAAAAGAGAAGAAAAAGAATCTGTCCAATACCAGAACAATCTCATAGACAAAACATTCGGCTCCATGTTTCATCCAGTTATGTCAGATCAGCAATTAATGCAGCAATCTCTTCATCAATATCAAAGGGGACCGGACAATAGTGAAGGGCCTCCCGTAGATCTCTCTCTCCAATTCTTTCTACACAACACATTCATAATAGGAAAAAAATGAAATCAAGAGGTAACAAATCAACCTTGCCTAAAATTATTATAAAACCCCATAACTATCTGTAACACACAGCCCATACATATCACTGAATTAATTTTTCAGCCAAAATAAATTAATCATCAGGCCGACTCTTAGGTCTTTCAAAAACACACAAAAAAAAAAAAAAAAAAAAAACTATTAAATCGATACTATCTCCACTATGAAATCCATCGATATTTACAATATTTTCTTACAAAACCTGTACAATTTGAAATCCCTAAATCGATAGAAAACCTAATTGAAGACATATAATTAAAACATAACTTTGAGGCTCTATTCCATTTAAACTAGTTTCAATCTAAATTTTAACCCATATCAATCAAATAAAATTGAAACTTGAAAAAGATCAGATTAGAATTCTTCATACCTGAAAAATCGTCCAACATCAGAAACGGAAAAGGATCCAAATTCTTCAAGTTAGTCCTGAAAATCAAATGCCCAGAAAGGGGGCCAAAAAATAATCAATGCCCAGATGATAAAAACTCAAGAACAAAATAACCATGAATCAAAATTGACATTAGCCAAAGGAGTTGTGGTTGAGAAAAGAAGGAGGGAGCTGCATTGAATGAGAGAGTTAAAGAAGAAGAAGGAGATGGGAGTGAGTTTGAAATAGAGAGAGTTTGATCGAGGGTTTTGTTAGGGCTGAGTTTGCGTTTGAGAGAGAGTTTTGAAATACCTGTGGCTGATTTCTGCGTTTAGGCTTCTCTTGTAGTTGGGTTTTAATAAAAATCGGGTTTGTAATTTGTATTTGATGGGGGGAAAAAAAGATTTATTATCATTTTGGGTTTGTAATTTGTATTTGATGGAAAAAAAAATATTTATTATTATTTATATAAGTATTGCTGACGTGAAAAATTGTGGGAGTTTCAAAAGTTTCGGTTTTATATATATATATAGATAATTATTATTATTATTATTATTATAGAACTAATTTATATATATTAACAATAACCCAAAATAAGTCGACACTGTAATATTCTATAGAAAATGTTGAGGACACAATTTTTTAGTGTTGTGGCGTTGTGGGATTTTTAGTATCCTTAGCATTGCCCATATTCTATTCTAATAGAAAACCGAAATGTGCATCAAAACGGCATTTATAACTTTAAAATGAAACTTCTTAAAAGGTACATGTTATATAAATGACTTACTTATTTAAAAAGAAAAAAAAATACTAATTGTGTTACATTTTTTTTTTTTTTTTGGAGAGGAAAATGTGTTACATTTAGTATTAATATTATTATTATTTCATCTTTCACATGTATTTTCCGTTGGTTTCTAACTATCTGCCATTAGCCTTATTAAAATAATTGGTATGAATTTGTTTCTAAAACAAAAATTGCTATGGAACAGACAATAAAGAACAAAAATTAATGCTAAGGCAACTAGATTTTGCTAATAAATCATTACTCACAAAAAATTAAAAATAATAATTCAAAGGTTTATGTATTATGTTTTCTTTTTAAGCCTACTTATTATATTTATTGTCCCACGATTATAAATTATAAAGAAAATATACTATAAAAAATGCAATTATCTATGAATATATGTTTTAATTTGTAAGTCATTTTATTATGTCAATTTTTTTTCTTTTTTTTCTTTTAGTTATACAATGCTATTCTGATTTGTTTCTAGAAAAATGTTATTTATGGCTATAACTTATTTTAGAATGAATGCAATGTCTATTGGATAGTTTATCAATAATTTTCAAATGGCATCTTACATTGTATTATTAATGTCATCTCCTATTTACGGAAAATTCTTAGGTAGTCCCGGAGTATAGTGAAATGATGCTCCCTCCTCTTACATTCATGGTGGACCCCACCATTAATTTAATGAGCGGACCCTACCATGAATGTGAGAGGAGGGAGCACTATTCTCCATGCTCCGGGAGTACCTAAGAATTACTCCCTATTTACAAGAATTTCATACATTTATGCTAAATATTCCTTTTTTTTAGTTATTATTATGCTAACTATTTCAACTTAAATATAATGATATTCTCTTCTAAACTCATTCTATATTTTTCCCGTGCATTGCATGGGTTTAGTGACTAGTAATAACTAATAGTACTTTTTGTTGACTAGTCCTCATTGCGCTATATGGCTATATAAATTAATGCCACATCTACGTTTAAAAACACAAAAAAATGCGTCTGTTCAAGCAAACTGTTTAAGAACTATTTTTGCAACTATTGGTGTTCAACTGCACTGTTCCACTTGGTAGCTATTAATTTTGCACAGTTACTGATACATTTCACGTTATATTTCTTTAGAAAAAAAAAAAAAAAAACAAAAACAAAAACAAAAAACAAAAAAAAAAACAAACAAAAAAAACAAACAAAAAAAAAAAAAACAAACAAACAAAACAAAACAAAACAAAACAAAACAACAAAAAAACAACAACAACAACAACTTCAGTTCATTTTTCACCCCCTTCTCTATACAGGAAAGTTTTGGGTTTTAACGCAATTTTTCATCTTAGTGTTTCAATTCAAGTTATTGAGTCATATTTTATTCTTTGAAGCAAATTTTGATTCTCTCTAATTCTCTCTTACTAGACTAACTTTTTTAAGATCATTGAGCGAAGCCAGGGGGTGCAAGCATAGAAAGAGGTTTTTGTCCTTTGAAATTATTATTACTTCTTAATTTATGAAGAGAACTTTGCAATGGGTCTATCAAGTTGTAATCAAAGAGATTTTATGTTTTTGCGTAGAGTTTCTGCATTTTGTGATTTCATTTTGCAATTACATTGTATTTGCGTTTGCGTTTAATGAACGTGTTTTGATCGTTTGTTTTAAAAGTCTGGGTTTCAATCTATTTTGTAATTAGCAAAAATTGTCAACATATTGTGGGTTGCGTTAATTGTGCATATTTGGGTTTTACGGTTGTGATAGTTCTACTAGTTTTGATTTGTTTGCCCATGTGGTTATTATTTCGGTGAATCAACATCGTTATTCATGACGTTTGTATTATTGTGCATACATTGTGGGTCTATTTACAAGTCACGTAATATGATTTTTTTTTTTACTCTATTTTCATTTGATTGTGTTTATATAATATGCATTTGATTTTTTATGATTTTGCTTTATCAAATGCAGTTTTAGTTTTGCTAAGAATTTGAGATGGCGACAAAATTGTCAATTTTATATGATTTAGTGGAATGGGTGTTGGATCTGGTGTAGGGGTTGGATCAAATAGACAAAGCCGCTAAGACCTAAATGTTATGGTTTGTGCCATTCTAACTTGCATCTTTATTATTGTTGGTTTTTATTTACTTATTGTAATATATTAATTCATAATAAATAATGGAAACCAGTAGTCTTTGATAGTTCTTCATGCATGAGAAGAGAAGAAAGGCCAACCCTTCACCCTCAAAATTTTTGAAAAAATGCCCGAGCCAAACTGAAAAAATGGGGCTTTTGTAATGTTCTATAAACACAATTGTATTTATATATATATATATAATCTATTTATTGATTCTTTTGTAATACTTATTAAACCAAATGTAAGAACACATTATGATTATTGTAATATATTACTTCATAATATTTATATGTATCTCATTTTTAATGATCTTGTGTGTAAAATTTTGACAATTTCATCATAAGAAATGTTCAAACTACATTTTTCATCTTATATTGGAGATGATTTAGCTTTCAATAGTTGAATTTAGAGAAACTTTTAAACTTGAACATGTAAACATTTGATCTAAAACAATCTCATGTATCGCACGGATTAGCGACTAATAATAACTAATAGTTGAAATGTTTGACTTCTTGTTGACTGTGTTTCAATGCGCCACGTGGTTACAAAAATTAATGACACGTTTACTTTTAAAAACACTAAAACCTTGTGTCTTTTCATTTGGTATAATAAGAGAAACGTTTCAATATTTTCACTTTTTAGTACCGTTTTGTTTTGTCGCCTACAATAAATAAAAAGATGAAATGTTTTGTCTCTCGGGTAGTAGTTACAAAATATCAAACAAACACTTATTTTTGGCTCCTGGTAGTTAAAATTTTTGCACCTTTCATATTCCTTCCCCAAAAAAATACACTTCTTTCTTTTCTCTTTTTTTTCCTATACACTTCTCTCTCTCCCTCTCTCTGATAATTTATTTTTTTGCACTATGATACAATTTCTACATACAAGTTTTCCTCTATTTGCTGAAAATACTCAAGACTCTCCAATGGGATCTGACGACTATCTACAGAATTGGAATAATGTAAGTTGCATGTTTCACTTTTCCTTTTGGTGAAAAACAAGAAAAATAAAAATTAAATAAAGGTTTCTTTTTGTTGTTGCTGTCCTAATTTTCCTAATTCATTTGTAGAACCAAGTGCAGGAATGGTGGACACAACAAGCACGGTTGTGGCCATGTCAACTAAGTTTATCATGATCTGAATTTTTTCTAACCGCTGGTATTTTTTTTTGGTTAATTTGGAATTCTGTTATTAAATTTCTTAAATTCGAGTCCCAATTGAATCACATAACTTCACGTTTAGGATTATTGTCTCCTCTGAATATCAAAGACTGCCACTCCTATAAGAGTCTATCCTCTATTTTGTCTCTCTCTGATTTCTTCTTCTACTTTTTTAATTGAATTTGATCGGTTTGATGTAGATTGTTATTTTAGAATTTCTAGTGATATATATGGGCCCTGAAGCCACATGGTAGATAAAGATGCAGGCTGCAGCCAAGTTATTTTCGAATAATTGTAGCAATTTATCCTTATCAAGTAGCAGTAGTTTTTTTGATAGGGTCAAGTAGCAGTAGTTTGATTTGAATTAAACACATTCTATTTTGTAGAAGAGATTAGGTGATTACGTTGGTTGTCATTACTCATTAGGATGTTGTTTGATTTCTCAATTTAATGTATAGTAAGCCTTATCAATTAATATATTCACTTTTGACATTTGTTATATTTAATAGATCACAAAATTACAAAAAAAGATTGGTTACATTTTTTGGGTCTTCACTGTAAATCAACAGAATTAATAATTTTCTGTTCTAATTTTGTTTCAAGCCCTTTTATTTTGTTATGGTTTTTAGAATTTTAATTTTGATGTCTTTTGTTCTGTAATGAATGTGTTGTTCATTCTATTATGCATGTTTAATTTTTGGTTTTTTTGGTTGGTTCTGTTACGGTTCCATGGTAGGATTTGAGTTTTGTTGTAATTTGGTTTTGTTATGGTTTTATGTGTTGTTAAATCCATAAATCAGACTCATAAGACATTAGTTATGTGCCTTTTGATTTGCAATGATCATTGCCTAATTCAACCAAGTGAAATAGAGTTGGCACTTAATTTTTTACTATGGAGAATTTCGGACTTACAGTCATCTTTTTCTATATCTCACAAATGCCATATTTTTCTTTGAAGTGGCCTTGATAAAAGAAAGTTAGTTGTTGTATATGATGCTGAGTGCCACACATATTATCAGGTTAGAAATGTTTCCTTCCTATTTCAGTTTTGCATTTATATACTTTAATTTTTCACTCATTTTTTTCATAATCTTCACTTGATTATCGATGGGCATCAGTGTAAAAATTTCTTATTTAGCAACTTATTAGAGAACCACCCTCACAAGCTGATTATTTGTCTCATTCCATATTTCCTACATGGATATGTCCATGTAGTGACTTACTTTTTTTTTTTTGAAAGGATGTAGTGACTTACTAAGGTTAGTTCTACCCTATTCTTAATTTACTTTATTTGTACTTCTAATATAATTTATAAGGTTTTGAGTATTGATTGGTCAACTTAACATGTAAAATTTAAATGTGAAAATGTTAAGAAATTGCGACTTGAAAGTGATTGATGTGAACATTTCAATGTTTGAATGGTTATTGATATTCAATTCAATATTGCATTAGGTTGAGACTTGATAGTTAGATGATAATGCCATGTCAAGTAAACGAATGCTCCATTGCATGTATTAGGTTTGTGAGCATGAAAGACACATATTAATTAATAGTTATGCTATGCACAATTCGTTTGATGTTTTCCTACCGTGGGAATGAGCTATTAGTTTACCTACCTATCAACAACAAAAAAAAAAGATCTATCAACTATTAGTAACTATGTGGAAGTGTGGCATGCATTATGCAAATTAGTAAGACATGTTATTTGAATAATGTTAGTCTCATTTGTATAACCTATTTGTTTTTGGTTTTGCATAGTAAGAGCACACAATTACAAAGGCCTAACCTATACATACACTCCAAAAGGACTACCTTAACTATCAGATGTAGGGCGATTTAGGTTGCTTAGATTTTTCTTCTCCAAAAAAAAAAAAAAAAACAAGGGTGTTTAGATTTTGGGCAAATGTTATTTTCATTTACTCAAAATAATTGGTTGAAACTTTTTCAATTAAAATTGTTCACATGCAAGTTTTAAAGAAAAGAGATGAGCTCTAGAAGGAGGATGCTTAGGTAAAGTTTGCTAGGTGGATGACCCTTATAGCATAATAATGTTTTGGGTCTAACTATAGTAGATAGCATGTTTGATCCTAAGGAGTCACTATTATTAGACCTTACCAGTATCAAATTGGTCTATTCAACTTTTGGGTCATTTTTTTAATGGCCTTTCTAAGCATTTGGATTCATTTATATTGATTCATCTTTAATGCAATCACACATTTGTTTTATCTCTATTACTATAAATATATGTGATTTAAATTAAAATATCCCCGTGCATCGCATGGGTTAGCGACTACTCTCTCTCTCTCTCTCTCTCTCTCTATATATATATATATATAATCGAAGTCTTGACTTTTTGTTGACCTCTTTAGAGCTTGCCACATCATCATTATTTATTTTAAACAAAATTATTTATTTTAAAACAAAATTATTTAACTTTTTTTTAATTAACAATATCAATGTCAACTCGAGGAGGACTAATCTTTGACATTAACAGTCAAAGTCCAAACTTAATAAGGAGTGAAACTCTATCTTTCTAACAAGTCCAACTTAAACTCAAACTTTTCTTTAAATTTGTGAAGTTAATCATGAACACTATAAAAGCAATGCAAACCCCAATATTTTTTTTAAACCCAAATCTAAAATCAACGCAAAATCACGCATCTGCAGCAATCTTCAAAGTAACGTAACTTTTCCTTTTATATCACGCATCTGCAATCAGTTCTACCCATCTGTGACTCTATTCTCAATTTCTTCCTCTTTCTGCGTTCCAACTTCAAACTCACTAATCACTATGTTAAAGTTAAGTTTGATTTACTATTCTTTTTCTCCCTTTTCTTTACTCATTAGCCGTTTTTGAAGTAGACAACTGGTCTGCATTGCTCCAATTTCCAAGAGAACGTGCACCATGCGTGTGGTTAAAATTTGATGTTTTCATCAATTGAAGTGATGGCCAAGTATGACTCCTCTTTCTTCTTTATTTCTTATTAAAATAATATATATTATACTACATAACATTATAATATATATAAAACTATTATACATCATATAATATATATATATATATATAATAGAAATATAACATGATTTTTTGGGCTAAGCAAAACAATTGATCATTATTATTTTAAAAAACTAATTGATTATTTGATTAGATTTTTCATATATTGAGATTTGTCTACTTTTTAGCAAATCTTTAATTAATTAATTATTATTTTTTTATTTCTTTTTCATGTATGAATAATTTGGTATCCCCTTCTTTGTCACCCCATTATTTTTTTCTCCTCTATTTTTGTAAAATTGTGATTTACAACTATGTTTTATGTTAACTTTATTCCATGACAAAAAGTGTTGTAATTGCTTTAATTTATTTCCTTGTATTTTATGGGATTTTATTATATTGGGTTTAGTATTAAGTTGGTGAAGACTTAAGTTTAAAATGAAGAATCAGTGGATTTCGCGAGTGTCTCGCTTGAAGATAACCCGCGAAAGAGTCATGTGAGAAGTACATGCTGGAAGTTGAAGAGTCATGCCAGGCTGTCGTTTTCGCGAGTATCTCGCGGGTAAGGCCTTCCCGCGAGATAGTCGCGAAACATTCTGCCTAAAGGCTTTTTAAGTAAGACTTTCATACTCTTCACCCATACTATATATACCCTCATTACCCACAAATGTAATTGAGGCCATTTAGAGAGAAAAACTCTAGATAGGTTTTCTACAACACACATCCATCTTTTAGAGAGAGAGCTACTCATCCTTAGTGAGAAATCATTGTAATCTCTTCTCCATCCCTCTCCTATTATCCCTTGAGATGAGATTTGTACTCAAACACAACCCACACATTTTCAGTGTGTAGAGAGTGTTTTGGAACTTGGGAAGTTTTGGGGAATTACCAAAAAAAACCGGTGAGGCTTGGTTGATGCTATGGGCTATAGTGGGATCCGGTAAGTTAGAGAAGACAAAAGTTTGGCGTAACCTTGTTGGAGCAAGAAGCTTGGAGGGCTTAGGTGCACTGGGTGGATTAGGCTTGGAGGATCTTCTGCTATTCGTGTATCCTAACTACATTCTCTAGTGGATCATTGACGGATGCAATCGGGCGTATTGCGGGATCTGAAGAGATAGACAAGACACGGTTCCGAGAAGTCTTGTTGGAGTAGGAGCTTGGAGGGCTTAGGTACATTGAGTAGATTAGGCTTGGAGGGTCTCTTGCTATTCGTGTATCCCAACTTATTGTCTAGTGGATCGATTTACCGCTTGGAGAGCGGTGGAGAGGTTTTTCACCGAATTCTTCGGTTTCCTCTTCGATAACACATCACTGTGTTATCTTATGTTTGCATCTCTCTTTCCTTACTCTTGTGCTTTACTTTTATTGTTTGTTGTTCATATTTATGCACTAGAGTAGTATCGGTTGATTGCGTTTCATTTACTCTTATTTCCGCACTTAGATAAGTTAGAGTAAAAGCAATCTAGCCGTAATTTTTAATTGGGGGTCTAAATAGCTCTTGTGTTTTTTAACACATTTTCGAGCTTTCAATTGGTATCAGATTGGGTACACTTGTTGTGGTTTAAATACCTAAGTGTGATCCTTGACCCCGTGTGTGTTTTGCCATGGATAGTGCTTTGTATGCCTCTATGCATGTTTTGGATGTTGATGAATGTAACATATTACGTGTTTGTGAAAATGCCTCTATGAGTGATAATCCTCATGATTGTGATGCTATGTTACATGAATCCTTGGGTGTTGTTGATATTCCTAACATTAAACTCTTGAAGAAAAATGCTAAGAAGTTTCATAAGGATTTGAGCAAGTTATTTGGTGAAAATGATGATTTGATTGCTAAACTCAATGAATCCAACAAATTGGTTGAAAAATATAAAAAAACTTGCTGAAATTTCTCTTGAAAAACTGAAAGAGTTTGAATGTTTGAATATGGACTTAGATGCTAAACTTGTTTTGTCTAACAAACTTGTTGATGATCTTAAATGTGAAAATGAATCTCTTAAGATGCATGTCAAGTGTTTGATTGCTGAACCTGTTGCTAAAAAGAAAGATAATATATGTTGCAATCATGTTGTGGTACCTGATTTTGTCCCTATTGTGAGTTCTACCTCAAAAGACATATCGGTGTACATTCCTCCATATAAAAGAAACCAAAAAGTGGAGAGAAATGCTCTTAAGCCTAAGCCTCTGTTTAGGTCCCATCCTAGGGAATTGAGTGGATCTAAGTTTGTTCCTACTTGCCACCATTGTGGTGTGATCGGTCACATAAGACCCCAATACCCCAAGTTAAAGAGAGAACAAACCCATGTTGCTAAATCCCTTCCTAAAAGGCCTAGTGGACCTAAACACATTGTTTGTCACCATTGTGGTGCCCTTGGTCATCTTAGACCTCATTGCTCTAAGTTTCAAGCTCTTAAAAGAATAAAAAGAAAAGAGAAACTTGAGCTTCTTGGAAGTTGTGCTTTGCAAGCTAAACCAGATTTGATGGAAAATGGTAAGTTGTTGAAGAAAGTTTTTAATGTTCTTACCTCCTTGTCTATGTGCATCTCTGGTTCTCATTCTTTCAACCCTCGTCTCACTTCTCATGAGACACTCATTCCAAACAATCATTCCGTTTGGATGAGGAAGGGTTCTTATGGTTGAGCTTTTACTCTTTTGGTCCTTGATCTAATTCTTTCGATTTTTGTAGGACCCTTCATGCATTAGATGCTTCATTGTCATGCATTTGTGCATCTTGCATTTATTTGTATGCATTGCTTTTGTTTTTTATTTTACTTTTATATTTTAGTTTTGTGTGAGTAAAAAAAAAAAAAAAAATCCAAAACCACATAAAAAGTGAAAAATTCAAAAAGTTTGATCGTATATGTTTGAGCACATATCTCATGTGAGTTTGGCCTAGTACCTTCGTACTAATGGCGTAGTGCATTTACGAGCCTAGCTTGTTCTGTATGCATATAAATATTTATGGGAGAAATCTTGAAATCTATATGTGATTGTTGTAAATAGATCTTCAAGCTTGTCATGAATGATTGGTCAATAGTCTTGATGGTCTTGATACTTGCATAGACTTGTGCCTATATCTCTTCCCACTTTATTTTTATGTTTTTGCAATAGAGCTCACCTAATGTAAATCTCAAAATGAAAAGAGATAATGAGCTGCAAAAGCCTGTCGCACTTACTAGTATTTGACTAGGAAAAAAAGAAAGCGACTCTTGTATTGAAATTGTATGGTACTCAAAAAGCCAAAGGCTAACTCTACATGTTGAAATATCAAAATTTCAAGCACCGATCTCAAAAAGAGATGTTGTATCCAAAAAGGATCAAATGTTATGATTTGTGCAGAAGCCAAATGAAAAGCTTCTAAGATTTGTAATCATTTTTCATGTGGGAGGTCATATATGCTCATTTCTATAATTGAGATTGTCCACTTGACTTAGTACTAGTTGTGTATGACTTGGTTGAATTGATCATTAAAACTTCACTCTAGACTAAGGACTATTCTATATTTGATACTCACACACAACACACAAGTTTATTGTTCAATGAATACTTATTTCATTTGTGTGATTGTACATGATCAAATGTGATGTGTGTGTGCTCAACCATATGTGGATCAAATCAAAAAGATTTTTGTTCTTTTTGTTTGCTTTTGGATGTGATTTGTACTACCCATGTTTTTCAAAGTTTTTCAAGTTGTTTTTGTGTGAAAAAACATGTTTTCTGAGTGTTTTCGTGACTTATTTCATGTGTAAGTTCAGTCACGAGTTACAGGGTCCAATTCTCAAGTTTTTTTAGTTTTGGACAGAAAGTTTTGCGACTGTTTCGCGAGTAAATCTTACCAGCGAGATTTCGTGGGTATGTAACCAGCAAAACTTCCCACGAAAATTTCCAGATCAGCTTTTAAAGGGCATTTCATGGGACATTTGTTCTAAACGTCTACCATCTTTTTTCAAACCCCTGTTTTAATGTTTCTACATCAAAACCCAACTAAATTCAAGTGTTTTTCATTTCATTAACATCTCTAAGGTAATTTTTAACACTTTTCATTGATTTTGATCCTTAGATTATGTTTTTGAGGGTTTTATGTTCATAGTTGAGATTTTCTCAAATGGGAGTTGGAAAACTTAATTTTTGTCAATCTTTTTGATTGGGCTTTGTTTTAAATGATGATTTGCTTTGGTTGTTGGCCCCTTGTGGCAAAAATAACATGTATTTAGGCAAGATTTTCATAAATTCTTGCATTGTTTAACATACATGTGTAGTGTGTGCACTCTAAGTGTTTGATAAAATGCCCAAATGGCATTTTCTCATTGTTTTGGACTCCGATGAGTACCAAACTTTGGGGATCACCATAATTATTAATGTTTATCATGTTTTGATCATTGGTAGTGTGTTTTATACACTTTGCCCCGTGAGTGCTTATTCATGCATTGGTCATGCATCTCACATGCACACTAGATGCACCTTTGCTGCACACACTTGATCACTTGACATGTTTTTACATTTACTCATGTAAGATTAAGTCTTTTTAGACTTTTTAGCACATATAACATGGTCTTGTGTATATGTCATGCCTAGGTCCATATCATGTTCTATCATTCTTAGCATGTCATGTTTACTTTATGCTTTGTAGCATTGTGTCTTTAAGATGTTTTATCTTTTGTTTGAGCTTCATTTTCTCATTCATCTTGCACCCTTCATGCATCATACCCTTGCTCACATCTTCTTTTCTTTCCCTCCTTCCTCTTGATTGATTTGTCTATTCGTGACAAAAAGGGGGAGTGTATACCGGAGAGTATACCGATTTGTATCGTCATTTCTATATGACTCATGTGCACACTCTTAGGAGGAGTAATTCTACCTCGTGCACATTCGTAGGGGGAGAAAGTCATAGGGGAGATGTATATACCAAGAAGGAGAAGACATTCTTTTTTTAGAAAACCTTGTTTTACTTTATACTTGTTTTCTCGTTGCTTTATGGTGCTTTGAGTTATATTTAGTATCATCTATGCTTTACTGCTCTCATCGCATCATGCACTTGTGCCCTAGTAGGATCTTGTTCCTAGATGCATATACTTCATGTATTTTGCATTGGTTGTGTGTTGGACATGCTTTTATCTTTATACCATTGTGCTTTATTGGTTGCATGTTTGGATGATCATTTGCTTTGCTATATGATCATTGTGGTCATTTGCTATATGATCATTGTGGTCATTTCCATATGACTGTCATGTGTTTGATCAAGTTGCTCATATGTTTCACAACATGTTTACTTGATCGCTATTTACTTGTTATATTATACTTGTCCTTTTTATCACTTAATTTACCTTGAGGGTCTAATGTATTTTGTGCAAGTGTTTCAGGCTACAAGTATATATGTTCCAAGTGTTACACAGCTTCTAGATTTAGGTGTGAGTGAGTTTTGCCATTGTTCTCAAACTCATGTTTTAGTCTGGAGTTTGTTATAGGGTGTTTTGTCACGGAATAGCCAAAGTGGGAGATTGTAAAGTTGTGATTTACAACTATGTTTTATGTTAGTTTTATTCCATGACAAAAAGTGTTGTAATTGTTTTAAGTTATTTCCTTGTATTTTATGAGATTTTATTGTATTAGGTTTAATATTAAGTTGGTGAAGACTCAAGTTTAAAATGAAGAATCAGTGGATTTCGCGAGTGTCTCGCTAGAAGCTAACCCGCAAAAGAGCCATGTGAGAAGCACATGTTGGAAGCTGAAGAGTAATGCCACGCTGTCATTTTCGCGAGTGTCTCGCGGGTAAGGCCTTCTTGCGAGATAGTCGCGAAACATTCTACCTAGAGGATTTTTAAGTGAGACTTTCATACCCTTCACCCATACTATATATACCCTCATTACCCACAAATGTAATTGAGGCCATTTAGAGAGAAAAACCCTAGATAGGTTTTCTACAACACACACCCATCTTTTAGAGAGAGAGCTACTCATCCTTAGTGAGAAATCATTGTAGCCTCTTCTCCATCCCTCTCCTATTGTCATACCTTGAGAGTAGATTTGTACCCAAACACAACCCACACTTTTTCAGTGTGTAGAGAGTGTTTTGGAGCTTGGGAAGTTTTGGGGAATTACCAAAAGAAGTCAGTGAGGCTTGGTTGATGCTATGGGCTATAGCGGGATCCGGTAAGCTAGAGAAGACAAAGGTTCGGCGTAACCTCATTGGAGCAAGAAGCTTGGAGGGCTTAGGTGCACTGGGTGGATTAGACTTGGAGGGTCTTCTGCTATTCGTGTATCCCAACTACATTCTTTAGTGGATCATTGACGGATGCAATCGGGCGTATTGCAGGATCCGGAGAGCTAGACAAGATACGGTTTCGAGAAGTCTTGTTGGAGGCTTGGAGGGCTTAGGTACATTGGGTAGATTAGGCTTGGAGGGTCTCTTGCTATTCGTGTATCCTAACTTATTGTCTAGTGGATCGATTTACCGCTTGGAGGGCGGTGGAGAGGTTTTTCACCGAGTTCTTCGGTTTCCTCTTCGATAACACATCGCCGTGTTATCTTGTGTTTGCATCTATCTTCCCTTACTCTTATGCTTTACTTTTATTGTTTGTTGTTCATGTTTATGCACTAGAGTAGTATCAGTTGATTGCGTTTCATTTACTCTTGTTTCCGCACTTAGATAAGTTAGAGTAAAAGCAATCTAGCCGTAATTTTTAATTGGGGGTCTAAATAGCTTTTGTGTTTTTTAACACATTTTCGAGCTTTCAATTTTGTAAAAAAAATTAAAAAAAATTATTTTATGGTTTTTCATGTATTTTTAAAAAAGTGATTTTCGTACATGAACCACTAAACCCTACGCCTGTGACTGTATATGATTTTTTTTCATCGTTTAAAGTTTAGACTCGTTAAAATTTAAAACTTATTGCTTTATGGGTTCGTGTACTTTTTTTTCTTTTTCTTATATTTCTTTTTTGAATAGTCATATATTTTTTGAATTATTTCAATAACTTATTCTTTAATTATATATCTTTTTTGGCATTTTGGAAGTTTTAACATCTGAATTTATGTTAGTTTTTGGAATATTTGAAGCTAATCAATTTTTCTTTTATATTTCTCTATTGTGTAATTATATACATTTTGTTCTGTTTCAAAATTTTCAAAAATTTATAGGAAGTAAATCTTATGATTCTTTAATATTTTTCAGCCTTTCAAAAATTTTAACATCTGAATTATTCTTTTGATGGTAACACATCTTTCTCTTATATTTCTTTGTTGTGTAGTCACACACACACACACACACACACACACACACACACACACATATGTTTATATATAAATATATATATATATATATTATCTATAATTTGTAGACTCTGAATCTTTGGATTCCTTTCAATAGTTATAACCATGGATTATTCTTTTGAATGTAACTCATCTTTCTCTTATATTTCTCTATTGTTTAGTCATATATATTTTGTTTTGTTTCAATAATTTCTAAGCAGTGAATCATCTGATTCTTTAATATTTTTTGGTCTTTCAAAAATTTTAATATCTGAAATTTCGTCCTTGAAAATAACAAAATCCATGCAAACATTAAAATAAAAGTTAATATTATATAATATTAAAAATTTACAAATTAGAATAGTATTCCTGAATACGAATTTACTTTATGTGAGTAAAATTTAGGATATTTTTTCTCTTAATATTTAAATGTGCATTTTTATATGGTATTTCTGAGTAGATAATGTAAATCCATGCAATATATTAAAATCTCTATATTATTTTTTCAATTTTTTATAAGCCATTGCATGTTCAAGCAATGGTTTCTTCATCAAATTGTAACATAAATTGAAGTCATACAAGAGCAAATCATGCAACGGTGTAGTTTTTTAATCAATTTAAGATTTTGTAAAGTTGTGATTTACAACTATGTTTTATGTTGGCTTTATTCCATGACAAAAAGTGTTGTAATTGCTTTAATTTTGTTTCTTGTATTTTGTGGGATTTTATTGTATTGGGTTTTGTATTAAGTTGGTGAAGACTTAAGCTTAATTGAAGAATCAGTGGATTTCGTGAGAAGCTCGCGAGAAGCTAACCCGCGAAAGAGCCACGTGAGGAGCACATGACTGGAAGTTGAATAGTCGTGCTAGGCTGTCGTTTTCGCGAGGTACTTGCGGGTAAGGCCTTCCCGCAAGGTACTCGCGAAACATTCTGCCTGTATGATTTTTAAGTGAGATTTTCATACCCTTCACCCATACTATATATACCCTCATTACCCACAAATGTATGAGAGGCCATTCAGAGAGAAAAACCCTAGATAGGTTTTCTACAACACACACACCCATCTTTTAGAGAGAGAGCTACTCATCCTTAGTGAGAAATCATTGTAGCCTCTTCTTCTTCCCTCTCCCATTATCATACTTTGAGAGGAGATTTGTACCCAAACACAACCCACACATTTTCAGAGTGTAGTGAGTGTTTTTAGTGTTGTTGGGAAGCATTGGAAGATGTTAAGGATGGCGGATGCAACATGGAGTTTGTTGCGGGATCTGGAAAGCTAGACAAGACACGGTTCTGAGAAGCCTTGTTGGAGTAGGAGCTTGGAGGGCTTAGGTACATCGGGTAGATTAGGCTTGGAGGGTCTCTTGCTAACCCATGTATCCCAACTGATTGTCTAGTGGATCGATTATCGCTTGGAGGGCGGCGGAGAGGTTTTTCGCTGAGTTCTTCGGTTTCCTCTTCGATAACACATCGACGTGTTATCTTGTGTTTGCATTCTCTCTTCCCTTACTCTTGTGCTTTACTTTTATTGTTTGTTGTTCCTGTTTATGCACTAGAGTAGTATGATGTTGATTGCGCTTCCTTTACTCTTGTTCCGCACTTAGATAAGTTAGAGTAAAAGCAATCTAGCCGTTATTTTTAATTGGGGGTCTAAACAAGCTCTTGTATTTTCACACAATTTAGAGCTTTCAGATTTTATAAAATTATTTTAGTCTACTTTACAAATAGGACAGTTCCCATGCATAGCACGGGTTAGTGACTAGTTATATATTAATAGCCAAAGCTGAAAGAAAATCCAATTAGATTTCAAATTGGAATTCAATTAGAGTCTAATTTTATGCCACGTGTCTCATCTAATCTAAATTTTAAATTTTTGTGACAAGTAAGTTAATTCAGTGTAAAAATTGGATTTTAATTATAGTTTAATTTTGTGTCACGTGTCCCATCTAATCTAATTTTTTAAATTTTTGTGCCAAATGAGTAATTTAGTGTAGAAAACGAGGAGTTCAATATAAATAAACAAAAAAAAAAAACCTAATTATATAACTAAAAACAATTCAAATTTATAAACCATTTATGTAATATACCATGAGGTCCATGACTATATATAGTCCATTACTAACTAGGTTATATATATTAAACCAAAGTTTAGAGAAAATTAAATTAAAATCAAAATTGGATTTTGTTTTTGTTAGCTTTCCATACAAATAATGAACATATTGTTTTTGTTAGAGAAAATTAAATTAAAACCAAAGTTTGCCGTTATTTTTTCTCTGAAATAATGAACATATTTTTTATACAGGTTCTATTTAGATATTTTTTTATGCGAAGATATTGAACATAACAAATTGTAATTTAGCTGAACGATCCCATGCACCCATCCTCATTCAATTTAGAAGATACTATTTGACCAATTTATTATTTTTATTTTCTGTTGTATTTATTAGAATTTCACAAACAATAATTGTGAATTGATATTGTATATGTAGTATCCAATAGTAATTTTTAAAATTATATACATAATAGCAATGTAATGAGAAACTTGGGATAACCAATATCATGAAAATTGTAAGAAATAACTATTTTAGTACCTCCAAATTCAGACTATATCCTATATGTTTAATAACCCAAGCTAACATCAATAGCACCACTACAATTCATCATTCTCGTGCTTAAGCACGAGTTAGATACTAGTTAGTTCTAATGTAAATTCATTACTGAAATTACTTTATTACTCATCAATAACACTCATAACAAATTAATACCTAAGATTTAATATAAAATTGTTATGAATGAAGCGTTTCACTTCGAAAATAGGAAAATTAATTAAAAAATTGTACTTTTAAATTGAAACTGGTATGACAATTTCTCTATAAAAAAAAAAAAAAAAAAAAGAAAAAAAAAGAAAAAAAAAGAGGCTTGACCACATATTATTAAATTCTACCTTAATGAACTATGGTGCACAACCTTTAGGGAAAGAAGGGCCTTAACACCCCCCCCCCCTAAATCTATAATTAAAATAAATATATATATATAAAATTTAATGTTAGGATTTTAAGCTCTGGTTGTGATTAGGTTAACCGATTTAATCTAGATCGTTAATTAGTTATATTATGATCCAAATCTAAATTTGTAAATATCACATAAACATTGATCACACATGACAATTCAGGAAAATCAATGAAACAGACCGTTTCACAATAAAAATCAAGAGGCCTTTTACCTTACAATCCAAGGTAAAAATCCACTAGAATATAATTGATGCTTCAATATAGACTGGTAAAAAAGGATCTTCAATATAGAAGTAGAACTCCAATTGAGGCTTCAAGAGAGCTTGGAAATATCCTAGATATGTGTACAAAAATATAGCTTTCATAAAGTCTTGTAAAAGTTACTCTAGGTTGCTTTTATTTGTGTCTTGTTGTGGGCGCTGTAGACACCGCATTTTATACCCCTTATGACTCGAGCCTCCATTCCCGAATGATGTTAGAATTTTAAAGCCCAAGGTTGGTTTAGGTCCCAATTAGATGAAAATTGACTTGAGTAAAGTTTTTATGAAAAATATAACTTATTTTTGGAACAAATAAACTATTTTTGAAAAAGAAAGGTCACGGAAACCCTAGGGCGTACATATGCATACAGGCGTATGCATATGCATGCTCAAGCTCTGCATACGCATGCTAGGATTCTAGAAACTATGTAAAACAAGTTTTCTGCATTTAAAACTTGGTTTGGAATGAATCCCACATCGTCTAGAAGCTGCCCCAAACCCTTATTTTTTACTATATAAAGCTATAAAAAGGTTTTTTTTTTTTTTTTTGAGAAGGACGGATTCCAGTGGTAAAACACATAAGATTCACTAGAAAATAGTGAATCAAAGAGGGAGTTTTTCACAAAACATCCTCAAGTTAAATTTTGTTTGATTATGACCTTTTCTAGTCTTGATCTTTGAGTTCTAAAGTTTACTAACTTATTTTGAATTGGTTGTAACTAGATTGATTGAGGGGAACGGTCAAAATCAAGATCTAAAGAGTTCTAGTGTTGAGGTAAAGTTTCTAAATTTTGCTCTTCGCATTTCTTTGTTTTTCTTTGTTTCTTTATGTTTTTATATGAGTTTAAGTGTTCATAATATGTTTATTTATTCTAGGTTTACTTTATGTTTGTATCTAAAGCATGTTAGGCTGCTAGATTCTTAGTTTCCGTGTTTCTGTTGCAGGTTTCTGGATTAGGGTTCTTAGGCATGTATGCGTGCGCATACTGCTTGCATGCGTACGCATACTCATAGTATGCGTATGCATACGCTGGCCAAGAAACCCTAATTCACTTTTTGTTTGCTTTTTCTTTGTCTTATTTACATTTTTCACCTTCTATTTAACCTATTTTGTCATATCCTTGAGTCTCTGTCTTTCTGTTTTTTTTTTTTTTTTTGCTTTATTTTATTCCTGTTATGCTTATCAGGGTTTTATTTTGTTTTAATGCCATGAACATGCATATGAATATGACCATGCATTGATGCATAGGTGCTATGATGCAGTGAGGTAAGTCATGCATAATGCTTTGAACATGCATTTGATTTGGTTGATGGATATGATATGGTTGATATGTTTGGTTGAATCCCTTGATCTTGAGGCTTGAATGCTATAACATGTTGATCCTAATCTGCCTAGTGATGTTTTTGCCCTTGGAGATATATGCTTATATGCCACGATAGATGAATGCTAGGTTTGGGGATGATTATGTCATGTTGATTGCTTTAGATGCATGCTAGAGTGTGTGTGAGTTAGAATAACACGTTAAATTTGTCTTTAATGAGATTAAGATTTGGAACACAATGAGTGGAAGCCGACCTATGGATCGAGTGGGGTTGGGTACCAACACCTTTCAATCCCCATACCTAAACTCTAGACACATGCTCTGGTAAAAGATCACTCTTTCCTTGAAAGGGCACTATATTTATGGTTCCTAGACCTAAACTAGGTGGTGACTCCATTTACACCCTCTGCCATGGTCCACCCTAAGCCAAGGCGTACTTCCCACGAAGGAGAGGATGACCCACGTCACGGGCGCTTGTGCCTGCGACAACCCCTTTTGCTTGTTTTGGGATTTCCCCTCAAGAAGGTTCGTGCGAAGTATGCCTTGGCCTAGGGTGGGCTACGGCAGAGGGTGTAAATGGAGTTGCCACCTAAACATCCAAGCATCAAAGCTCATGGTTTTCAAATAAACATATTAAACAATTTAACTATCAAACATTCAAATGCATGTTCACGTGATTTATGCATGACTTATCTCACTTGCTTCACTGCATCACAACACCTATGCATCAATGCATGTTCATATCCATATGCATATTCATGGTATTCAAACAATCTAAAATCCTAATAAGCACTAAGAAGATAAAACAAAAATAAAACAAAACAAAACAAAGAGGCAGATACTCAAAGACATGAAAAAAGAAGTTAAATAGAGGCTAAACGGGTAAAAGAAAGCAAAGGAAAACAAACAGAAAAGAATTAGGGTTTCTGGGCATAGGTGTGTGTGCGCATACATAGGGCATGTGTGCGCAGTCTAACTATTTGTGTACGCACACCACGAGTATGCGTACGCATGCATACAACACGCATACACACCTAAAACACAAAACCCAGCAAACAGAAAGGAAACTATACAAAACCACGAAACTAATAACCAAACATGCTTATAACACAAACACAAAGTAAACCTAAACTAAACAGATATGTTATAAACACAAAAATATATATATAAGCACAAAAACAAAGAAAATTTAAGAGCCAAAGTTAGAACCTTTACCTCAACACTAGAACTCTTTAAAACTTGATTTTGACCATTCCCCCTCAGTTAATCTATTCACAACACTAGAACTCTATTCCCTCTTTAATTCACTATTTTTCTAGTGAATCTTGCGTATATTTTCCTCCTTTTCTCTGTATATTTAGAAAAGTGCCTCTTATGGATTTATATAATTGTAAAATGGGGGTGTGGGGCGGCTCCCCAACAATGTGGGATTCATTCCACACAAATTTAAGTGAAAAAAGCTTCCCCTACATAGTTTTCAGGAACCCTAGCTGCGTACGCATGCTGGGGCATACATGCGTGTGCCCTAAGCATGCGTACACATGGCTTGAGCATGCGTACACATACGCGTGTATGCATACACACACTTAGGGTTTCAAGCAGCCTTTCTTTTTCAAAAATAGGTTTATTCTTCCAAAAATAATTTTATATTTTTTATAAGTACTTCCTCAAGTCAATTTTCATCGGATTGGGCCCAAAACCAACCTTGGGCCTTAGAGTACTACCATCATTGGGGAACGGGGGTCTGAGTTGTAAGCGGTACAAAATGAGGTTTCTACAAATGCCCCTTTTTGATTTGTGAGCTCCACTAACGAAATCAAAAGAAAAAGAGACAAAATATTTTGTTTCAACGTGCGGCTCAGGCCCAACCCATGCACACGGCAAACAACACACATACATGGGATAGGATGCAACTTCGCAGAGTTACGTGGGATTTGTATGTCCGAAGTCCTATGGGTGTTACTCGGGAAACGAGTAATGACAGGTTCACTATCCCAGAACCTGGTTTGCCAATTGCAAGCAAAAGGTGAGTGACTCACTATCCTAGAGTCACTTAAAAAGAAAAACAAACATGGCCAACAACCTCAACCATCAACCAAATAAACAAAGTGCTCTTACGAGCTAAAGGGATATATATCTGTGATGTTTTTTCTGGGGCTCTTGCCTCAAACTTCTCTAGGTGGCTCTTGCCTCTAGATGATTTTTGTCTCTATCCCAATCTCTTCACTTCTAGATGGCTCTTGCCTTTGTCTTAAACTCTTCTATTCCAAGTGGCTTGCGCCTCAGTTTTGGTGTACATGTTCAATTCTAAGAAGGATATTTTCTCAATTTCTGTATTCTTCTTTTTTGACTTATCTTAGGAGTTTGTGCTTGCATATTCAATTTTTGAAGGATATGTGCACAAGTATGGTGGTGGTTATGCTCTTGGGCGGAAAGCTCACTCTAGGGGCTTTCCAAACATGCATGGGGGTTTTCTCGGTAATTTTTTACTTACGAGGAAGTCCTTGATGATGCATGATTGTGGACTAATGGAGTCGCCACCTAGATTAGGTCTAAGAACCATAAATATAGCATCCTTATGTGGAAGGACTAGTCTTACTACCAGAGTATGGGTTCAGAGTTTAGGTATGGGGATGGGAAGGTGTTAGGCACCCAACCCCACCCGACCTGTAGGTCGGCTTCCATCCATTGTGTCTTATGTCTTAATCTCATTAAAGGCTCATTTAATATTGTTATCTATACTCACACACACACTAGCATGATGGAAAAATACATGTTTGTATCCCATACTAAACATACACAGCGGAAAAATTAACGGATCTACTTCATTCACAATCGATAACATGTACTATGTAAGTTTCAGAATTTAAGAATAAGAGAGTGTACCTTGGTGCGGTGAAAATCAAAACCAAAGATCAGAAGTTCTTAAGAACACTTTTAATCTTCACTCCAATTCCAATTATGCCCAAGAAGTGTGGTCTCTCAATCAGTTTCTATGAATGTTATTCAAGGGAGAATTAGAGAGTGTCCAACACTCACATACAAAACATTTCATGTACTTCCAAAATTCTGTATGTTCCTCTCCTTATAACTGATTATCTAATTGGGCTAGCTTTTTGGGCATTTCCAATTGGGCTTTAGTATGTGGCTTGGAGTGGGACCAAAAGGGAACAAATAAGACACTAGCTCTAATGGGCCTTGGGCTTTTCTATCAACTCTTGACAAGTCCAAAGTTACCATTAATTATATTTGATACCACTATATAAATATAATTTCACTCTAGGCTTTATTAATAAATTATATCCCAAGACTTTATTGTACATTGCAACCCATTCATAAAATATTCGTAATAATATAAAATCCTTAAGGTAGACTGCCACTTTGTAGACTACTATATCTTAATCCTTGAGTACCCAATTTAACCCTTTATGTTATTCATCATATTTTTATGAAATCCAATTCCATAAATATATACTTTAGTAATTTCTTACTAAAGTGGTTAGGCCTAACACTTTGAATAACCGTACCCATTAAACTTATTTCAAAGGAATAGTTTATATCTCCGTTAAGAGACTATGAATTCTATCTTGAAAATATATGTTCCATCAACACTAAATGTGGCTGCCCAACATACTGAGGTTTTGACCGTATTTTTAAATCTCACTCCTGATATATCAAAGCAACCTACACTTCATGATCAGGTCCATTATTCTCTCAGGATTAAGAATTCATGTAAATAGAAGTCGTGAGATTTATTATTCATTTAACAGTCGTTAGGAGAATAATAAATCTCACAGCGGTTCAGTTCAATATGTCTTAACTCTTAAAACATATCAACATATCAACTAGAAGTCTCCAATTCCATGATCAAGACAAATCATCTTAGTTGATATGTTATAGTCTTCGCAGATGAAATGCCCAATTTCATCACCGACTACGAACTACAATTCTGAGTTTACAAGGAACTTATGACTTATATCTTTTGTGACTAAATCACATAAATCACATACAATGCATCTCATGGACTATATGATAATGTCCGAATATTCATGTTACCATTATTTTAGATAATAATAAAATAATTTCATTAAACACAATATTAAGTCATACATAATGTCATACATAATATCATACATAGAATCATACAATAGGATTTTAGGGCACTAATCCTAACAATCTCCCACTTGCTCTAAAAACTATTGTGCACTAATCTAACTCCCATTTCCTCCAAATGCGACTCGAAAGTCCTTTGAGGCAAGGTTTTGGTAAAGGGATCTGCTAGATTATTTGCACTTTCAATCTTTGCTACTACTACATCTCCACGAGAAATTTATGTAACGAATGATGTAGTACTTTCTCTCAATGTGCTTTCCTTTCTTATAATTCCTTGGATCTTTGGATTGTGCAACTGCTCCACTATTATCGCAAAACAATGTGATTGGAACATGATCCATTCTAATAACACCAAGATCAGAAAGGAATTTCTTGAGCCATACAGCTTCCTTTGCCGCTTCACAAGAAGCAACATACTCAGCTTCCATGGTGGAGTCCGCAATACAAGATTGCTTAACACTCCTCCAACTTATGGCTCCATCTCCCAAGGTGAATACACATCCTGAAGTGGATTTTCTGAAATCTAGATCCGATTGAAAGTCTGAATCTGTATAGCCAATGGGAATCAAATCCTCACAATGATAAACAAGCATACGATTCTCGTTCTCCGTAGATACTTGAGAATATGCTTTACAGCTTGCCAATGTTTTGGTCCTGGATTTGATTGATATCGGCTGACCATGCCAAATGAATAGCAGATATCTGGTCTAATACAAAGCATGGCATACATGAGACTTCCCACTGCAGAAGCATAAGGAACTTGTCTCATAATATCTACTTCCTCTAGAGTCTTAGGCCTTTGGTCATCAGACAGAGGAACTCCATGTCTGAAAGGAAGTAATCCTTTCTTGGAGTTTTGCATGCTAAACCGTTCTAGAATCTTATCTATATATCCAGCTGGTGATAAGCCTAACATTTTATTCTTGCGATCTTGCCAAAGCTTGATCCCTAGAATAAAGTTAGCTTCACCCAAATCCTTCATATCAAATTGGTTGGACAACCAAATCTTTACTGATGACATTACCCCTTACATCATTTCCAATGAGTAGAATATCATCAACATAAAGCACTAGAAACATTACTACTTTGTCTTGATGTCTTTTGTACACACATGGTTCATCAAGATTTTGTTCAAAACCAAATGACTTGATTGCTTGATCAAATCTGATGTTCCATGACCTAGATGCTTGCTTAAGTCCATAAATGGACAACTTCAATTTGCATACCATATGCTCTTGGTCCTTTGCTATGAAACCTTCTGGTTGTATCATATATATTTCTTCTTCAAGATTGCCATTAAGAAATGCAATCTTGACATCCATTTTCCAAATCTCATAATCATAATGAGCAGCAATGGATAAGAGAATTTTGATAGATTTAAGCATTGCTACTGATGAAAAGGTTTCCTCATAATCAATACCTTATTTTTTAGTATACCCTTTCGCCACTAGCCTTACTTCAAAGGTTTCAACCTTTCCATCTATCTCTCTCTTCCTCTTGTAAACCCGTTTGCAACCAACAGGTTTAATGTCGTTAGGTGTCTTTACAAGATCCCAAACTTGATTGGAATACATTGAATCTAATTCAGATTTCATAGCTTTAACCCAATGATGTGCATTTATATCATTCACTGCTTCATCATAAGTGTAAGGATTAGTTTCGGCCTTTTCTGAGATAGCTTCATAAGTTTCTCCTAGACCTATAAATCTTATAGGTGGCCTAACAATCCTCCCACTACGACGAGGCACCTGTGTACTAGACATCTCATGAGTAGTATCTTGTGGTGTATCTAATACAACCACATCATCCCTAGTTTCATCTATAGGTTGTTCAATTACAGGTTCATCTAATTCAGCCAAGACAACTTAGTTCTAGGATTAAAATTATTCACATAATCATCTTCCAAAAATTTGGCATGGGTACTAATAAACACTTTGTTATCCTTATGATTATAGAATAAATAACCATTTGTTTCCTTTGAATACCCTAAAAACATGCATACTTCTGTTTTAGCTTCCAACTTATCAGACTTCCCTTTCAACACATGTGCTGGACATCCCTAAATGTGGAGATATTTCATGCTAGGCTTGCGCCCACTCCACAATTCCTTAGGTGTGTTGGGAACAGATTTTGATGGAACTAAATTAAAAATATACATTGCAGTTTTTAGTGCATATCCCCAAAAAGAAACTGGTAAAGTTGAATAACTCATCATGGACCTAACCATTTCCAAAAGAGTCATATTCCTTCTTTCTGCTACACCATTTTGTTGGGGAGTTCCAGGTGCAGTCAATTGCGATACAATCTCATTTTGAGTTAAGTAATCCTTGAAATTCCCAAGAAGGTATTCGCCACCACGATCAGATCGAATGGCCTTTATGTGTTTACCCAATTGATTCTCAACCTCAGCCCTAAACTCTTTGAACTTTTCAAAGGCTTCGGACTTCCGTCTCATTACGTACACATAACCATATCTTGAATAATCATCGGTAAAAGTGATGAAGCACTCATAACCTCCTTTTGCTTGGGTTGACATAGGACCACATACATCAGTATGAACTAATTCAAGCAACTCTTGGACTCTTATACCTTTTGCATTAAAAGGTCATTTGGTCATTTTGCCTTCTAAACAAGATTCACAAACTGGAAATTCATCAAAGTCCAATGGCTTTAAGAGACCATCTTTGATAAGTCTTTGAATCCTGTTTGAATTAAAATGACCCAAACGCAAGTGCCAAAGATATGCATCGTTAGTAGAAGGAAAATTTCTCTTTAATGATTTTACATTAGAGTTATTATCTAATTCAGAATTATATAATTCATGCTTATCAGGAGTTAAAATATAAAGACCATCCACGATATTGCCAGAACAGATAAACATTTTACCCTTCTTTATTACAACATTGTCTTTAAGGATAACACAATATCCATGTTTACCTAAATAAATTGCAGAAATTAAATTCCTATGAACATTAGGTACATATAGACAGTCTTCTAATATTAAAACCCTTGACTCAAAACATAAATTAAAAACACCAACAGCTACAACCGGAATCCTGCTCCCATCAGCCAAAGTAAGAAACAATTCACATTCATTAAGTTTTTTGGTTTCCTGGAACCCCTGCAAAGAATTGCAGATATGATTAGTACAACCTGAATCCACACACCAAGAATCTGTGGGATTTTGTACTAAACATATTTCAAGGAGGAATGAATTATTCATACCCTTATTATTGGCAGCTCTGAATTTTGGACAATTCCTCTTCCAATGTCCTTTCTCACCACAATGGAAACACTTTCCTTTGATCTTCTTTCCTTTGTCGGCAACCCCTAAGGCAATTTGTTTACCATCTTGTTTGGTGAAGTCCTTCTTCTTCTTCTTCTTACCCTTGCCTTTCGACTTAGGTTGAGAAGTAGAAGCTTCAGCCATATTAGCATCAACACTAGAAGTACCAAGAATGCCTTCCGCCGCTACCAACTCATTCATTAATTCAGACAATGAATAAATCTTTTTGTTCATATTGTAATTGAGTCTGAATTCCTTGAATGATTCCGGTAGTGACTGGAGTATCATATCCACTTGGGATTCTCCATCAATATCGGCACCTAAAACTTCTAGTGTATTCAGATTAGAGATCATTGTAAGACAATGCTCCCTCACTGAACTTCCATCAGTAATTTTGGTATTATAAATTTGCCTCATGGTTTCTTGCCTTGCAGAACGGCCTTGCTCACCAAACATCTTCTTCAGACTTAGCATAATGTCCGAAGCTAGTTTTACATCCTGCATTTGATGTTGTAGAACATTTGAGATAGATGCTAGGATGTAGCACTTGGCCATCTCATTGGATTTCTACCAACGATCATATTGCTGTTTTTCCTCAAGAGGAGCATCTAATGAAGGAAAGCTAGGACATGGTTTAGTAAGCACATATTTGTGCTCTTCAGCAGTAAGAACAATGTCCAAATTTCTTTTCCAGTCAACATAGTTGGATCCAGTCAGTTTGTTTTGATTAAGAATAGTAAAAAGTGGGCTAAATGATGCCATGTTCAAATCTGAAAATAATAAACATGAATATAATAAGTAAACTAGACATTATCAATTTAGCATATAAACATATAGTATGGAACCTTAATAAAACCATAATATAAAATATGCAACAACAACCCAATCCATATCTATAATTCCTTGGTAGCAAGTTTATTATAAACACATTAATTGATTGAGAACTATTCTTATTATTAGTGCTATCATGATAACTCTTATCAAACACTAATAATATGCCGTATTAACTTTAGCCTCTAAGTAATAATGACATAGCTCCTTTGGGAGGTTAACATTACACTTAGTCTAGTGTACACCATTATCTAGAATCATGTGTAGTCACATTTCATCTCCCTTATAGTGTTTAAACTTATAGTACCATGGAACAAAACACCCTCCTTTGGGATCGCAAAGCATATACGCCAAGACGAGGTGCTTGTCCACACTACTTTAAACAGGTAAGTTCAATCTTGTAGTACTATGAAGAAAACACCCTCCTTTGGGATTGCGAGGCATATACGCCAAGATGAGGTGCTTACCCACACTACTATGAACTAATAATGGAGGCCGTGAGATCCAACCCTTGTATCTCTCTCCCACTAGATGTTTTAGAATAAAGGTTTTTAATTATAAAACATGCATAATCTAATTACACATTGCCTTGCTCCTTATACATAGAAAACTCTTAGAAAAATTCTAAATTCCCGGTTCTCGATCAATGCTTGATCGCTTCTTGATCGATCGAGCCTCTGAATTTCCAGTCTTGATCGATTGAACGTGTATCTCGATCGATCGAGAAACAATCTGGATGCTCGATCGATACTCGATCGATCGAGCGTCATGAAATTCGAATTTCCAGAAATTTTCAAAAGCAGTTTTTAACGTTTTTTCATGAACAAACAACCATCATATGAACATGATTGACAAAGATGGATATCAAAACCGAATTCTATTGATGCTATAGCCTTAAAGTTCAATTTAGCATACTTAAATTCAAATTTAAACAACATCATAACATCAATATCAGTTTTTATCAAATCATAGTTTTATCAACCATGTAGAAAATTAAATAGGTATAATCTTCTAACATCATGAAACTATTATCTCTAATTCTAAAACTCATAAAACATGTTACACAGACTCGAAATTGAAGACCGTTCTGATACCATTTGATGGAAAAATATATATTTGTATCGCATACTAAACATACACAGCGGAAAATAATAACTCTTAAAACATACTTTAGTACTTTCTTACTAAAGTGATTGCCTAACACTCTGAATAACCGGTTTAACCCTTTATGTTATTCATCATATATTTATGAAATCCAATTCCATAAATATATACTTTAGTAATTTCTTACTAAAGTGATTGCCTAACACTCTGAATAACCGTACCCATTAAACTTATCTCAAGGGAATATTTTATATCTCCGTTAAGAGACTATGAATTCCATCTTGAAAATATATGTTCCATCAACACTAAATGTGGCTTCCCAACATACTGAGATTTTGACCATATCTTTAGATCTCACTCTTGATATATCAAAGCAACCTACACTTCATGATCAGGTCCATTATTCTCTCAGGATTAAGAATTCATGTAAATAGAAGTCGTGAGATTTATTATTCATTTGACAGTTATTAGGAGAATAATAAATCTCACAGCGGTTCAGTTCAATATGTCTTAACTCTTAAAACATATCAACATACCAACTAGAAGTCTCCACTTCCATGATCAAGACAAATTATCTTAGTTGATATGTTATAGTCGATATGTTATAGTCGAACAAAGTCAAGAATTTGTCTTCCCCCCAACAAAGGAATTCTGGGAGTTAGATACAAGTTTATCCAACACACAGTTCTGCAAGTTACATATAAGTTTATCCAACACACATTGTAGCCTGTGAGCCAACACCTTTGACAAAAGTTTGTACAAACTACCCACAAGGCTAATAGGGCGAAAGTCTTTAATATTTACAGCATTGATCTTCTTGGGTATCAAACACAGAAAGGTAGCATTAAGAGATTTCTCAAATATGCATTGTCTATGAAAGTCCACAAAGAAAGCCATAACATCCTCCCCAATCACAGACCAACACTTTTGAAAGAAAGCCATGGTAAAGCCATCAAAACCAGGAGCCTTATCACCCTCAGCCTCCCAAAGAGCTGCAATGATCTCCTCCCTTTCAAGTGAAAAACGATAAGAAGAACCCAAACTAGCAAATTCTAACCCATCAATATAGTGGGCCTCCAAGATTCAGATTCCTGATATAAACTCTTATAAAAACCCACCACTTGATCTTGAATATTTGACTCAACCTCATACATAATTCCCTCAACCTCCACACCCCTCATTGTATTAGCTCGCCTATGTGAATTGTAAGCCTATGAAAAAACCCAGTGTTATTGTCCACCTCTTTTAAGAAAAAAGCCTTTGATATCCGTTCCACCAGAATCAAACTCGATCCACAAAAGCCTCCGCTTTAAGCCACATATTCTCAAATTCAAAAGAACTCTTCCCCCTTGCCATGCCACCTGCCTCCACAATAAGAGGACAATGATCCGAAACCACATGAGGGAGAAGCCATTGGATCACGTCCAAGAAGTGGTCCTCCCAGTCAATTGAAACCAAAACTCTATCTATTTGTGACATAGAAGGATTCACAGAGTCTCGAAACCATGTATACTCACCCCCACCAAAGGTAGATCAACCAAAAAATTCCTCTCAATAAAGTCCGAGAATTTGAACATGGCTGGACTAAACAAATTACAACCAAGTCGCTCTGCCGAATATCTGATAATATTGAAATCACCAAAGACACACCAAGCCAAATTCCACCTCACTCTCACACTATCAAGTTCTGCCCATTAAGCATCCCTAAGACCGGCATTAGTCAGACCAACCATACACCCCCGTACATATCCAAACAAACCCACCTACCGCACCCTTCAACAAGACAGAAACATATCCAAACAAACCCATCTACCACACCCTTCAACAAGACAGAAATAGAAAAGTTACCAACCACACAATCAATTTTCTCATACACCCTTATGTCCCAGGTCACCAGAACTCCCCTTGCTATGTGAATGGCATCCAAAGCTACCCAATCTACAAAAGGCATGCCCCCAAAGACTTTTCACAACAGAAGAATTGGTACAGTCTAATTTGGTTTCTTGAAAACACACTACATCACACTTCCATTCCTTAAGTAGATTCTTCACAATATCCCTCTTACGAGGATTGTTAAATCCTCTCACATTTCAAGATAAAAGTTTCAAAATCATGGACAACCAATAGAGCCCAACCCACTGAAATTCACACTCCCTTTGGTTCATCTACCAGATTGCCCATCATAATTAATAGTATAAACTAAATTCCATAATTCCCTCATACCTTCTTTAGATGAAGATGCAGTACGGCGAAGACTACCTACAGCAGCTTGTTTCTCCCACACTTTCTCAAGTTGTTGAAAGAAATCAACACACTGCCCCTCACAAGAATCAATTGGAAAACCCACAAACTTAACAAAGCCCTTAATCATCTTACTTACCCAAACTGAAGGTTCCAAGTCATCCCCCATAAAAATGTCATCTAGGTCACCCTCCTCTGTCATTAAATCCAGACCTTCATTAGGATCCAATTGAGTCAGAGGTACAAATTCCGATCATCCTCAGCCTTATTTGATCCTGTGGGATTGACACAAGACCCAGTTCAACAATAGAGTCTCGTCTTCAAAAGAATCAAATGCCAGCTGAGAAAGAGGAGAGAATCAATTTTGTTCCAACAATAGTTGATGGCGAAGCATATCAGAGGACATCGATTGCGTCGTCGAAGAACCCACAGTTGAAGAATCAATAAGTTCTGTGAAGCCGGATTGCCCATCGGAGTTTGAAACACCAAACCCTCCTCAATCCCATTGATCAGACAGCCCATAGCTAGACACATGAAGCAGCAGGAATTCCCCACCCCTTCTCAGCACCGCTACTTAGAGAGCCCACCGAAAGATTACTGGCAGCCCCAGCCACAACGGACCTTAAGAGATCCCCGCCCACCTCATCGGTACTAGGAGGCACTAGCAGTGACTTCTCGGCTGAGACGTGGGAACCCAATCCTTCACCCATCTCCCATGATCGTGAAAGGCCTTGTTTTTCCAAGTGATTAAAGGCGCTGAGTTGAACCTGATGGGTTTTGGCCAGTTGGGCATGTTAGGCTTGCTTAATAGGCCCAAGCCCATTAGGTTGTATAGCTTGGACAGCCTTAATGCCTTTGGGTTGAACGAAATGAGCCCACTTCACCAAACGTTGGCCATCACCTTCTAAATCAGCAAAGATTTTTAAATAAAAATGGGCCTGAGTCCACTTAAAAGAAGATACTCGCACGGACCGGCTAGATATGAGGTGAGTTGGAATATTTGATTTTGAATAAAATAAAATCACCCAAATCTCTCCTTCTGATTTTAAATTGCCAGACAGTTTTGGAAACTGCTTCTCCAAAAATAAATCACTTCCTGATTTCACGTGCCCATTAAATTCTTTCCAAACGTGATTCCTTGGATTACCCATTAAATTCTTTCCAAACGTGATTCCTTGGATTACGGATGGATTTTTCAAACGGACCACCACCAGCAGCCACCTCTTTCCCCGGCCTAGAAGCTGATTTTCCCAAGAAAAAATCACACAACTTCCCTTCAAGAAAAGCCCAGCCACCCTTATGAAAACTTTCCTTCTGGGACACGCATACAACCACGTCTTGCCCCATTGTGATACTCTAATATTTCCACAAAAATACAACCCTTATTCGACTTACTAGAACACTCCAAGATTTTATAATTCTCATGAAACCATTTGAAAAAATGTTGCTTGCTAAAATCCCAACGGCATAACTCTACCAAGCATGCAATGATTCAATCCAAACCCGATCTAACAACCCGAATAGAACCATGATTTTTGCCCTGTTTTTCAGTGATGGAGAAAGAATCCATACGACCCTCATCAAAAGCCAAGAAGAAAGCCTTTGTGTTGATACGAAAAGAAGCAGAATTCCCCAGTCCCCCCTGGTAAAGGAGGAGGCTTAGCTTGTGAAATATGGGAATTGAGTTTAGGTGAAGGTTGCAGCATAGATTTAGGGTCCAGATTTTTTAGGGGTAGGGAGGATTGAGCTGGTGTATATTGGGGTATGTACTGACCAAACTGACTTGGCCAGTAGCAAGGTTGTTGGATAGGGATAGGATGTGTAGGGAAGAAATAATGTGGGGTGGGGAGAAGAATTGGGGTAGCGAAAGGTGGGAGAGCTTGTGCATTAGGATAAGGCAGTGGTGGAAGGTGTTGTGGGAAAGAGGAAAAGAATGGCGGTGGTGGGAATTGTTTAGGAGCAACAGGCAGAGTTTGTGGTGGAAGGAAGGGGCGAGGTGGAGGGGGCAGGGTGGGAGCACTCATAGCTTAGCTCATATACATATATATATATATATATATATATATTGATAAATAGCTTAGCTCATATATTTACCATTCTGTAATCTTTCATACTCTCTAAATTTTCTTCTATGCTTTTATATATAATATTATTTTCTTGTTCTCTTTTTTTTAGTAGTAAGTTGCATATGCATCCAATGGGTTTTGAAACCACAACCACTCCCTTCACCCAAATCTTACAGGAGGAAATGCAATTTGAGCTAGAGCTCATTGGCTATAGCTTTCTCTCTTTTCAATTGAACATAACTAACCTCCAAGTTTTTTTACGACACCAGCCAACAATTAAGCACTACCATCAATTTAGTTATGCAAACTAACAAATTCCCTATAGAACTACTTTTGATCAAATGCAAAATATTAATGGAATTTTCATAACTGCAACATACACCCACATAGAAAAGCTGTTGAGCAAAAGCACTTGTATAATTGGGAGGAAAAAAAAAAAGTGCAAAAAGTACCATTCAAACAGAAGGAAATAAGGAAGTGATCAAGAAATATTGCAAAGCACAGCAATCAAAAGGAAATAGAATAACCAGAAAATCATACTCTTGTATAGAGTTCCTTGGCTTTTTCCAAATGGGTAGCTTCCAACTTGGGATTTCTTTTCTCATTGCGTATTGCAGCAAAGTAGTTCCAGTTTCCCTTTCCAATGTCAAACAAACAAATGAGATGAAAATGTTGTACTAACGATAATGATGAAAATGACAATCTAGCGACCAGAGCAGAAAAAACAATCAGAATACTAACATGAATTCTCATTAAAATTACAAGATGATTATACTGGTAAAAAGAATTCTTTGGAAATGCACTTTTGTCAAGGTTTGCAGGATTTTAAGAGAAGACTTTATGAAGTAATTGATGCGGGAGATGCAAGAAAATTATTATTTAATATTATTTATGTTTGTAAGTCAATTGTATTTTTATGTTTTAGGTCCTAGTAGTTTATTGGGCTTTTAGTATTTTAATTTAGAAGTAAGGTTATTTTTGTAATAAGGCAATTAGGGTTTCCTAGCCAATTAGAACTAGGGTTTAGCAATCCTTTATAAGCAACCTATTGTACTCCTTGAGGAGATAGTTGATATTTTGATGAATGAAAACAATGACCGTTTGGTCTTTCTCTGGTCTGGTACTGACTCCAGGTCTACCCTAAGTGCTGACTCCTAGTGGTTTCCCCGCTTGGTGCTAACTCCAAGCAAGACCTAGGTGCTGACTCCTAGGTCATATCCCTTTATTTTCCTATTGTTTAGTTTTTGTTTTGGTTGTCCTGCGTCAGTTTTGGTATCAGAGCAAACACCGATCTGTTGAAGCTTCACCGCAGGAAAGAGCCAGAAAATATCACCAAAAAAAAAAAAAAACCAGATTTTGAAGCCAACCAGAAACCTCTAGTCCAGAACCCACAATCAAGTCTCCAAATCCCTTGCAACCACAAAGAGAGAAGAGACCCACGTCGAGACCCATCGGCAACCTCAACCAACCACCGCTGATATTGACCCACCAGCCGCCAAAACCCACAGATTTGCACTTAGCTGCCGCCGACCCACCAGCCATCGCCGCCGACACTATCAACACACACGTCAGCCACCACCGCCGACACCATCATCACCACTCCTCCATGTATTGTGCCGCCGCTGCCTTCCCTGTCGTCACGCCGCCACAGTCGCCGGTCCCTAGCACCGCAAGCCCATCACCAGTCTCTTTTAGTTTCTGTAGTCTTTCTTTTTAGTTCGTGGTTTGAGTTCCTTTTAGAATCTGTACTTTGAGTTTCTTTTAAGTCCGTTTGAATTTATTTTAAGTCCGTGTCTGTAGTGTCCTAAAGCAACAGTGTATTCTATTATTTTTGCCAAAAAAAAAAAAAAAAAAGACCCAGCCCACAAAATCCAAACCTGTCAACCAGCCCAGTCCCAGCAACTATTTGAAAGAATAGTCTTAGAAGCCTATTCCAACAATCTGTCCAGAGAACATCACAGCAACTCAGGTTCTTGTTCCAACTTCCAACTATTTGTTGAAGCACTATTTTAGAGAATTGTGGTAATATTAGAAGCACCTTATTTTGATGGTTATGAAACTTATCCACGAGATTTTGTCAACTGGATGAATGGGATGGAGCAATTCTTTGAGCAAGCAAATTTTGCAGATAACAAAAAGGTTAGGTATGCCAAGTTGAAGTTAAGAGGTAAAGCACAAAGGTTTTGGGAGAATCTTGAAAATTTCCGCTATATGGATTATGAACCTGCCATTAGTGTGTGGGAAGATATAAAAGAAAAGCTTTGTGATGAGTATTTGTCACTATACTATCGAGCTAAGTATCTACCCCAATCTTAGTGTGGTACTTTTCAAATTGAAGCAAATATGATGAATCTTCATCCCATTTCATGTCCTCAGAGCACTTTTGACCAATCTACCCAGGAATTATCTACCAAGGAATTAAAGGAGCTCATGAAAAATGTTTAAGACAGGATTGCCCAGATGAAGCAAAAGAAGACTCAAACCGATTCAATTGGGAAACCAAGGATACTAGATCACAATGAACTTATTGCTGTCCCAATAGAAGACAACATTGATGATGATATCTTGGTCGTGGAGAATCCTCCAACAACACCAAAGCCTAATGTTGACACAGACGTACATGCCTCGACAAGTGTTGCTTTAACATGCGTGCAAGGAAATGAATCTATTGAAGAGCAGCAAGGTGAAGAGACGGTGCCTAAAGAGAGTATCATGTTAGAGGGTGCACATGATGTGAAAGTTGAAGTTGTTGAATGTGCTTCTAATCAACCCTCCACAGTCCTTGAAGATCTACATCTTGGTGAAGTCAAAGAGGTTAAAACCACAGTGCTTCCTATGGTTCATAAGGTTCAAGAAGAGATTATACTGATTCCACACATTGATTTTGTTATTCCAAATACGTTTGATGTGGTGGAATTCAAGGTTTTTGTTTTCCCAGTGCTCCCTAAGGTGATTTCAAACTTGAAGTAAGTGTTATTTGTCAGCATCCTAATCCTTCAATGCTTTAAAACTCGAGGTCGAGTTTTCTCCAACCAGAGGAGAATGATGCGGGAGATGCAAGAAAATTATTATTTAATATTATTTATGTTTGCAAGTCAATTGTATTTTTATGTTTTAGGTCCTAGTAGTTTATTGGGTTTTTAGTATTTTAATTTAGAAGTAAGGTTATTTTTGTAACAAGGCAATTAGGGTTTCCTAGCCAATTAGAACTAGGATTTAGCAATCCTTTATAAGAAACCTATTGTACTCCTTGAGGAGATAGTTGATATTTTGATGAATGAAAACAATAGCCGTTTGGTCTTTCTCTGGTCTGGTGCTGACTCCAGGTCTACCCTAGGTGCTGACTCCTAGTGGTTTCCCCGCTTGGTGCTGACTCCAAGCAAGACCTAGGTGCTGACTCCTAGGTCATATCCCTTTATTTTCCTATTGTTTAGTTTTTGTTTTGGTTGTCCTGCGTCAGTAATACCTCAAAATTTGACAGCAATAAAAGCACACACAGTGAACAACATATGTACCAGAGAAAGTGTGGCATAGGAATCCTTTCCATCAGTTGCATCACTAGCAGCCCGGAAGGTTTCTTTTGCTTTAACCCAGTCATCATTTTTTAACTCCAACTCACCAAGCATAGATAATGCATTAGGGCACTTGTCGTTCACCTTCAGAGCATCATGAACCTATGAAAAAGGAACCATTACATGAAAACATAAAAATATACACTATATATATTATAATAATAAATGACCTAGAAGCAGGAAAGTTATATGGTTAATAACAAGTTAACAACCAGTTCGATGCTTAATTGAACATTGTTTCGTGCTTTTGCAATGGCAGCAAGTCTCAGATAAGCATCAACATAGTCTGGATACTGCAAAGAACGAACAAAGGAATTAAGCAAAACCTACCAAATGAAATAATATATGGACAAGGTCATGAAACATCAGACAATTATTACAGAAACTAGTTGAGAAATCTATAAACAATTAAACATAGATGAAAATAAATAAAACAAGTTGATAACATGCAGAAACATTCTGCAGTTAAGCAACTCTTTCGGTATACATGTATACTACAACAAATTTACTGTCAAAAGTAAGCCCCTTCCAACCAGTTGGGGTCACATGGGTGTGGTTGAAAAGAAACAACATAGCTAATAACAGCACCATTTAAAAGGAGATAGCTCAGTTCAAGTTAAAGAGCACATACACACACAATGCAAATGGCCAAGAAAACTATGAGTTGAGGGTATGAAGGAAAAGATACGTCCTAGGAAAAGCTAAATGGAGAGCAAGATACATGTGGCTGATCCAACTATCTCTCAAGTATTTCTACTAAATGTTAAACAAGAGTTTCTATTAACAAAGAATCCTAATTAATGCCATTCCAATCCCCTTAGTGATATTTATGTATAAAAAAGAACCTAATCGAGATTCATGTGTGTGTGCACATATACATAAATACACCACATACCTTATATAAGATTAGTCGGTACAAAATGCTTGCAGTTTCAGCATTGTGTAACTGCTCTTGTAATCTGGCAAGATTAAATAGCGGTGTGACTTTATTCCAAGGTAGTTCCACAGGGCGACCACTATCTTCAAGTCGATGAAATAATTGCCTGTCCTTGTATTGAAGAACAGATGCACTAGCATCAATCTCTTGGAACTTCTCACTACCCTCAATGAAAGGAAGCCAAACTCCATCACCTAGAGCCTCCTTGAAAGATTGTTCAGCAAGCTATCAAATAAGAAGACATCAAGGTTATTATTGCTGGTTGCACCAATAAATTTGCTTTCCAAGGAAAAAAAATGAGTGTAAACCCACTCAAGAACAATGGAAAAGAATACTAATTGTAACTTCTTATCTAATCCTTTGAGAGTGGCACAAACCTCAAACTCTCCCCTTTCAAAATGAAGAACTCCAATATTGTTAAGCAATTCAATTGGTACTTCTTGACCTCCCTTTTTCAAAAGACTGCGAGCCTATAACATTATTTGAAGTCTCAATTATCCAAGAAAAATTGCAGAACTGGGTGAGGAATTAACACTTGCTATCTCCAAAAGAGTAATGGATAGGAAGCCCTTACATTTTTGAAGGCATCCAGAGCTGCTCCTGTGTCAGATGAAATTAACAATTCCCCCAGCTCAAAAAATGCCTATATCATAGTTAGAAGAATCTTAAGATGTGAAACTAGAAGCTAAATGAAGAATGTAGCAAACTGAATTAACTTTGGTTATTTACTTGAAAAGTTGAAAGCATGCAACTCAGAGGACATGGTAGTTTGCATGTTAAAACCAAAAAAAGATACAGAAAACATCCTACATTCCTACATTATCATACGAAAAGAAGGATTTGGCTGTTTCACCTTTTCAAAATGATGAAACTAGCCAAAAACACAAATATCACTATACCTTATTAAATTATTTTCAGCAAATAAAACTGGACTCCTCCATACATGTCCAAACAAATGCAAGACATGGGTGATAGTGTTGCAACAAACCAATCCTTGGTAGGGAGACTTGTTCAATAAAACATCAAGAAACAATAGATAACATAAAAAGGATCAACTACCTGAGAATCACGTGGGTCAATTTTGGTAGCCTTCCTCATAAATTCCTGGGCCTTCTCAGTCTGGCCAAGCTGAACATATATGTGCCCAAGAGCCTATAGCATGAGAGAAACATCAATTCAACACGAACCATAAGGATAAAGTTGGAGGGCTAAAAACAGATTTCTGATTGGTTTGGACATTGCATGTCAAATGATCTTTAAAGACATTTGCAGTAAAAATGATTTGTTTTCTTGCAATCTTCTTGCCTGAAGAAAAATAAAATGAAAAAACTAATATATTCTAGTAAGATGAGGTAGTGGCACCGGCAGCTGGTGTTGGCAAGGTTGCCAGCAAGAGCAATTGCAAGAACATAGAAGATGTGGAAATTATTTTCACTCAAGTTACATTCACAAAACAATCAAGCCTAAAAATCATGAAATAACACTTTCAATTGACTAACTCACTTTCAATGTCTCACAATTATCAGGGTAAATCTCCAAAACCTTATCGAAGTTTGACTGTGCACTTCTCAAATCCCCCAACTTCAACTGTACTTGTCCCAAACCTGTCATCAATTTTTCAGCATATGAACAAGAAGCAATAGGTCAAAAGAAAATAAATATGAAGCCCAATTATAACAATTCTGCAAAAAGTGCATCCACTTGGATACAGTGTTGAACAATATAGTAGTCACAACATTATGCACGTTGAAAAGTGGTAATAAAACCTAAATCCATTTGAACTATTAAATATGAATCCCATATGATTTTATGAACACAATTAAGCATGCTTCAAGTTACAAATACATCAGGCATTTATCTGTTACATAAAATAGCACTAATCAAGTCAAGTCAACTCAATTAAGCCTTAATTCCTACTAATTGGAGTTGGCTGGGGCCTGGGGGTATCCTTCTTTGCCAATCTACCATATCCAAGCCATATAAGTAAAATATTATATGATCATATTGTTCCCCAAGTCCATATAAGTAAAAAAAATCAAAAAATTATGATAATTTTTGGTGTCCTATTAACCCTTTTCACACCTCCAATGCAAATCCAATTGATGACTACAGCAAAAGTTAATACAATGCATTATAGCCCCCAAATAAAACAATCATGATTGTGGTAAAGCTGAATGATTAAAAATTAAAGCATGATAATATTATGCCAACATATCAAAAATGCTTATAAACAGATTAAAACCATAATGATATGACAATGGCACGTGGTTACTGACCATAATAAGGAAATATAAATTCATAGGGCTTATTGATTTCCTTGACAGATGCCATGTAGTACAGCCCAGCTTTTTCATAGTCCCCCTAAAGTTAAGATGCAGAACATTAATATTATTAGTAGTCAGAAAGACCATAGACTGCAAACCAAGCTTTTAAACAAAAGAGTTAACTTCAGATGTATGCCTAACAAAGGGAAAGAGGGGAAAGAATGAAAGTCAAGGGAAGAGAGAGAGGTGCTTTTGGTAGTCAAAGTAAGTCACTTGTCATAATACATGATGGATAAGGGTGGTTGAATACAAAAAGGAGACAAAGATTCACTTGAACAGGCAAAACAGTCTGCTTTATTTCGCCCTCCTTCCACCTTTTTTTAGCAAGTAAAAACTTTGCACACCTCATTAAAATGGTATTAAGGAAAAGGGTATTGTTTCCAACCTTGCTATGGTAAGATCGTGCTAAATTGTAGTAAGAATGTGCCTTTGTTGGTCCATGATTGGTAACAGCAAGAGCAGTTTCAGTCAGTTGCTCAACTAAAAAATGTTGACCAGTAAAGAAGAAGTGATTTGCTAGATAATTAAGCGCCATTGCACAGTAAGGATATATTTCAAAAGCTCTCTGCATTTTTTCCATTCCTTTCCTAATTCCAGCAGCTGTGAAGATATTATAGAGCAGCAGAATTAGTCTACACAAAATGAGAAATTAACATGCACAGATAATGAGAAGATCATATAAGACTTGACATAAGGAAAATAATATTTTCTGACATAGCTTTACCTTCATTTGTATGTAGATCCGTAATTGCAAGTGCAACAAGAGCCTCAGCATTTTCTGGATCCAACTGCACATATAATCATGAAACATATGTAGACGACAGAATTAGTGAAAACTTGCAGCATGTGCTGTAGATTTTATTAATATCAATTTGTATATAAAAGATGATACATGCCTGCAAAACCCTCGCAAATGCCTGCCGAGCTTTATCAAATTGACCTAGTTTGTAGCGACAGAGACCTATGCCAAGTCTTACAGCCGCAGGACATCTGGGATGCACTATCAATGCCCTCTTACAAGAGTTCCAATATTACAGGTCAAGAGCAACATCAAACTCATGTACATTGCTGAGAACATATCTCTAAAGTACAAATACATCAATATAATGTAATGCAGAGGGCTAGTGATGATCCCTACCAATTTATTGCATGTATCTTTGTTGTATTTATGTATATCTACTAGTGTGTGGTGTTATGTATGTATGTATGTTTGCATGTGATGCAGCCATGGGAGATTTATCTGTTACTACGCAGATTCATTAATACAAGATCTATTTTATGAGGCCCGTGTGTGAAGTGCAATTGAAGTAAAAATCTTGTGGTTTTAAAAGTCTAGTCCTATGTGTTCTAGGGTTACAGTTTTTAATTTGGGTTTTTATTTAACTAGTTATGGTCAATTTTGTATTCAAGCACAAAACTGTAATCTCTGTGAATTAAGAGTATTTTGGTAATTTAGTTGAGTCTAGATTTTCTAAGAGATTTGACTCTTTGTTATATCCTCAGTACATTGCCTGTGCACTTGGGCTTCTTTTTTCATTTCCTTTTTATTTTCAATAAAGCATTATTAGTGTTTTTAAAAAAATTCTTTTTCCTAAGAGATCCAAAGTACCTTCGGTTTTATTTTCTTTGGGTCTAAGTAATTCTTTTAGTAGTTATTATTTATTACCTTCTTAGATTTTTAGTTTACAAGTCATACTAGGATTCTTAATACTACTAGTACAAGAAAGAGTCCCTGTATATATGTATGTTAGTACAAGAAATATTCCTTACATATATTTGTGCTCAATGTGCTCAAATAATAGATAGAGAACATTAAAAAAAATAAAAAATATTGAGTTTTTTTAGTACGGAGCCATGTTAGTCTTATTGAGTTATTATTATTTTTCCCCCTTTCTCTTTTTTTTTTACTTCTTTTTCTCTTTCTTGAGTAGTTCACAGGTACTGTTCATACAGCCCTGAACACTACCAATTTCTTTATTTTCTATACATACATATATATATATATATAGAGAGAGAGAGAGAGAGAGAGAGAGAGAGAGAGGAAGAGCCCTAACCCTTTCTTCTGCAACTGTAAATCAGAGACAAATCCTCCTAAATCTTTTTTTTTTTTGATAAGTAAAATCCTCCTAAATCTTATCCCGCCACAAGTGCAAGTAGACAAATTCCCCATTTTGTCCAACATCAGCATGTATGTATGTATGTATGCATGCATGCATGCACATAAAATCAGAGACTATTAAGGTGCACATTGCTTTCCATTGGCAATATAACATGAAAATAACAAACCTTGTACAGCTCCAAAGACTCACTGTAGCGTCCACGATTGAACTCAACACATGCCTGCAAAATGGCAAATATCCAAAGCAAGTTATTTACAACAGAGGAAGCATGTGTGCACCAAACCTATCAAATCATGCCCCAATATGGCCTCTCCAGGCTGACCCGATTTTTCTTCATAAATAGTTGAAGAAGCTCCTAGTCCTTAAGTGAAATTTAGCTCTAATGGTGTTATTTACCATTAAGGTCACCCCAACCCCAATGTTCTCAGCTTCCATTTCTACATCACACTTTTTGCTAGTGAGAGTCCCATGCACATGGCACATGAACCCCTCAAGTACACCAGATGTGGAGAGGACATATGGTATACATTATGCCTATCATCAATTCAAGTCAGCCTCACGCTCAACTAAGGGTTAGCTAAAAGTCATGCCTATAATTGACATATATTTAAAGAATTATTCAAAAGACAATAAACTCCTAGACAGACTAAAATAGTGAAAGAGTTTTGCATTGCCAACCACAAGTAATAAAGATAAGGCTTTGTTGGGCAAAGTCAGCATCACATTATCATCTAGAATGTCTAACATACCAGGTTAGGAAAATAGATGGAGATTTTCGTGAGAGAAAAAACTTTCAATGCATGGAAACAAAAACTTTCAATTTGACCAACTATGGTACACTAGAGGACAATAATGTTACAATTAATTAAGGGCAGAGCAAGTTTTCCAAAATATTGATCTTAGCGGTGATCCTCAAACAAGAAAGGAATAGCAAAAGTAAACATACCTGGCCCAGAAGAGCTGGAACATTATCACGATCTCCATCTAATACAATCTTAAAAGCAGCAAATGCCTGTTCTACATCACCCTTAGCCAGTAAAAGCTGACCTGTAAGCAGCAGCAGCAGCAGCAGCAGCATAAATTTTTTAAAAAGTATTCATGCAGTGACCTCTAATCTAAAACATGGCTTACTCTTTCAGTGAAAAGCAACATAGCACCTAGTTTTGAGAATTTAAGAGACACTCGTTCAAGAAGAATAACAGTACAAGTAACTTGCATATACTGAAAACCAGCATCTTCCAGAGAGCTTAACAAAGAAACACATTTTAGGATGAAAAGAATTATTTACATTTCACAGATTGTGATAAAAATATAAAAAAATAAAAATCTTATAAATAAATAGTGACAAGAGTCAATCATTGTTGTGGGGAGGTTAAACAAGACCGATGCATTCAAAGGAAAATAGTACTATCCATATAGTAAGAAAGTAAGTAGTATTTGTTTAGTTGAAGAGTTGAATATCAACAACAAGTATGTATGTATGTATGAATGTATCAAACACTTGACCTTTGCCAACCCAAGTAGAAGGCTCATGCATGTCGATCCTAGATGCTTTGTTATAGTATTGAGTAGCCAAAATGAAATGTTCCTCCTTTTCTCTTTGTTTCGTCTCAATCTTTCCAAGGTAGCTATAGTAAGCCCCTAGAGCATTTAAGATGGCAATCCTCTCATATCTAACATCGGAATAATACTCGTCAATTTCTGCACAAAAACAATTTCAATTATTATTATTATATGATCAGATCAAATAATATATATATATATATAAAAAAATAACCTAATAAGCATCATGGAGTCGGAGACAAAATTACCAGGGCCTGAACCTTCCTCCAAAATTTGACGGAATTGTTCAACTTTTCCTTGTTTGAAGTACTCCCTCTGCAATGCATCATCATTATCATTAACAAAAATAAATAAAATTACAACTAGTTCTAGTTAAAATTTTGAGTGAATTTGGGGGAAATTATAATAAAAAAGAAAGGGAACTGACAGCGATGATAAGCCAGAGATCGAGAGGGGCTTGCTCGGCCTTGAGAATGTCGAGGATATCGGCGGCGTCTCGGGGAAGCTGGTCCAGAGCCACCCTCACCTCCTCCTCTGAGTTCTGCACCGGTATGTACACGCACGCCATATCATGTGATTGATTTATTCTCTCTCTCTCTCTCTCTCGCTCGCTTCCTACTACTACTACTCCTTTTCTTGGTCTCCCTCCCTCCGTGTGTGACTTCCGTATCTGTATCTAATTCTAAACACAGGAGGTTTTTCAGTAAAACAAAAGGAAGGAAGGAAGAAGAAACAACTGTTTAATGTTAGCCTAGCCTAGGCACTCAAATTATTTACAGTTCGCCGCAGGGACGGGGGTATTTAAGGCTTTTTCGTTTGTTTAGATAGCCACACATATACCCAACCAAAAAAAAAAAAAATCATACGATAAATTGTTATCGACAGGTAAAAAATTGATGTTATAGTGGTAACTAATAAGTTTAAATAAGAACCAATAAAAGCTTGATAACTCAATTATTATTAAAAATATTGTGAAATTTTTTTTGTGTATGTAACATTACTTTTTTTTTTTAGTGCAAGTAGAGATATTTAGAGCCTGTTTGGATTGCTCACAACCCATAATTCAAAACTCATAACTCAAACTCATAACCCATAACGCATATCTCTATCGCTACTATAATTCAAATATCTCTTAACTTTATGTTTGGTTCCAAAACTCAGTTGTGTCTACTACTCTTTAACTCATAATTTTTGCATGTCTCTAAGGTAAGATTGTAATTTTGGCCATTTACTATTCATAAAACTAATCTTGAGGTCATAATCAGACCACCAAATCAGAAGATATTAAAAAAAAAAAAAGTTTTAGTAGTAAGGTGCACTTGCTTAAATCAAATTTGAACTATTTTTAGTACAATTTAAATTAGGTGGTGTGTCATGATCCTATTATCTACGAGTAGGATTTATGGTAAGATTGCATTCATCAAATCTGATCCAAGTCAAAGCACTTATTGATTCGTTACAAAATAAGTAAAAATTAATTAATTAATTAGACATATTTGGAATCAATTTGCTAAATGTAAGGACCAAGAAAATCAAAATTCTGAAAAAAAATCAGGTCTGAGTTGAAAACGGAAACAGTCGAAATGAAAATGGATGAATCTGGGGGATATAGAGCCAAGTGCGATCGGCACTTGGCTTAAAACCTTCTAAAAATCTTTCCTTTTCAAGTTCGGCTTGCTCCCCACAAAAGTTTACCTTGGTTCCTACATTTTTTGCTCATAAAACCTAATTTTTCTAAGTCCCACATGGCTTAGAGACCTAACCCTAGCTCCCCCACTCCTAGAATAAATACCCCCTTCACTTTCAGTTCAAATCATCTCGAAAATTTCAGAGCTTCCTAGCAAACTAAGAATTCTCTCTCGTCCACTTGAAGTGTTGTCTAGCTTAAAATGCTTGGAGTGTTATGCATGCCGGTAAGGTTTCCAAACCTCTTCCTTTTTTTTTTTTATTATGCCCTAGCTTTAGATTCAAATATGTTTTATTTTAATGTTTTAGTTAGTTCTTGTTTGTTTATCATATTTTTCTTAGTTTTTTTTTTTTTTTTTTTTTTTTAACGTTTTTAGGGTTTTAAATTCAAATAGTATGTTCCTATGTATAGAATTAGTTATAAATATTTTGCTTTTGATTTATAATATTAGAACCACATGTTCTTGCATCTTAAAACTAGGATTATTTTGTTGATTAAGGTTTAGTTCATAGATCCAATTTGCTAAATGAATCTGAGAACATCCTTTCGATCTAAAATTCTCAAACTTGTTTTCAAGAATGACATATGTTTCAAAATCAAATCTTCTTTTCTAAATTGAATCTCCTTGCAAATCTCAAGATCTTTTTTCAAATTATAGATTGTTTTCAAAATCAATTTGGATCTATGAATTAATATTAGTCTCTAATTTAATTCTAGGTCTAAAACCCCAATAAATTGTTCACATGCTCTTGATTAGGGTTTATCACACATCACACACATATTCACCATGCTTATCAATGTTTGTTTCAATTTCTACAATCACTTGTTCTTGGATGATATAAACTGCTTGAATGATGTGATATGATATTGGCCATCAAAGTCTTAAAGATTGGTTTCACCAGGCAGGTTGGGTGCCTAACGCCTTCTCAATCTTGTAACCTAGATCAAGGGTTAGTATATTAGGCTTATCCTTGTAATTTTTATCTTTCTGGCTTGTAACTAGTAATCAAAGTAATGTACTTTTGTTTTAGATTGTATCTAGGACCAAAATCATGTAATTTTCTAGTTATTATCAAAGAGATGTATCTTTTTTTAAATAATCAATAAAACTATGTACTTTTCAATTTGGTTTTCTTATTTTTCTAATTAAATAAATGACAATTCTATTGTAAAGCCCTTGACTTAGGAGGGAGAATAACAACAATAGGATCCTCTCCATTGTCTCTTGAGAGGCAATAAAACCACTCTACCCCATTCGCATGGGACATAGCCAAAACCTACAATTTTTAAGTTTGGGTTGGGGGTGCAATCTCTGTAAGTCATGTATATGAGTATGAACATGCATGTTTAACATGATGAATTTGTTTACTTGATTTATAAACATGGTGAATATGCTTGTTGTTGATGATGACATGATGTTGCTACCTTGTTGTTATTACTGCTTTATGATAATAACATGCTTACTACCCATGTGCTATATAATGCCATGTAATGTGTATTTGCAATGAGATAAAGCATGAAATGCTTAGATGATGGTAGGACATACGCCATGTTTAGAGGAATGCTAAGATGCAAAGAGATGTCATGTGATAAATTATGAGATGTATGATAATGTCATGATAGATGAATGACAGGCTAGGCACTAGATGCATGTTAGTGTAGACCTAGTGTATGTGTATAGGATAACCTATTAGAAGACCTTTTGATAGAATTAGAATGTGGAATACAATGAGTGGAGGCCGACCCACGGGTCGGGTCGGGTGGGGTTGGGTGCCAAACAGCTTTCCATCTCTATACCTAAACTCTAGACACGTACTTTAGTAAGATTAATCCATGTACAAGGGATGCTCAAATTTATGGCTCCTATACCTAATCTAGGTGGCAACTCTATTTTTCACCCTCCGCCCCGATCCCCTCGCCCGAGGCATCCCTCTAACGACAAGCCACATCGCTAGGTTTTCTTGATGACTGCCTCCACGAATGTCAATTGGGAAGGCAGCTCAACAGGCATTGAAAGGCATAAACTTATTACAATTGCAACCGCGATCAACCGGCAATTCAGAACTATCCTTGATTGTTTTGATATAAAATTGACATGGGCTAAACTTTGGGCCCAGTGGGAAACCTGAGTCCGCGCTACCCATTATGTGCATCACGAAAAGGTTAACTCTACTACTAGAATAATCAATATAAATAACTACACCTGTGATCAATTATTGAGGGTTAGTCTTATTTTCTTTTTTATTAATGCTACTTTTTCATCGTTGTCTATTTCTTTTCTTGATATGTTTGTAGCTTCTCTCTTTTCTTTTCTTTTTTTTTTTTTTTCATGTCTTCTGCTTTGTATTTATGTTCATGCCTAGTTGAAAACAAATACAAAACTCATGTATGAATCCAAATCACATAATAGAAAAGAATAAAATAAGTGAAAAAGTGAAGACGAAAAACTCTACATTCTGTCTTGTATGGATGGTCCGTTCGTTGCTGTTCTTGTTATCTGGGCTTCCTTGTTTTGTAGTTTGGTTGACGAGGAGATTATTTTTCTTTGTCAAAATGATTTAAAGAGATAGAGGGTCTAAAATAAGAATGGTAGTCTGTTCGGCAGAAGATGCTGTTTCATTTCTATTCAAAATTATAATTTCGGTTATATCTGTGCAGGTAGTTCCGGACGCTGAAGTTTTTCGAATGAAACCTATGATTTTGCCCAACATGGTTTGTTCGATTTTTAACCGTACTCCACCGTGGCTAGTGTCCGAAGAGCATTCAAGTGGTCGTCGGAATACGTCCTCAGGCAGAATGTCTTCTAAAAAGCAGAGAACGTCTCCCAAAGAGGTTGAAGAGGAACAAATAAACGCTTGTATGCGCAAGGTCTACAAAATTGACGAACTGAAAACCTCAGAGATGTATATTCGTTTTTGTTTGTCCATTTTTAAAGACCATATAAGCCGGGAGTGTTTTGATTATCTTCCCAATAAACTTTTGAGGTATGAATATGTTATTAAGAAATATGATAAACACGTTGCCCCTTAACGGGCCAGTTATGTATAATTATTGTCCCGTCACGGTCTAGACATGTATCCTATTGCCCCATTGTGGGCTTAAACTCATGTATTTTAGACATTGCCCCCACGTGGGCCTAGATGTATATCTGCTTATGTAGCACTTGATAGGTATGTTATGAAAAAATCTTGTATTCGTTTAGTGTTGGATATTGAACATGCATTGATGTATAGGTGTTGTGGTAATGATATAATAAGATAAGTAAAGGTAAGTTGTGCACATGAATATGAATATGCATGTTTAACATGATGAACTTGTTTATTTGATTAATGAACATGATTTTATGTTTGATAAACTTGATGATGAATATGAATGGTTGATTGCCATAATGATAATGCCTTGTGATGATGTGTTTTTCTACTTTTAGAGATATGTCATGCTTATCTAGATGTATGCTAAGACATGGTGATGTGATGATATATGATAAGATGTTGTGATGAAGTGTGAGATGATGAATACCATGCCTAGATGTATGTTAGGATGTGTATAAAGATGCCATGATTAGATGAATGCTATGTTGAATGTTAGGTTCATATTAGGATAAATCTAAAGTGTGTGTGTGTGTGTAGAAACATATTAAAGGACCCTTTGATAAAATTAAGATGTGAAACATAGTGAGTAAAGGCTGATCCATGGGTCTCCTATACCTAATCTAGGTGCAGACTCTTTTTTTCACCCTCCGCCCCGATCTCTTCGCCCGAGGCGTACTCCCTCTAACGACAAGCCACATCATTGGGTCTTCTTGATGACTGCCTTCACAAATGTCAATTGGGAAGGCAGCTCAACAGACATCGAAAGGCATAAACTTATTACAATTACAGTTGCAATTAACTGGCAATTCGGAAATACCTTTGATTGTTTCGATATAAAATTGACATGGGCAAAACTTCGGGCCCTGTGGGAAACCTGGGTCCGCGCGACACATTATGTGCATCGCGAAAATGTTAACTCTATTACTAGGACAATTAATATAAATAACTACACCTGGGATCAATTATTGAAGGTTGTCTTATTTTCTTTTCTGTTAATGCTACTTTTCTATCGTTGTCTGTTTTTTTTCTTAATATGTTTGTAGCTTCTCTCTTTTCTTTTCTTTTATTTTTTTTCCCCATGTCTTTTGCTTTGTATTCATGTTCATGCCTAGTTGAAAACAAATACAAAACTCATATATGAATCCAAATCACACAATAGAATAAAATAAAATAAGTGAAAAAGTGAAGACGAAAAACTCTGCATTCTGTCTTGTATGGATGGCCTGTTCCTTGATGTTCTTGTTATCTCGACTTTCTTGTTTTGTGGTTTTGTGGTTTGGTTGATGAGGAGATTATTTTCCCTTTTCAGAATGATATAAAGAGAGAGAAGGTCTAAAATAAGAATGGTAGTCTATACGGCAGAAGATGCTATCCCATTTCTATTCAAAATTATAATTTCAGTTATATCTGTACAGGCAGTTCCAGACACTGAAGTTTTTCGAAAGAAACCTATGATTTTTCCCAACATGGTTTGTTCGATTTTTAACCGTATTCCACCGTGGCTAGCGCCCGACGAGCATTCAAGTGGTCGTCAGAATATGTCCTCAGGCAGAACGTCTTCTAAAAAGCGGAGAACGTCTCCCAAGAGGTTGAAGAGGAAGAAATATACGCTTGTATGCGCAAAGACTACAAAATTGACGAACTGAAATCCTCAGAAATACATATTCGTTTATGTTTGTCCATTTTTAAAGACCCTGTAATTCGGGAGTGTTTTGATTATCTTCCCAACAAACTTTTGAGGTGTGAATATGTTATTAAGAAATATGATAAACACGTTGCCCCTTAGCAGGCCAGTTATGTATAATTATTGTTCCATCACGATCTAGACATGTATTCTATTATGCCATTGTGGGCTTAAACTCATGTATTTTGGACATTGCTCCCGCATGGGCCTGGATGTATATCTGCTTATGTAGCACTTGATAGGTATGTTTTGAAAAAATCTTGTATTCGTTTAGTGTTGGATATTGAACATGCATTGGATATTGAACATGCATTGATGCATAGGTGTTGTGGTGATGATGCAATAAGGTAAGTAAAGGTAAGTTGTGCACATGAATATGAACATGCATGTTTAACATGATGAACTTGTTTGTTTGATTGATGAACATGATTATATGTTTGATAAACTTAATGATGAATATGAATGGTTGATTGCCATAATGAAAATGCCTTGTGATGATGTGTTTTTCTGCTTTTAGAGATATGTCATGCTTATCTAGATGTATGCTAAGACGTGGTAATGTGATGATGTATGATAAGATCTTGTGATAAAGTGTGAGATGATAAATACCATGCCTAGATGTATGTTAGGATGTGTATGAGGATGTCATGATTAGATGAATGCTATGTTGAATGTTAGATTCATGTTAGGATAAATCTAAAGTGTGTGTGTGTGTGTGTAGAAACCTATTAGAGAACCCTTTGATAGAATTAGGATGTAAAACATAATGAGTAGGGGCTGACCCATGGGTCTACTATACCTAATCTAGGTAGCGACTCTATTTTTCACCCTCCGCTCCGATCCCCTCGCCTGAGGCGTACTCTCTCTAATGACAAGCCACATCGCTGGGTCTTCTTGTTGACTGCCTCTACGAATGTCAATTGGGAAGACAGCTCAACAAACATTGAAAGACATAAACTTATTACAATTGCAGCCACGGTCAACCAGCAATTCAGAACTACCCTTGATTGTTTTGATATAAAATTTACATGGGCTAAACTTCAGGTCCTGTGGGAAACCTGGGTCCATGCGACACATTATGTGCATCGCGAAAATGTTAACTCTACTACTGGGACAATCAATATAAATAACTATACCTGGGATCAATTATTGAGGGTTAGTGTTTGTTTGGGTAGTGCGTCTGCGTCCATGTTTTGCGTTTTTTTTTTTTTTTTTTTCCTGGACCAGTGCCTCTTGCACTGCTCATGGGACATGAACAGTGCATTTAGGCATGTGAACAGTGCAACGCGCGTGAACATTAACTTTTTTTATTGTTTTCAGTTTTCAGCAAAATAAACTGTATCCAAACGGACCCTTAGTCTTATTTTCTTTTCTGTTAATGCTACTTTTTCATCGTTTTCTGTTTCTTTTCTTGATATGTTTGTAGCTTCTCTCTTTCTTTCTTTTTTCTTTTTTTTTTTCTCATGTCTTCTACTTTGTATTCATGTTCATGTCTAGTTGAAAACAAATACAAAACTCATGTATGAATCCAAATCACACAATAGAAAAGAATAAAATAAGTGAAAAAGTGAAGACGAAAAACTTTGCATTCTGTCTTGTATGGATGACCCGTTCATTACTGTTCTTGTTATCTGGGCTTCCTTGTTTTGTGGTTTGGTTGATGAGGATATTATTTTTCTTTGTCAGAATGATTTAAGGAGAGAGAGTGTCTAAAATAAGAATGGCAGTCTGTTCGGTAGAAGATGCTGTCCCATTTCTATTCAAAATTATAATTTCAGTTATATCTGTGCAGGTAATTCCAGACGCTGAAGTTTTTCGAAGGAAATCTATGATTTTGCCCAACATGGTTTGTTCGGTTTTTAACCATACTTCACCGTGGCTAGCGCCCGACGAGTATTTAAGTGGTCGTCGGAATATGTCCTCAGGCAGAACGTCTTCTAAAAAGGGGAGAATGTCTCCCAAAGAGGTTGAAGAGGAAGAAATAAACGCTTGTATGCGCAAGGTCTACAAAATTGACGAATTGAAAACCTCAGAGATGCATATTCGTTTTTGTTTGTCCATTTTTAAAGACCCTGTAAGCCGGGAGTGTTTTGATTATCTTCCCAACAAACTTTTTAGGTATGAATATGTTATTAAGAAATATGATGAACACGTTGCCCCTTAGCAGGCCAGTTATGTATAATTATTGTCCCTTCATGGTCTAGACATGTATCCTAATTGCTCCATTGTGGGCATAAACTCATGTATTTTGGACATTGCCCCCGCGTGGGCCTGGATGTATATCTGCTTATGTAGCACTTAATAGGTATGTTGTGAAAAAATCTTATATTCGTTTAGTGTTGGATATTGAACAAGCATTGGGTATTGAATATGCATTGATGCATAAGTGTTGTGGTGATAATGCAATAAGGTAAGTAGAGGTAAGTTGTGCACATGAATATGAACATGCATGTTTAACATGATGAACTTATTTGTTTGATTGATGAACATAATTATATGTTTGATAAACTTGATGATGAATATGAATGGTTGATTACCATAATGATAATGCCTTGTGATGATGTGTTTTTCTGCTTTTAGAGATATGTAATGCTTATCTAGATGTATGCTAAGATGTGGTGATGTGATGATGTATGATAAGATGTTGTAATGAAGTGTGAGATGATGAATACCATACCTAGATGTATGTTAGGATGTGTATGAGGATACCATGATTAGATGAATGCTATGTTGAATATTAGATTCATGTTAGGATAATTCTAAAGTGTGTGTGTATGTGTGTGTAGAAACCTATTAGAGGACCCTTTGATAGAATTACGATGTGAAACATAATGAGTAGAGGCTGACCTATGGGTCGAGTGGGGTTGGTTGCCTAACACCTTTCCATCCCCATATCTAAAATCTAGACACATGCTCTAGTAAAGATTAGCCTTTCCATAATTATATATATATATATATATATATATATATATATATATATATATATATGGTTCCTAGACCTAATTTAGGTGGCAACTCCATTTTCACTCTCCATCCAAATCCACTTAACTAAGGTGTACTCCCCTCCATAAGCGACATGCCAAAAAAGGGTTGTCGTTGGCACTTGCACCTACAACACATAGTTGACGTTTAGTTTATACAAGTGGACGTCATCGTTAAAACTTGTTTTCTTAATTTCTTTTAATTCGATTGTCCAATTAAGACCCATGAACTATCGTTTTGATCATTATGACCTTAAGATTTATTTCATGAAATGTATTTAAAGATCAAACGACCAAAATTACAGTCCTGCCTTGGAAACATGTAAATGTGATGATATGCAATGCAATGCAAGTTAGGTCAAATGGGAGTTGCAAAATGGGGTGTCTAAAACATGAAATTAAATGGAGTCTTCCTTGAAAAAAATCAAAGGGGGGGGGGGGGGGTGCTCAAGGCTATTCATCCGCCACCACATTGATTTGGAATTTAAGGTATAAATTAGAAAGACCCACTTTTGTTAAATTTTTACATCCCCATTAATATGGTTGTACACAAGGCTAGTCCTCCACTCACCATATTAGTTTATAGTGTAAGGATTTACTAAAGGAGTTAAGTTGATTTTTTCCCTTTTAATCCATGGGGTTTAGTTTGTCTATGTGCAAACTACACATGGCATACCCATTTCAAGCATAAAGGAAGAACACAACCTCAAAAAATGAAGAAAAAGAACAATAAATTAAATGACATGAATATAAAGAGTTTGGAAAATAAATGACATAAATGTAAAGACATAAAGTAAAGAATACAATATAAAAGTGCAAGGAAAGTAAAAGAACATGGAAAATGAGGATTTTATAGATGGAGATGGTACTTACAACATAAAAGAGAAAAAGGGTGGAGCTAGGGTAGTAGTTACACTACCCTTATTTTATGAAGGATTTTTATGGCTTACTTATGGGTTTTGGAGGGTGAAAATGGAGGAAGAGTGGGGCTAGATTTTCTGGTTTTAGGGGGCTATTCTAGGGTGGAAGAGAGAGAAAATAAGCTTAGAAAGAATTCTTGAGAATATAGAAGAGGAGGAATTTTTTGGGAATTTTCTTCATGCTTTTCAAGGAGAGGAGGGGGGGGTTTACTTATACAAAATTGAAGAGGGGGAGGATCCACATGGATTAGCTATTGGGGGGGAGGGGGGCGGTAGGCAGCTTCCCTATGGGATCTTCCCACCTCACCAAATTTTATCCTTATCCCCTCAATTTTCCATTTCCTGGTTTTTTTTTTGTTTTTTTTTCCTAATCTAACCCTATTTTCAAGCTATAGTTTGGAGGTTTTCTAGAGCCTAAATTTCTTCATACTTGATATGCTTGGAAATATCTGGATGTCTAGTTTCCATAGGCTCTAACCTCATACAATTTGGAGCTACGGTTATGTAGACATCGTGCTTGAAAGGGAGGTAACGCAGTGTAGAAATTTATGTAGCCATTTTCTTAGGAAATTAATTCTTCCTAATCTGGAGAGGATATCATCGAGCCTTTTATATGGAAGGTATCTAACCCATCATGCTTCAATCTGGTCCAAGAAGTTAGCACCAGTTGTGGCTGGATCGGTAAAGTTTATTGCGCAAAAATGCCCTAAAAACAATTATTTTACCTAAAAATAGTACTTTTAATTAGGGTTTTGTTGTTTTATTGATATTTCATCATTCTTAACTCCGATATTGGCCCATAAATTATCATTTTGAAGGTAATTTCATGATATTTTAGATGGTTGTAGATTTAGATAATAAAAGTCAACTTTTTGACCAATCCTGTTTAGGGTTAGTCAACCTTAGCCAAAAATGGCAAGCTTGGGATTTTAGGCTCTTGGATCACTAAAATGGTTTGCTCCGATATTTGACCAGGATAAAATAAGTTTTTTTTTTATTTTTTATTTTTTATTTTTTATGTAGTTCCCTTTTTCTTTTTCTTTTTTGTTTTGTTTTGTTTTGTTTTGAAAACGTGATTTCCTGCATTTTAGGGTTCAAATTGACATTTTTGGCACATTGATCGAGGCCGGACAAAATACGGTATCAATAGTTGTCCCTTTTTTGTTTAAGAATTTGAGGCTTTATTTTGTCTTCCCCAAATTCACACGCATGTACTTTTTCAAAGGGAAAATGGGTGCAGAAGCATTCATAACATTCTCAAATTGAGATTGAACTAAGCCAGATGAATATTGGACTAACAAAATGTATTTCCTTAGATCCCACAAAGCCCGTAGCATTTCGTGTCATAAAAAACTGTGTTTGGTGCACAAAGTTTGGTGAAACTGTGCAAAAGGACGAAATATGGGATTTTAGGGGAATATGGTTTTTGAATTTTTGAAATGTCAAGTGGGGACTTGTCCCTCTAAGGCCATTTGATCAAAATTCTCTCTCTCTCTCTCTCTTCCCTTGATTTTTTTTCATCTCTCATCGCTTTCTTGCATTTTCTCTCCATCCAAACTCTATTTTGGTTTGTTTTCTTGGGAGATCCTCATCAAGCTTTTGGATTTTGGAGAGTTCCTACACCATCTTCAACACTTTGTTCTTCCATTTTGCCCATTCTTGTGAGTCTTTAAGGTATGCCAACAAACTCCCTCTCTATTCAACATATTAGTGGCAAGAACATAGATAATAGATGTATATAGGGATAATAAGCGTGGATCATATGCTATTTGTTATTTTGTTTTTTACTTTTATTTTTATTGTTATTATCTTTATGTCATAGGGGATACACATATTAATTAATTATTAAATATAATTGTTATTTATATTTTAAATATTGTTAAGCCTTTATTTTTTCATATAATGTTAAATATATAATAATTTAAGAGTAATAATGGATAATAAAGTAAATTCATAACTAATAAATGATGTTTAGAAATTATAGTACAAATCAAGAAATTCTATCTTGTATAAAAAAAAAAAAAAAAAAAAAGAATAAGATCCAAAAAAGTAAATAAAAAATAACTAAATAAATGTTCAAGATTGAAACTGTGGGGTCAAAGAATTTGGTCACCTCGGTCCACTTTATACTAAGCCCAAGGCCCATGCCGAGGAGGAAGAAATGCCCGAGGACGAATGAAGGAAATCCTAACTACCAAGAAGTATAGCTGATGACAACCATGTCCTCGGCGAACCGAGATCATAGAAGAGAAGAGCAGCACGCCATCAAGGGCAGTCTCGTAGAGCGTATCAAGAAAAAGACAAGTACAGCGGGTCAGCCATGGGAGCCTAGAGGAGGAGCAATTTCAGGAGAAGCTGTCACCTCCACATTAAATGCCCACAACTAACGTTCTGGCCGCATTAATGAGGAAATGACCCCTGAACAGTGTTGCTTTGGTTGTGCAACTCACAGAAGGTTTGGGACAGCGGCTGATGGGACAAGCGCTCAAGTAGTGACCTGCACAATCAATAAATGGAGGGCCAAGATCAACCGAAGGAGAGTATATAATGTAAAGAACTCCTCCAGAAAGAGGATGAGAGATTGGAAGTAGAAAATACTGCAGCAACCTGTATCATCTTTGTAACCTCTATAACCAAGTACTGAGGAAATAATAAGAACAAAATAGCTTCTCGGACCAGTGTCCAGGACAGATTTTCACACTTAAAGCCCATTTTCTTGCTGCTTAGTTGACCCATAACTATGTTTATTCGTTGCTATCCTCACTAAGGCCTAGTTCTTAAACTCATTCTCTACAAATCTATTGTATTGGGCTAGTTGGGCCTGAATCCACTTTTCCAACAGCAGAAGTATTCAGACCCAATCCCTACAGAAACTAAAAATAAATAAAAAATAAGTGTCCCAAATTTTTTTTAAAGGACACGGCTAAGCCATGCATGTAGAAATTTTATAGTCATGTCCCATAATATAGTACCCCAAATAAAGTAGCCTATGCTTATAAGAAGAAACCATTAGAGCACCCACACCAGATGTGGGATATGTGCCAAATGCTAAATATTTGGCACATATCCCACACCAAACCAAGTTTGACCCCATTTATCAGATGTTGTAAATGTTATATTTTTTGCAACTTGCTACAGTAAAATCACAAATTTGCAACTGTACGGTAAGCTGTGGTATATTGGGTTTATTAATTTTTTATTTCTCTTTCACTCTCACATCTCTTTCATCTTCTCCTTCAGCTCACCGCCTCCATCTCCATCTCCATTCTCCCATTCTCTTTCTTCTTCCCTCTTCCCTATTGCTCTATTCTCTTCCCATTCATGAATATGAGCCACCATCGATTTCCTCTCTACCATCACTGATCTATATCCTTCACCGGTTTTTTTTTCCCCCCCTTTTGTTCGCTCTCTCCTCTCTGTTCTATCGGTGTGGGTCTGGGTTGTGGGTCTGATTTCCGATTGTGGGTCTGGTTGTGGGTCTCTCCTCCATATTTTCGATTGTGGGTATTACGATTGTGGGTCTGGTTGTGATTTCCGATTGTGGGTCTGGTTGTGGGTCTCATCCATATTCCCGATTGTGATTTTCGATTGTGGGTCTCTCCTCTCTATTCTATATCCCGGTGAACTGACCGAGCCCTTTCGTCTCATCAGAGAGTAGGCTCTTTGAATCAATTCTTGGCGCAAGAGCTTTGTGAGTGGACTTCCGGTTCGTGAAAGAGGCCCTGGTGAAATCTGTGCACAAGAATCACGACAGGAATAGCTCACTGGTCTTACTTTGTTTGGGCGATACTATTTCATCGATTCACCGTACAGGTAAGTTCTCCGTCTTCTCTGTGATTTTCTCGGTATTTCAGTGCCTTTTGATTCTCTCTATCTTCTGTTCATATGTGTTGTTTGCTGTGTTATGAATTTGTTCTGCCTAATCTATCCGAAAATCTTCTCTGTTGCTCTTGTCTTTAACCTTAGTATATCCTCTGTTTTTTATAAATAAATAGGGGTATCATACATCATACATTTTTATGTATCTAGTCTTTCTACCGGACCAGGTTTAAAAATCTTGTAAGCCCATGACAATGATAGCTAATCAGCAGAATAATGGTCAATGTTAATATAAGCGTCACTAAAATTTAGTTTAATCCATAATCAAATGCAAACAAAGTTAGAACACAATGTATGACATAGGAACTATCTCAATCAAAAACTAAAAAAAGTTGCTCTGGCCAAGACAAGTCAAAACAAGAATTTCTTATTATATGCTGTGGGAATTACTTCATGTTAATATTAGGCAAAAGTATTTTTTGAGATAGTCAACCAACTTAATGAAAATAATTCAACATTAAAAATGATGCTTTTGCCTTGGTCAAAGTAAAATATGATATTAACCCATGTGGTGACTTAGTCACATAGGCAGTCATAATGATCACCATCCTTAAAGAGTGAGGCATGGATTCACAAGTGACTGTGTGAATCCACGCCTCACATATTGGGGGGCTGGACTCTCACATGTGCATGTGTTTGATGAGGGCTCACATTTTGAGTTTGGTAAATTTGCTAGAGAGATACATTGACAAAGTTTAGTAATGATATATTTTGTTGTAATTAACAAACCAGAACAAGCAGTCTCCATATCTATTTAGAGCATGGACTCAAGAAATTATTCATCATTCACTGATCTCGTACGGGGGAATATTAATCTTGAGGATGAACTTTTCGATGTATCTGAAAGTAGTCCCCTGTTAGTCGAAGATTCTCCACTGAATGATGAAGTTGCCACTTCTAAGAAAAAACCAGCACGTGGTGTCAACTTCAGTGCTGAGGAAGACAAGCTGCTTGTAGCAGCATGGCTCAATACCAGTGTTGATCCTGTGTATGGTAATGAGCAACATAAAACAACATTTTATGGCAAAGTTGCGAAATACTTTATGGACCACAAGACTGATTCTACACGTAGTGTTGCATCCCTAACAACCCGATGGGGAACGATTAATAGGGAAACAGTTAAATTTGTTGGGTCCTTAGCTAAAATTGAAGCAAAGAATGAAAGTGGAACCACGGCTCATGACAAGTTATAAATTTTGCAATGGTCTTTAATTTTTTTAGGCCTTGATCAAAACAAATGAATTGTTTGAAGAAACTAATTATGTTATATTTATTTAATTTTTTTTAGATTGAGAAAGCAAAGGAATTGTTTAAAGAAATTCACAGTTCCGTTTTTCAATTTGAACATTGTTGGCTAATCTTGAAGGATTTTCCAAAGTGGGCATCTACTATGCCTAGGGGAGATTCAAGAAAAGAAATGCCTCAAACTCCAGATTTAATAGATCAAGGAGGGGGGGTTGATGGCATTATGGATTTCGAGAGGCCAATAGGTAGAAAAGCTGAAAAGGCTAATCGAAAGATAAAAGATGATGGGAAAGATATTGCAACGGAATATTTGAAAAAGAAAATGAAAATTCTTGAAGAAGGTTGTGTAGCTGAAAAAGAGAAAGTACGTATCAAAGCGAAAAAGGTTCGCTTGCAAGAGTTGAAAGAGAATGAAAGAATTATGATGCTAGACACAAGTGACATGAACGAAGACCAAAGAACTTTTTATGATGGACTCAAAAAGGAAATCCTTGCAAAACAAAGATCAAGTCGTTCGTTGGGTTGAGATGATGTTGGTGATGTCTTGTTTCAACCTTATTTTGGTAGTAACTAATTTTAGGCCGTGATATGTATTTTGTGGCATTTTTTGGGTGTAACTGATTTCAGGCCTTGATATGTATTTTGTGATCTTAGCAAAAGGTCTTGACTCTTTTATTATGTGATTTCGTTGTAGATTCTAGTAGGCCACTATCATGTAAGTAATCCTAACATTTTAGCTTATATAAAATGTCGTGTATTTTCTATGTTTGAATTTATATTACAAAAAAACCTGTACAACTCTCCAGCTTTTGCAGATTTTTCTTCCTGCTATTTGCCAAGCGGATATGTGGTTGTTTAGCTTTGCATTATCTTGTATTTTGGTTTGTTTGTTGCTGGGAATTTGTCCTTGACCTGCGTATATGGGTAGTCAATCTTGGTTGTGTAGTTAGATACTGTTATTTGGTTGTTGGGAGTTGTTTGCTCTATTGCAGCTGTGGCTGGTTTTCTAGCTTGTTTAATAAAATTCACTTGATTATCAACAAAAATAAATAAATAAATGAAATGCGATGGCAGTGTTCAAAGCTATGTTTGCTATATGTGATGTTATTTCCATGTTTCAAAATGGATGGACTCAATAATCTATTGAGTATAATTTCTAAAATATGGATGATTTCCTATTTCTAGTCCATTAAGTGGATCAACCTTATTTTGTTTCTTTGTTCTTTCAAATATACATGCCCTTTTGTTACATTTTGTAAGATCAATCGGGATGTTTTTGCCATTTCCCCTTCTTGTTATGTGGTTTCTTGAATTCCATTTAACGGTCATATATCAATAACTTTATTTGTTTTTTAATACTTGAGAATCCACTCATTATCATATACTTGTGCTGCTGTTACTAAAAAATTGTTTGTGAAGATTTAGATGATTTATTTATGTGGCAGTTATTTCTTGTAATCTAAAATAAATAGTTAAATATGAGTATTATGTAGCTGGAGAGTTCAATGATGTGTAAACTTGCAAATTTGATATCTTAGAGAACAAGGCCCAAATTTAAATAGGCCTATATTGCCGTTTGGCTAGACTCACATTATAGATTATAGATTTTATATGATATGTGCTTATCCTTCTTTTATAAGATATTGCAATCAAACATTCTTTTAAAGTTATTGATTTCATTTCATATTATGATAATGGCATTTATATTGATAATTGCTTTCTAATGTTTTCTTATAGTTTATCTCCATGGGTCGTTCTTTTTTTCGTAAATTGCTTGATGATGACTCAGATGAAGATGAGATAATTATAAAACTTCTCACGGGTTCGACACCACAACGTAAGCATCGTCGGTATATCGACCGTAATCATTTGACAGGCCATAGAAGGCTTTATGATGACTACTTTGCCGAAGAACCTGTATATCCTCCCAACTTATTTCGAAGGAGATTTCGAATGAGATGTTCTCTTTTTCTCCGAATCTTATCTAAGGTAGAAGCTCATGAACCTTACTTTACCCAAAAAAGAAATGCTGCCAAAAAGCTTGGTCTATCTCCCCTTCAAAAGATGACTGTTGCACTTAGGATGCTTGCTTATGGAGTAGCAGCTGATTTTATGGATGAATATGTGAGAATAGCAGAAACCACTGCAATAACTAGTTTAAAAAAATTTGTTGCAGCAGTGGTTGCTATTTTTTCAAAGGAATACTTGAGGTCACCAAACAATGAAGACATCGCTAGATTATTAGCCCATGGCCAAAACCGTGGATTTCCAGGCATGTTGGGAAGTATTGATTGCATACATTGGAAATGGAAAAATTGTCCAACTGCATGGAAAGGGATGTATTGTGGTCATATTCGTGAGCCAAGTATTATTTTGGAAGCAGTGGCTTCATATGATCTTTGGATATGGCACTCATTTTTTGGGTTACCTGGGTCAAATAATGATATTAACGTGTTGGAGCGGTCTCATGAATTTTCTAAGCTTGCACAAGGACGTGCTCCTGCAGTTAATTACTCAATTAATGGTCATGATTATACAATGGGATACTATCTTGCTGATGGCATATATCCACAATGGTCAACATTTGTGAAGACAATCCCAAGGCCACTAGGAGCAAAAAGAAAATTATTTGCAAAAGCTCAGGAGGCATATAGGAAGGATGTAGAGCGTGCATTTGGAGTGCTTCAAGCACGATTTGCAATTGTACGTGGACCTGCGCGGTTTTTCTATCATGAAACACTACAAGACATTATGAAAGCATGCATAATTCTTCATAACATGATTATTGAAGATGAGCGAGATGAAGCTGAAGCAGTGGACTTAGATTATGAACAAATTGATGAGATTTCATGTACACCAATGTCACGTGAGCCAACAAATGAATTTACGGAATTCATTCAAGTTCATCAATGCATTAGGGATCGAGAAGTTCATTCTCAACTCCAAATGAATCTCGTTGAACATTTATGGCAATTACAAGGAGAGTCATGAAAACTTTTGGTTTTGTTTATTTGTCTCCTCTTCTTTATGGAGTTGCCATTAAAACTTTTGAATTGGTTTATTTGTTTAATTTTGTTTTTATGAAGCTACCATTAAAACTCATTGGCTATGTTGTTTTGTTGTGTTAAGTTTAGTATTAGCCAATTGTTTTGTTGTGTTAAATTTAAGTACCATTTGTCATCAAGGAAGTGGCAAGCTCAACTATGTTTAATTCAATGGGTTCTGTGTAAGTTAATGTTATTGGATATGACTTATTTGTGTAAGTTTTCTATGGACTACATTGGTAGTTTAGTTCAGTTGAAACAACTTCAACTTGACAGGTTGGCTTTTAGATTGCATATATTTTTGGCTTTTGATATGAGCCTTGGTATTTGGTGTTATTTGGGTGCATGCGTTACTTGCTGTTCTATATAGCTCGGTTGTGCTCAGAACCTGTTTGTGCTTGAGTTTTGTTATCTAGCCTTGTGGTTTGTTCAGACTCAGTATCTTTTTGAGTTCTTGGTTTCTGGATAGGTGTTGTTTTGATCAGTTTGAGTTCTTTGATACAGGAGACAACTTCTTTTGCCCATTTGCTCTCACTCAGTGACAGGTTCAACATGTTTTTTTTTTTTTTTTTTTAGGTGACAGGTTCTGAGGTTTTTTGAACTTTGAAGTCCCCAAGTTCTGAGTTTTTTTTTTTTTTTTTTAATTTTTTTAAAAAAATGCTTAAGAAAATATTAATTTTTAAAAATATGACTGTTGAATTAAGAGTATTTTCAGTTTTCAGAATTTTGTCATGCATGTAATACTGTGGCTGATGCTCACAAAAGGCCAAACTTTGTACAGGGCAGCAGGTGTGGCTGGATTACATCCCAGCTAACATTGCGCCTCTAGTTTCATTTGATGCCCATTGAGGTTCTTTCAATAAAGCCCAGGCTGTCCGGTTTCTCAAAACAAAAAAAAAACAAAAAAAGAAAAAAAAGAATTAAGAGTATTGTTTGAAATGTTACCGTTGAGATTTGAAAGAAAGAATAAAATGTTACCGTTGAACAAATAATAAAGAAAGAATAAAATAAGAATTAAAAAGAATTAAGAAATAATATTTTAATGAAGTGGTAAAAATATAAAACATCTGATAAATGAGATATTGTAAAATGATGTGGTAAAATAATAAAGTAGGCTTTTGATGTGGCAAAATGACATAATTTTTACAACGGCTGCTACGGATGCTCTTATATAATAGCTGTAGAAGCGCGTGTGATGGAACTTTTCTTTTTGGGTTTAGTGTCATGACTTTGCTGTCATTGCTTGCAACTCTTCTTAAAGTTAAAACCAAAAACAAATAATAAAAAATTACAAATAAAGCTGGTTGTGAATACTGGTATCATCCCCTTCAAAAAAAAAAAAAAAAAAAGATTAATAAAGAGAATTGTCAAATGGGATTTTATAAGATCATAAAGAGCAACTCCTTTTATGGTTGAGCCTTGCATATGGTAGCATGAGTAGGAAATGATGCAGTGTAAAAATGGAACCTTCAGTCTCTCTAGGTGGAAAGCAGGATTGACGATCCTTCTGCGTTTGGCCCATTGCTCACCCTCTAGAGTTGTTAGTCCCCTGTTAGAATGAGAATAAGAGGGTTTAGTGGTGGCTTTTGGAAGTGACCTAGCTTGTTATACAGAATATCTTTCATCATCTCTGGGTCCATTATAATAAGCCTTGGTCTTGTCCCAGTCCAACACATTGATATCTTCCCTGTTAGAAAAAAGTTGAAATATGTAACCAATTTAGAAACAAACTTGAAATTGTTCCCACCTACATGAGAACATTTCTTCATGTATATTAATGACTTTGTCTGTAACTCTTTAGTGATACACTTACAAATACGTACCATATTTCTGCACCATATTTAGGGTAAATGGATCGACACGTGGAACAATCTGGTGCGTCAGATTAATGGGTTTGGACCATGCTTCAGTTATGGCCCTCACAAACTCTTTCATGTCCCCAATCATCAGCTTGTAAGGAGTGCCTCTAATTCCTTGGCGTTTCATGCGCTTCTCTAGCAACTTGGGTTTCCACCAAATCGTGTAGGAAACTTTCAGAACACCATAGAGGAGTAGAAACAATAAAGAGAAAGCTAGAGAATATAACACATAGTCATTCATACTAGTTAACATGTTTTTGTTCTTTCTAAAAGCGAATTTGAGATGTTATGGAATTATTCATGGTTCTGAACTCAAATTTCTGCAATATATATATAGATAAACTCCATTTCATTCTTTGCATTGTATTGTTTACTTTCAATTTTTCAGTCAAATTCTTATCTTGTAGAGGACTTTATAATGCTTGTCAAAGAATTCGCTTTATAATACTGATTTGTTTCATAAAACTTTTGGCTTGTTTATCTTGGAGAAGAAGGTACATTGGAGTATGAGATAAATAGTTTAGTGGTGTGGTACATAAGCATTTTATCTTCTCACACTGATCTTCTAGATATTTTAGATAAAGGAACCATGCATGGTTGGCTGATTGGTTGATAAAATTGTGTTGCTTGCGTGAGGAGCAAGGCTATAGTTAAATGAAAGGTTGAGTGACACCACAAGGGTTAAATTTGTTAAATGATTTTGTTTTAAGGGATTGAAGAGAGGCAATTTAATATTTTCATGTGGTGCCACATATGTAGAGGTGCCACATATGTAGAGGTCATGTGAGTCGCACTTGACATGCTTTTTAGTCCAAATTTATAGCCTAATTGATTGTAGGGTGTAAAGTGAAACATGAGTTATAGTTTAAAGCGGTAATTGTGCATTTTAAAAATTTAGGCTGATAAGTGTAAATTGAGGTATAATTTATGGTGATAAAGTGTAGTTTTCTCTTTATATATTCATATTTTGTCTATGATGACAATAGTGGGTTGGGTAATATTTATGTTTTTTTTTTAATATAATATTCTCTATACGGATTGCATAAAAAAAAAAAAAAAAAAAGGTTCCTCCTACTTGCAATAATTTTATAATTTCTTGTTTTTTTTTTTCTTCTTTCTTCTTTCTTTATGACAGGGGAATGATCGCCTTTTGTGATGAATATAATGAATGTAAAATAATTCAAAGTATCCTTATTAAATGCTCTTATCAGTGCATTATAAAAGTGATCTTAATTGTGGACACATGTTAAGGTGATATTTTCTAAGTACACATTGATAGACCTTATTTAAGGCTAAGTTGTGAAATTTTTTGTGTTTTTAACATTACTCATTTAATAAGTGGCCTCAATGGTGGACATGTGCTCTTTAAGAGTGATGAGCACGCTCATGATTTTAATTTATACGGATTAATGATACTTATAAAAAAAATAGAAAGATAGGTACTTCTTATCTGTCAAACATCATACAAATGTCCCTATAATAAAAAAACAAAAAAAAACAAATACAAATGTCAAATGTCAAACAATCTAAAGATAAATAGATTATTTATTCATAGACAAATAAATAAACCATTTGATGTACAGCATGGAATACAGTTGACGCACCTTTATTTTTTTAATTTTTAGCAAATTTTGGGTTTAGCGTTTTAGTGTATAGTATCTATAACGATGGTGATATGTGTCCATTTTTAGTTACGTGTCACCATCTTTACAAGTTTTTTTTTTTAGAAAGACCATCTTTACAAGTTGAGTGAATTGAAGCATTGGACATGAGCTAAATCTTTTTTCTTTCTTTTTTTGTTTTTGTTTTTTTTTATTTATAATCATTTTTGTTTGTTTTGTTTTTAGGTTTCTAATAGTTGATGAGCAATGACTGATCACATTTTTCAAGAGTTTGAAATTCTTGTGCCAAAAAAGAATATATATATATATATTTATATATAGAGGAAATTCTTGAGCCATCTTTTCATTTTTCCTCTCACGTCAAGGAAGGTGGCTTTAGTGGTCAAGTTTTCTGGAAGGCCCATTTGGTACGTGTGTTTAAATAACAGTTTTCAGTTTTTTTTTGAAATATGTATAGGTGAAAAAATGTGTGGAAATACGTGTAATATTGTTTAAAAACTGAAAACATATGTTTAAACTTGTGTACCAAACGGGGCCGCTCAGTGACTCTCACTCCACATTCCACACAACACCAGCTAATAAGCAGAACCGAGTTCAATAGATGTGCACAGAACAGGCTTGCAATTTAAATTTATGGGCCATTGAAACACCAAGGTTATAGGCCTTTGCTCATGATAAGTTAAGTGAAACTCCCTTACACAAAACAAATCTAATGGTACGCTCTTCCAACTGAACTCAATGTAAGCAGTTGGGGGCAAATGTGTCCTGGTGAAAAATCACAATTTTTTTTTTCCTTCTTGATAATTAGATGGTTGGGAGAGAGGGGGTTGAGAATTTGAAGCTTGGATGTTTTCGTTGAAAAGACTAAGAAATATCAACAAGTTAAACTACAAGAGTCTTGACAAAAATAAAAAAACTTAACTTTTATTAGCTATTTCCCAAAAGATTACAAAACTTAAAAGATAATATTATCATGGATGATTTAGTCTAAATATCTAGCATTATTGCAAATATATTAAATAAATTTCTCTTATGTAATTCATATAGTGACGATTTCAAGGATCAATTGGACTGAGTTAATTATTAATATATTGATTTAAAAAAAATATATAAATATTAACAATTTACGATCAGAGTCTTCAGAGTAAAGAATAAATTTACGAGTCTTCTCAAAAAAAGAAAAAAAGAAAAAAAGAAAAAGAATAAATTTACGAGCAGAGTCTTGATCAAGAGCTCTTTTTGATAACCTATATTTTCATATACTTTATTAATTCAATACTTTTCAATTT